>WNGS01000009.1:2251805-2281803 GCA_020271785.1 Procambarus virginalis
TTTCTTTGTGTTCCTTTTCCAGAATGTGCATTTTTGTTTTAGTGCAGTACGCGTCCTGTGCAGTTCTCCTCGTATATTACTTGGAGACGCGTGCGTCATTTTTCCCTGCTGGGGGCTGGTTGCACTGCTGCTGCAGATTGCGAGGTCGCTGTTTTTCATTTCGCGTCTCGCAATTCGGCTCTTGGTGCTCGTCTCCTCGTGGGCCTGCCTGGGCCCTGGCTCTTCAGTTTACGTCACCACTTTGTCCTTGCTGTTTGCAGATTCTGAGGTTCGGCTCTTTAGGCAAGCAAATTTTTCTCGTCATTTGTTTTTTCGACCTTGTTAGTCTTTCAGGGGTCCTGTGGGGGGGGGTGGATATCCTTCCTCCCGGACAGGGTGTGTCTGCTCACCCAAGTGGGTTCTTTCCCGGCTCGCTGAGTTTGGGTTCCTGGTTCCCTGGCGGCCGTTCCTTTTGGTTCCTTGCCAGCCTTGGTTGGGGCCCTGCTTTGCTCAGTGTCCGTATGTCTTCTCGCAGCTCCCCCTCTTTTTGCGGGTCGGGCCAGCCCGGTACACAGCTGGTTCTATCTTCCCTGCTTGTCTTCTCATCTGGGGTTTTGTCTCGAGTTTCTTGTCCCTTGTGTGGACACTGGTGGCTTCGTTGTTGGTCCTCCCACCTGTATGCTTCGTCTCTGCGGCAGTATGTAGTTCCTGGCGGTCCTTCCAGTTTTCCTATCACTGTGTAAGTGTACTTCAGTCTCTGATAGGGTTGTCTTGTCCTTCCCTTCGGAATTGCTCCAGGACTGTCGTCTAGTGTCAAATACTGTCACCTTGTATCGGGCGGCGCTGGCGGAGCCGCTCCAACTTGTGTTCAGTTTTGCTGTCCCTTCTGCTCACTTCCGCTAGCAGTCTTGTGTGTTGTTTCACCTCCAGCCTGCTTGTGTGCTTCTGGTGTCTTCCTGGTTGTTGGCCCGGGTGCTCTATATTCTTCTCCTCAGTTCGTCATGGCCCCTTCGGTTCAGGTTTGTTTTTTCAGGTCTCGTTTTCCTGTTGGCGTTGGCCTCTGGGGGTCGAGTCGGGGTTTGTTTCGGCTCTCCTCCGGTGCATGAGTTTTTTCTGCTTGTTTAGTCCTGGTGGTTGGTTTGTTCGTTTGCTGCAGTCTCATTCTTTTCTAATGATTTGGGTCTGTTGTTTTCCAGAGGGGTCCTTGGGTGGATGCTTGGTTGGTCAGGCCGGGGGGGTGCATCATGTGTTGTGTTCGGTTGCGGCTCTTGACTGTTGTCTGTGCGTCTTGGCCTCAGTGGCCGTGGGCGCACTTTTGTTTGCCCGGGTTCCCCTTCCTTCCTTCCTTCCTTCCTTCCTTCCTTCCTTCCTTCCTTCCTTCCTTCCTTCCTTCCTTCCTTCCTTCCTTCCTTGCCTGCCTGCCTGCCTGCCTGCCTGCCTGCCTGCCTGCCTGCCTGCCTGCCTGCCTGCCTGCCTCCTCCCCTCCCCTCCCCTCCCCCTCCCTCCCTCCCCTCCCCTCCCCCCCCCCCTCCCTTCCCCCCCTCCCTTCCCTTCCCTTTCCTTTCCTTCATGTTCCGGGGTTCAGGTCTCGTGGGTCGTCTGCAGGGACCTTTGGTTTGGCCTGTTGTCTTGTTTTCGTGTTAGGGTGCGTGGCATCCGCCTCCCAAGTCCTTCCCTCTTTTCCTTATCTTTGGTGAGGTAGCTCCAGGGAGCCAAGGAGGCTCCCTCCCACTTTCCCAGAAAACCAGCATTGAATGTAATGAAACGCCATTTTCTGGGTGAGACCCGAGGTTCCCCGGCATCCCTCCTTCCCTCCGGTCGGCGGTGTTTTTCGCGTATTTTGACATCCAGCCTAAGAACTGCCGGTTGGATCGCCGGCGCAGAGGATCTGGGGCTCCCCTTCCCCCTATCGGGGACGGGGGAGTTGCGCAGACAACAACGACGTGATGACGTCATGCTTGTTTACTAATTTTCGTTTGGGGAGTTCTGTCTACTCGTTCGACTTTCAGTAGCAATAGTTTCACCAGAATAGGGGTTTGTTTTGGGACACCTATCTTTCTGGGTGTCAGACCCAATCGATGGCAGAAATAGAATGCTCCCAACCACACCGGGGGTTTCTATAGGCCATTGCTCCTTGTGCCTCTCTGAGGGGGGGGGGCAGGTTCTGGCTTGTGGTCATGGGCCTGGGGGGTTATGACTTGTGGTCCCCGGTAGGCAAGAACTCCATGCACATTGACTGATGCCAGAAAGTTATAAATATTCATTCAGCCTCGATAGCTCCGAGGAGCCTCCGGGTCTCGCCCAGAAAATAGGGTTTCATTACATTCAATGCTGGATTTTTGCCTTTAGGGTTAGTCTATAACTTTTATCCAGACATTTTAAATGTTTTAAATTGCTAAATGTGAAAACTTAGTTTCCTTCTTGTAATTTCTTTCTGCAGATGATGCTATCCGGAATTTCCTACTATAGATGAAAAACAAGTAAGAAATGCAATCCGGAGAAAATTGAACACTGAATCGCGTATATATCGTAGCCAGAAAAATTTGGAGGGCCTGGGAAACGCAATGGGGCTCAGCGACGCAGAAGCCGGTTTTCTGAATCCCCCAGAGCTTTAGTATCAATTGAAAAATCAGATAGGGAGAAGGACAAAGGTCCTCCAATGGTAACTCCCAATGTCACTGTTGAGAAGGCACCTTCTAAAGAATCTCGTCGAACGTCATACACTTCTCCTGGACAGGCTCAACAACACTGAAAAGGATGGGAAAAGAGATGGTGATACTTCATATTTTAGTAGACAAGATAAATCAGCCCAAGATTAAGTGAGCAGCCTCAAGTATCTAATTCTGCCACCCCAACACCAGCAGCAACTCCAAGCATTCCGTCTTCGTCCTCCTCTCCGGCAACCATCTCCGACAAGAGTTTTAAGTTATCTCATGAAAATTTAGTTAAGGCTGAACTTCCAAGTGCTACGCAATACTTGCCCCAAGAGTACTCATACCCCTCAGTCATGCCACCACACGTTAGTCAGGCATACTTACCACACCATATGGCAGCTGCTGATCCCACTTACTTGCGACGACTTGAGATGAGTCAAGGGGCTCCTCATCCTGCAGCTCTTTCTTACACATACCCTCATGCTACTCTTCCCACATCAGAGTCAATGGAACCAAGCCTTCACATGTAATGTGTTAATATTAAGTTTCAGATTCCAGTGCAAATGTAGTTGTAATAGAAAGCTGTACACAAGTCTTATATTGGATGTTACGAAGATGAGCACCACTTTGCTTGTCATTCATTTACTATGCAGTCTTAATGTACTGAAGATCTGATTTATGCAGTTTATATTAAACACCCTTTTTATTCAGTGGTTTCAGTTTTATTATGTTTTTCATAATAAAATCATGATTTAAACTGATGATTTTAAGTTATTGTGTAGTTAGAAGGTCTTTTAAGTTTTTCTATAAAGTGTCTAATAACAAAAAAAAATTTATAGTGTGAAATTTCAGGTTAAAATATTGAGGGTTACTATATTCATATACAGTATATTATAATGTTACTGTTCCCATGCCCAGTTCACCATTTTGTACGTATAAAGCTGGGGAGAATGTGAAATTTCTGAAGCATGCTGGTATTTGTACAATTATACAAATTGTATTATTAATGTCCTAAACACTGCCAGGCTAATTTCGGTAAAATCTTCATAATCCGATTCACTCTTTTTGCGCCCTAATATACAGTACTAAACAAATTTGCCTTTATTTATATTTATCAACAAGGTTAAATTTTCTTGGCACTATTATGAATGTACTGTAGAAAATAACATTAATCTTGCTAAGCAAAAATTCAATTAGCATTGTTAATGCACAAGATCTTTTAACTTAAAACAATGTCAGTTTGACAATGTGATGGATACACATTTTGCAATGATGAATTTTATCAATTTTTTTAGGAAATGTTATTTATATTCACTTTATATACTATGCTAAGGTTTTGTAATGTTTCTATCAATAGCAGTTGTTTTGTCTCTAAAATAATTTTATACTTCATCTGTGTTGACCAGACCACACACTAGAAGGTGAAGGGACGACGACGTTTCGGTCCGTCCTGGACCATTCTCAAGTCGATTCTCAAGACAATCGACTTGAGAATGGTCCAGGACGGACCGAAACGTCGTCGTCCCTTCACCTTCTAGTGTGTGGTCTGGACAACATAATTTAGCCACATTATTGTGACTCTCGGCGAGTTAAACAGTGCTGACAGCCACCAACTTGCATTTTGAAAGTTATCAATGGTATGTCTTAAGGAGCCTCAAAGATGCTTTACTTTGAGTACAATCACATTCTTGGAGTGTAGAGTATTTCAGCATGGTAATCAAGCCTGTCATTATCCTGTCATGTTTTGATACTTCTGTTAGTGAGGTAATTTATTCCACCTACTCAGTGGACTTGCTACTGGTGGAGTTCTTGACCTCCACCATTGCTGAGGACTGGTGGAGGTCTTTGCGGAGGCTTGTCAAAGTTTGGAACGGAGTATCAAATACACAACAGGATAATAGCACAGCGTACAGAATATAAATCATAAGAGTTCAGATTGGCTATTATTTGCATGCTAGTTGCTTCTTTTATCTAGCAAACTGAAGAACACGCAGCATGGGCATGCATAAAGAGAAGAATCAACAAAAATAAGACTGGAGGAAAGTTAGAAAATATTGCTTTGGGTGGCAAGCTCATATCATTGCAGTTAAATAAATGTAAGTTGACCTCCATAAGACAATATGCTATAAAAAAATTAATATAATTTGCATTGGTGTACATAAAATTAAGCACTGTTTGACCACTATTATTTAAAAGGATTAGTATTGTAGAACTATTTCTTACTTGAAGGAATACATCTTTGAGTTTATGGAAAAAAAGTTAAATGTTTGGCTATGCTGACATTTGACAGCAAAAGTGACCTCTTGGTATGAGTAGTGATTTGTTGTTTTGCATTCAATTTCATTAGCTCTGATACCATTTTTCAAGCTTTAAAACAGATAAACTAGGATCGACTGTAATGAACTGCCTCTTTCTGGTAGTCCTGGTGGTTCCCTTAAATTATCTCTCTGAGATAGGTTCCCATACTAAGTCACATCAGCTATAGGTGTCTTGTTGGCCTACCAGAGCCAGAACCTGGCTCCGTCATAGAGGTATAGAGAGCTGGGGATTATTACAATAATCCACAATGAGAAGTATCCAGAATGTAAGCGAATCAAAACAAATAACTGCAATTGTTCAAATAATATAGCACTGTCAAATTAAAGCCGCCTATAGGTGGCGTCCTGGGAACCTCTGCCTTTCGGCCAGTTATCCAGTAAGTCTGGAGATGGTAGACCATGAAACAACATACCAGGTAGGGGGGGGATGAGGGAGTCGGGGAGCCACAAGAAAGAGGTATTTCATTACATTCAACACTGGTTTTCTGAGGGGAACCCAATGGCTCCCTGAAGCTATCTTAACTATAGAGAAGGAAAAAACATGGGACTTAACAGCGTGGAGGAGAGGTGGCAACTACGAATCTGAAGAAATTGTAGGGCCATGAAATCTGGAAGCCAAGAGACTCGTACTTTGCTATAAGAGGAAGGCGGCAAAAAAAGAAACTGCCCACCAAGGTCGAAAGAATAGAACCCATGCCTCTTGCAGCCTTAATAAAGATATCATGGGGCCGAAGGGGCAATCGTGGACCGAGGAAGGAAAGGAACACCAACACCCTATCATGAGACCATTACGATTCGGAGAGCATAAGCCAGCTGGAGGTGAAAGAAAGCACAAGACATCTTGCGAAATGACACTAAGGAAGTATGAACGCTGAGCACTGAAAAAAAAGCTCCACCAGAGCAGTCATAAGAGGTGACAGTATTAGGCATGAGATGTCAATCAACAAACTATCAGGACAGAAAGAACAAAGCAGATGATACAGAAGAAAGGCAACAAAGAGTAACAGGCAAAAAAAAAAGCACCAGGAATCTTCATACTGTTTCTGTGATGAAAGATGCAGGAGGAACACCAGCAATTCGACGACCTGTGCACCATACAAATGGTAGTAAACCCATGTCAGAAACTGATATATAGATCAGCAGAGAAAGTTGAACCAGCTAAGTATGTCACAGGCCAATCTGCTGAAAGAAGTAGAGCTTAAGAAAAACACCTGGGTTATGACACTGGACCAGAAGAGCTAGAAACCAAAGCCAAGTCATCCACAAAGGAGCCAAAAAGATCACCTTGACCGAGTACGTCTCCATTGCTGACAACACCCGGAGCAACAACTGAACTGAGGGAAAGAGATGGTGAAACCCCATCTAGAAAAATCCAGGAGAGGCATCCACTACAAGAACCTCATGATCATGGAATGTAGCCACATAGGAGGGAAGCCACCAGTTCCATGCCGGTGCAAAGAGAGCCATCTCGAGGTGACCGAAAGTCTCTCAAAGCCAATTGGAGGATGCGTCATTGTCCACTTTGTGGAAACGGGATGGAAACGAGATACACCGTTGTAGAGAACGTTGGATACATTCCTCATGTGAACTGCACAGGCTACCAAACTCCAGGAATTCAGAAGTCGAGCTACACAAAATATCCAGCTCCAAAGGGTAAAGGACCAGAATTGACCCTCTGTGCTTCACAGAATGAATCCTCTGAAGGACCTACCACAGTACTGCAAACTCACTCGCCATGCTGTGTGTGTAACAGAGTGGACCTGACTACTGACCCTGGGAGGCTTGATGAGTGCTGGTCATAAAGCCCCCTACCCAGAGCCGAGGTGTTGAGGAAGGATAGTGCCATGGAACCAAACCCTGAAAAGCCAGAAGAGGAAGCTAGCGAAACGATCCGATGATGGGGAGATGCGGCTGGAATCTGACAATCCCAACAGTGTTGAAATGGGTAGAACTGGAAGAACCAATATAGCACCTGGAGCCAAATCCTGCCCTGGAAAAATGCCATGCAAAGTTCAGGCTCCCACACAATCGTTTGATCCACAGATGAGTCACCAGGAGCCAATCCAACACCAGACAGTGATGCTGCTGCATGCTGAACAGAGCCAAGGAAAGGGAGGTAAGGAAATATCAAAAGAAAGTGCCAAGCCCCTATGGCTACATAGCACTTGGAAGGGATCAGGATATGGATTTGGGATGAGATTGGGGGAAGGAATGGTGCCCAGCCACTTGGGCAGTCAGGGATTGAATATCGACTTGCATGAAGTGAGACAGTTGCTCTACCATTCATCTCAACCACTTGGGCTGGACAAGAGAGGTGGGAAAAGATATGCCAACTGCAAATCCCAAACTAGGCCTAATCAGGTTCTAGCCTGAGACAGAACTAACTGGGATTTCCACCACTTCTGCAACCCAAACTGAGCAAGTTGGGAAAGAACCAGATCCCTGGCAAGCTGATACATTGGACTGGCTGAGAAATAAAACCAGCCAGCCGTCGAGATGGGCCAAGAAATGCTCCAAAGAGACGTAGCCGATCACAATTACCCCGCACTAATCTGGTAAGACCCCTGAAGTGGTAAAGCAGACGTCCCACTAGAAACCCTAGCCATTCCCAAAAACTCGGGTGAATAGGAACATGCCAGTACACATTCTTTAAGTCTAGGGCCACCACCTAAGAATACACCTGCAGCACCAGGTAAACTTTAGCTAAAGTAGTCATATTGAAAGGTTGGACAGGGACTGAAGCTATTCAATCCCTGTCCAGGATTGAGACTGTACCATAGGTCCATCAAGTCCCACTTGGAGATTGGGAACAACTGGGACACTCAATGAAGAAAGGGGTAAACTTGACATCACCTGGGTCTAGTTACATTGCAGTAACTACATGCATCTGAAGGGAGGACTCCTGGCCCAACAACCCTAAACCTAACAGGAGTGGTGGACCAGAGACCCTGGGAACTGCCCAGTAAGCTCTCTATTTGTGGGACCCACGGTTGCTAAAATGGACCAGACAGCCTCCCACAGCACTTTTAAAAGAGATGATATGGTCAAAGAGCTTGAGTAAAGACACCTAATGCAATGTCGAGAAGAAGAGGCATCAGCTAAAGGGCATCAGCGCATGGTTCTGGTAATAAGACTGACAGAGACCTACCCCAACCAACAGATTATGCTGGTTGGGGTTTTATGTTCTTACACAAAAGAAGATTGCGAGAGGAGCGCATGCATCACTTTCCAACTTCAGACTTGCTTTCAATTATATGGATGGTGAAATATTAAAGAAACTGTTCATGACTTTTGCGAGACTAAAATTGAAATATGCAGCAGTTGTATGGTGCCCATATCTCAAAAAGCACATAAATAAACTGCAAAAGGTGCAAAGGCATATTACAAATATGGCTTCTGGAACTGAACTTCTGATTACAAAATATTACCATAAATATTAACATAAATCCTTTGCCAAATTGACAAAAAGAAATTCCTGAAACCAACAACTTCAAGAACAAGAGGACAGATTCAAGCTAAAGAAACAAAGATGCCAAAAAAATACTGGAAAGTTTTCTTATGCAAACAGAGTGGTAGATGGTTGGAACAAGTTAAGTGGGATGGTGGTGGAGGCTTAAACCATCAGTAGTTTCAAATCGTTATATGGCAGAGTACTGAGAAGATGGGACACCACGAGCATAGTTCTCATCCTGTAACTACACTTAGTAATTACATTTAAGTACACTGTACCAGTATAAATTTTGACAGCAAAAAAGCAGTATACTTAATTCCGTTACAAAGAACTGGGAGTCGGTTAATACATCTTACTAATATTAACCTATCAAAGTAATGCTGTATAAGTAATCTTTGGTGAGGTTCAATTAGAAAGTAAAATTTGTGAATCTTATATGTTGGCAAACTACTGGCAAACTGACAGAAAATATCATCATGTAATGTATCAACACTTTAGTGGGGACAGATGGTAGTTTTATCTGATGATATGACAAGTGATTTGTGAGGAATACGGTTCCGATTGATCAGTATTGTGCTCCATTTTGGGTACAAATTTAGGTGAGAAATGGCATGAATTACATGTGTATCAGCCATATTATTTATAGTTTTTTCATGTTGATGTACTGTATGAAGCATATCTATGGAGAGTTAATGTGATAGAATTCTTTAATTTCTTATTTAACTATCTAGTGGTGAGAAATGTGAACCATCCCAGTGACTGTATATATGTATCACAATTATAACACAAGAGACAAAGCTAGTTATTCAGCTACAAAACCAGTGAGAAGATTACAATCTATATACTCTATACTAATAAGAAAATTGTCAGGTAATAACAAATACTGTATATATATATGTGTGTGTGTATATGTATATATGTATAATATGTATGTATATATATGTATGTATATATATATATATATATATATATATATATATATATATATATATATATGTATATATGATATATATGTATATATATATGCATATGCATATATATATATATATATATATATATATATATTATGTATATATGTATATAATATGATATATATATATATATTATATATATATATATATATATATATATATATATATATATATATAAATAATATATACTAGTATATATATGTCGTACTTAGTAGCCAGAACGCACTTCTCGGCTACTATGCAAGGCCTGATTTGCCTAATAGGCCAAGTGATTTTCTTTATTTTTAATAAATTGTTTCCAAGTAGTTTATTTGAATTATTATTATTATATTATATTAAGAACATAAATTACTGATGTATTTGTGTTAGTTTAGGTTAGGTTAGATAGGTTAGGTTAGGTTAGGTAGGGTTGGTTAGGTTCAGTCATATATCTACGTTAGTTTTAACTCAAATTTAAACAAATTAACTTATACAAAATGAAATAGACAGATTTATCATTTCATAAGAAAAAAAATTGGAAAAAAAATATATAATTCAGGAAAACTTGGCTTATTATGTAAATTGTCCCTTGCGTAGTAGGTCAAGTATGATGTTCTGGCTACTAGGTACAACATATATGTATATGTGTATGTATGTATGTATGTATGTATGTATGTATGTATGTATGTATGTATGTATTTATATATATATATTAGTATATTTTGGTAGCAGTCTTTCCTGTAGACATATGTTATTAAATATGACCGAAAAAGTAAGATTAATAATTCTAACACGAATTTTCTCAATTTTCCTTATGTTTGTTTTTACTGATGACGGTAAATTAAAAATCAATTCTCCAAAATTCATTCTTTATTTCTTAGTCTGACGCGACACTTGAGCGCGTTTCGTAAAACTTATTACATTTTCAAAGACTTTAGTTACACACACACAGAACAACTATACTGAACAGAGTTTAAATACCTGCATTTGGGTGAGGTGACATGTTACAATGGTTTGGGGTGAGGTGAGAACAAACACAGACACGAAACAATGGGTATAAGGGAAGAATAGATCTGTAACTGCAGAAGGCCTATTGGCCCGTATTTCTTGATGTTTCTATATTGGAGCGGAGTCTTGAAGTGGGTAGAATATAGTAGTGCGTTAATTGGCTGTTGATTGCTGGTGTTGACTTCTTGATGTGTAGTGCCTCGCAGATGTCAAGCCGCCTGTTGTCGCTGTATCTATCAATGATTTCTGTGTTGTTTGTTAAGATTTCTCTGGTGATGGTTTGGTTGTGGGAAGAGATTATATGTTCCTTGATAGAGCCCTGTTGCTTATGCATCGTTAATCGCCTGGAAAGAGATGTTGTGTCTTGCCTATATATTGAGTTCTTTGGGGCTTACAGTCCCCAAGTGGGCATTTGAAGGCATAGACGACATTGGTCTCTTTCAAAGCGTTTGCTTTGTGTCTGGAGAGTTTCTCATGAGTAGGTTGGCAGTTTTCTTGGTTTTATAGTAAATCGTCAATTGTATCTTCTGATTTTTGTCTGTAGGGATACGTTTCTATTAACAATATCTTTCAGGACCCTTTCCTCCGTTTTATGAGCTGTGGAGAAGAAGTTCCTGTAAAATAGTCTAATAGGGGGTATAGGTGTTGTGTTAGTTGTATCTTCAGAGGTTGCATGGCGTTTCACTTTCCTTCTATGATGTCTTCTTATGATGTTTCTTCTTATGATGTGTAGACATCATAAGAAGGAAAGTGAAACGCCATGCAACCTCTGAAGATACAACTAACACAACACCTATACCCCCTATTAGACTATTTACAGGAACTTCTTCTCACAGCTCATAAAACGGAGGAAAGGGTCCTGAAAGATATTGTTAATAGAAACGTTATCCCTACAGACAAAAATCAGAAGATACAATTGACGATTTACTATAAAACCAAGAAAACTGCCAACCTACTCATGAGAAACTCTCCAGACACAAAGCAGAACGCTTTGAAAGAGACCAATGTCGTCTATGCCTTCAAATGCCCACTGGGGACTGTAAGCCCCAAAGAACTCAATATATAGGCAAGACAACAACATCTCTTTCCAGGCGATTAACGATGCATAAGCAACAGGGCTCTATCAAGGAACTATAATCTCTTCCCACAACCAAACCATCACCAGAGAAACTTAACAAACAACACAGAAATCATTGATAGATACAGCGACAACAGGCGGCTTGACATCTGCGAGGCACTACACATCAAGAAGTCAACACCAGCAATCAACAGCCAATTAACGCACTACTATATTCTACCCACTTCAAGACTCCGCTCCAATATAGAAACATCAAGAAATACGGCCAATAGGCCTTCTGCAGTTACAGATCTATTCTTCCCTTATACCCATTGTTTCGTGTTCTGTGTTTGTTCTCACCTCACCCCAACCATTGTAACATGTCACCTCACCCAAATGCAGGTATTAAACTCTGTTCAGTTATAGTTGTTCTGTGTGTGTGTAACTAAAGTCTTTGAAAATGTAATAAGTTTTACGAAACGCGCTCAAGTGTCGCGTCAGACTAAGAATAAAGAATGAATTTTGGAGAATTGATTTTAATTTACCGTCATCAGTAAAAACAAACATAAGGAAAATGAGAGAAAATTCGTGTTAGAATTATTAATCTTACTTTTTCGGTCAAATTTAATAAATATATATATATTATATATATTATATATATATATATATATATATATATATATATATATATATATATATATATATATATATGAATATATATATATATATATATATATATATATATATATGAATATATATATATATATATATATATATATGAATATATCTGGGGTGTGAGTTTTCATTCGCATATAGTCTGGGGACCATCAGGCTTATTCGCTATATATATATATATATATATATAGAATATATATAGATATATATATATATCTATATATATATATATATATATATATATATATATATATAATTCGTACCTAGTAGCCAAAGCACTTCTCAGCTACTATGCAAGGCCCGATTTGCTAATAAGCCAAGTTTTCATGAATTAATATATTTTCTCTAATTTTTTTTCTTACGAATGATAAAGCTACCCATTTCATTATGTATGAGGTCAATTTTTTATTGGAGTTAAAATTAACGTAGTTATATGACCGAACCTAACCAACCTACCTAACCTAACCTAACCTATCCTATTTTATAGGTTAGGTTAGGTTAGATAGCCGAAAAAGTTAGGTTATTTTAGGTTAGGTCGTTTAGGTAGTCGAAAAACAATTAATTCATGAAAACTTGGCTTATTAGGCAAATTGGGCCTTGCATAGTAGGCTGAGAAGTGCATTCTGGCTACTAGGTACGACATATATATATCATATATATATATATATATCTATATATAAATATATTATATATGCACTGATTAAGTTGCTTTTAATATATCAATGAAAATGTCTCTTAAATCAGCTTTCTTGAAGAAAAACTTTTCATCGAATGGGAAGTGTAATTATTATCTTTTTATTATAAATTATTATNGAGAGACAAAGATTAAAGGGCTTTCTTGATTGATGCCTCTGTCTGCTCCCTCTATTAAAGTTCTGGGCTATAAAGGAGTTGTAGGCTCCATCTTGGCCCTTCCTCAAGGGCCAAGATGGGGCCCTTCCTCAGGGCACGGTGTGGCCCTTCCTCAAGGGCCACACCGTGCTCACAGCACGGTGTGGGAGTTCGCGGCAGTGTGGTTTGCTCTTGGGAGGATTCGGGTGGCCCGCGGATCGACGATTCGGCTCCATTCAGACTGCTCTCCGGTGGTTCATTGCCTGAACCGCGGGGTTCGATGTGATCTTTGTCTCTTTGGGGTTGGTCGCTTCGGGTGACTCGTCTGCTGAGTTCTCGGGGTTTGGCTCTCCTGGGGGTTCACATATGGGGAGTGTCCAACATCTTGGCCGACGCCCTGTCTCGCTTCAATCCCCTCTCCACGGAGAGGACGGTCGACGACGAGTCCTTCCATTGGCTTTGCCAGACGTTCGGGCGCCCCAAGGTGGACCTCTTTGCGTTGGCGTGGTCGCGGCGTCTTCCCGTGTATGCGGCGCCCTTCCCCGATCGCGAGGCCGTTGGGGTCAATGCCTTTCGGCTAGACTGGTCGAGGTGGGGGTTCCTGTACCTGTTTCCCCCAGTCTGGCTGTTGCTCCAGGTCCTGACTCGCTTAGACTTACCAGGGGAGAGTTGTCCTTCTGGCCCCTTGGTGGCCGGCCCAGCCTTGGTTTCAGGCGCTGCTTGCTCGGTGTCCGAACCCGAGGGTTTTCCCGCGGCTCCGCCTCTTTCAGCAGATCGGGCTGGTACGTCTCGTGGCTGGTTCGATCTTCTCCTCGAGTCTTTGCGTATGGGTTTTTTGACTCGAGTTTATCATCATCTCTATGGTGATCAGGTGGTCTCCTTGTTGGTGTCCCACCTGAGGGCTTCTTCTCGGTGGCAGTATGAAGTTTCCTGCCGGTCCTTCTGTTTCTTTTTTGCGTCTTCGTCGTGTTAGTTCCTTGTCTGTTAGGGTGGTCTTGTCCTTCCTCTCTTGGTTGTTTCAGGACCGTCATCTTATGCCTAACACTGTCGCCTCGTATCGTGTGGCGCTGGAGGAGCCGCTTCAGCTTGCCTTCGGTATCGATGTTACGTCTGCGCCGTTTCGCAAGCTGTCTCGTGCATTGTTTCACCTCCGGCCTGCTCATGCGCCGCCTGAGCCGTCCTGGTCTTTGGACCGAGTGCTCGCTTTCCTTTCGTCTCCTCGTTTCGTTGTGGCCCCTTCGGTCCGGGATTGTTTTTCCAAGGTTCTTTTCTTGTTGGCATTGGCCTCTGGGGGTCAGGTAGGGGAGCTTCATACTCTCCTCTGGCACAGGGGTTTCTGCTCTTTTGGTCGTGGAGATTTTGTTCGCTTGCCGCCGTCTCCTTTTCTGGCGAAGAATGAGACTGCTGCATTCCGGAGGGGTCTGTGGGTGGTTGATGCATGGTTGGTCAGGCCGGGGGTGCATCATGTTTTGTGTCCGGTTGCGGCGCTTCGCCATTATTTGCGCGCCACGGCTTCTGTGTCCGGGGACGCGCTTTGGGTTGATCCAGTTTCCCTTCTTCTCTGTTCGTGGGTTCGGGTCTCCCAGGTCGTCCGCAGGGTTATTGAGTCCAGTCAGCCTGCGGTCTATCCCCGGGCCCGTGAAGTTCTTAAGTTCGCGGCTCTTGCTGCAGTCTTTGGGAATATGTCTTGGTCTGATATTCAAGCGCGGGGATTTTGGCGGTCGAACAGGGTCCTGGCTGCTCGTTACCTTGTGAATGTCCCTGGGCCCCGTCGGGCCTGTGTTGCTTTGGGTTGGCGGTTGCAGCCGGTTGTCTTGGCTTCGAGTTGAGGATTGAGCGACGACCGCCTCCCGGGTAAGTCCCTCGTTTTCAGTCTGTGGGTAGTTAGCTCCGGGGAGCCGACGGGGCTCCCCCCAGGAAACCAGCGTTGAATGTAATGAAACGCCATTTTCTGGGCGAGTCCCAGAGGCTCCCCGGCATCCCTCCCTCCAGTCGGCGTTTTTTTCGCGTTTTTGACATCCAGCCTCAAGAATTGAGGTGTGGGTAGCTGGCGTGGAGGGTCTGGGGCCCCCCTTTCCCCTCCCGGGGAGGGGGGAGCTGCGCAGACAGCGGCGCGGCGACGTGTGACGTCACACTAGTTTGCTTGTTTTCTGTTGGGGAGTTCTATCCACTAGTTCGGCTTTTGGTAGCAATTTTAACCAGAATAGGGGTTTGTTTTGAGGCGCTTACCTTTCTGGGTGCCTGTTCCGGTCGATGGCAGACATAGAATGCTTCCAACCACACGGGGGTTTCTATAGGCCATTGCTCCCCTTGCCTCTCTGAGGGGGCCCGGTTCTGGCCGTGGTCCCCGGTAGGCCTAAGAACTCCCTACACATGACTGATGCCAAAGTCTGACATCAGCACATCAGCCTGGGATAGCTCCGGGGAGCCTCCGGGACTCGCCTAGAAAATGGCGTTTCATTACATTCAATGCTGGTTTTTTTAGCTGCATCTTTGTGGACTATGAAGTGAATAGTACAAAGTTCTACTATCTAATTGCTTAGTATGTCAGTGTTTTACTATGGTGCACACAGTTACAAAAAGTACTATCTAAGCAGGAGGATGGGTTGCAGTTGCCCAGGTGCTTGTGGGGTTGTCTGTTTCCAGTTGTATTTCCACTTTTTTTTTTTATTCAGTAGTTTATCTCATTGATGCTTCTATGTGTCTTGTCTACCACAGGGCTTTGTTCCCCATCTTCCCTTGGAAAGTTTATTTCACCCAGCCTGTTGATGGCTAGGGGATTTTTTTTCATTTCCAGCTACTTTTCCTTTGTCAGTGTTGGGGTTTGTGCAGACCACTTTCTTCTTCAGGCTCCAATGGGAATGGTTGTACCCTAGTTCTCAGCCTTTCTTGCACTCTGTTCCTTCACTTTTCTGGTGCTCCACTTTTCCCTGGGGTTTGACGGTCTGTGCCACTCTGTTGGTCCTCCTATTTTGGTCTTGCCCCATCTCCAGTGGCACTCAGTTGCTGACATCTTGGTGCCTTTTTTCTTTTAATCTTTCTTCAGCTGTCTTGGGCATTTTTTGTATTCCAACTAAGTCGATTATGCACTCTGTTCTGTAGCTGCATTATGGTGTATTTGTGCACTCATGTTGGTGTCTGGCTTTGTTTGTCACCCGTGTTCCAAGGCCTACATTTTGCAGGTGCTGCATATGATGGTCCAGTCCAGTCAACTGTTTGTCCTCTATCTGGGGATGTGCAGAAGTTTGCTGCTTTGTCAGCTTTCTTTGCCCTGATGTTCAGGCTCTTGTCTTCTTACTCCTCGTTGGTTGCAGTTTGGTATCACCGAGCTCGTGGGCATTTGATGTGCGCCTTCTGATTTTTGCACTGGACATTTCTAATAACAGGTAATTTCTTGCTATAAAATATGAAGTAATTACTGTACTACTTAATATTTTAATATATGTTTGTACTGTATTTGTAAATATAGGCCCTTGTGCATTGGTACATAATTCGACCATTAAACTCCATAAGCCAGGCTCTATCCAAATCTAACTGTTTGAATTCAGTCTGGATTTTGAATGTTATTTGGAGATTCACGTTAGTGAGTATCTAGTGTAGAGTACAGGCCTTTGTATCCACTCCACTTCACTCGATTTACAGTACAGTTAGGTTATGGCATGGAGATGTCAGTAATAACAGGACTGATTGTTCTGCAGATATAAACACAAAGTAATGCCATACCGTTTTCAGACTTCTTTTTATTTATATATTGCTGTTACTAGACCAAAATTGGTTATTGTATACCTTTATTGCTGACAGTAGCATAAATTTATTTTTAATAATAATTTGTTTTTTCATGTTAATATGCACATCAAGACTAATTACACAGTTACAGTATAATGATGACAGAATAAAATATACTGTATCTGATTTAATTGGATGGAATCCAATTAAAAGTCTTAAAGGAACTGGCAGAAAAACTAGGCTGCTGCTGAAATTACTTTTCACAAAGTCTCTGGACCAAGTTAAAGTACCCCTAGATTGGAAATGTGCAAATGTTGCCCCTATTTTTGAAAAAGGCAGCAAGAGCTCAGCAGAAAATTACTTCGCTAATCAGCTTGAGATTGCACATCTGCAAGCTTATGGAGAGAATGCTCAGGGAGTGAATCATTCAACATCTTTCAGTGAACAATCTTGTACAATCGACACAACATGTGTTTGTTAACACTTTCGTGTCCCCAACGGGTGGACCGCCATGCACCCCAAGGTAGCCTGAGCAATGTTTATACTCTTTCCAGCTTTCTTACCTCAATTTTCGTGCCACGTCGTTTAATTTGGTATCAAATTGCTTTCAATAGAATGCTCTAAAGGAATCTTTACATATAAGAACAATGTTACCAATACCATAAGATAAAGTATTGTACATAAAGGTAAAGAAGAGTGGCCACCTCACACCTGATGGTCCGGGTGTTGCAACATTGTCACTAGTAGAACTGCTGTCATCCTCATGTTCATCACCAGCATGTATGTAATTGTCATTTTTGAGAGGCTAATCCTTATTCTCAAAGTATACTAGTGACCAAATGACTACTTCCTGGAACTGGAGGAATGCGAGCTTCTTGGTATTTTGGACGTAACTGCTGTCCTCGGGAAAACTACATGTAATTATTTTAGGATGTCATTACCATTATCCGGAAGCGATAGTGTTAAAAATAGATTCTGCCTTACAAACCTTGAGGTTATATCTTGAAGTTATCTTGAGATGATTTCGGGGCTTTAGTGTCCCCACGGCCCGGTCCTCGACCAGGCCTCCACCCCCAGGAAGCAGCCCGTGACAGCTGATTAACACCCAGGTACCTATTTTACTGCTAGGTAACAGGGGCATAGGGTGAAAGAAACTCTGCCCATTGTTTCTCGCCGGCGCCCGGGATCGAACCCGGGACCACAGGATCACAAGTCCAGTGTGCTGTCCACTCGGCCGACCGGCTCCCTTGCTCACATTTTTTAAAACGGTAACCAGCTACTCGACAAAAGCCTTTCGGTGGATGCAGTATACATGGATTTTGCTAAAGCCTTTGATAAAGTACCACATGAAAGACTGGCAAGGAAATTACAGTCCCATGGAATAAATGGAAATATACTAGAATGGATAAAACAATGTGCAGGAAAGAAAACAATGGGTCGTGCTAAATGGGAACAAATTTGAATGGAGAAATGTTATAAGTGGAGTGCCACATATGTCCTTTTTGGGTCCATCCCTTTTTGTCATATACATTGGTGACATAGATGAGAACATTACAAACCACATCATATTTGCAGATGACATAGAGCTTTATGGTAATGTGGGAAATGATATTGAAGCCTTACAAAGAGAACTACATGAACTCTACATGAAAATAAAAGGATGCAGTTTATGGGACTCGCTCCCTAATGAATTAACAAATTGTCCAGGCTGTTCCTTATTCAAAAGTAAAACCAAAAAGTACCTAATTTCATCCTCATAGATTCCCCACCTTGTGTTTCAAACTCACACTATCTTGTTCTACCCACTCCCCCAATACTAATACAGTACTTAAGACATACATCTTTACCAGTGTAATCACCTCTGTCAATTGATATTATAGTTATATGTTGATATAAAATTTTGCTTAAATGTACCTATTCATCTTACCTGATCTGCTAGATTAAGGACCTGCCCAAAATGCTTATGCATGTTAATGGCTGTGCAAGCATGTAAAAATACCAATTTTATGTACTCTCAAAACCCATTGTACCTTCTTGTAAATAAATAAATAAATTAACTCCAAATGGTCAGAAGACTGGCAAATGCTTTTTTGATATTGACAAATGCAAGACCTTACATGTGGGGCATGCAAGGTGTAGCAACCCACACTACAACTACCAAATTAATAACATTGCATTACAGCAGATTGATGAAGAAAGGACCTGGGAGTCAAAATCCACCACTCACTAAAAGTTGCACAACAGGTGGGAGCAGCAGTCAGAAATGCTAACCAAACCTTTGGAATAATTAAGTATACCTTTGACTTTAAGGAAAAGAAGGTAGTGATTTAACTGTATAAATCTCTGGTGTGCCCCCATTTGGATTACTGTATCCAAGCAGTTTTCAGAAGGACAGTTGCTCTGGAGAACGTGCAACACCGGGTAACAAAAGTCATTCCAGAGATAAGTCATCTCTTGTATTAGGAATGGTTGATGGCCACATGGCTATCAACACTGCAAACCAGGCATGACAGTGCAGATCTTATTGAAATGTTTAAAATACTGAAGAAATTAGAGGATGTTGATGCTGACAATTTCTTCAAAAGATCAGATGTAATGCAAACAAGGAGCAATGGTTTCAAGCTCAACAAGCCTCAATGTAGGACAGAGAACAGGAAGATGCTTTTTGACCCACGAGTTATAAACCCATGGAACCGCCTACCTGCCTAAGTTGTAAATGCCAAAACTGTGTTGAGGTTTTAAAATCTACCTGGAAAAGATCAAGGCAAATGGGGGTGGGGGGGGGACTTTCGATAAGCCGCAGGCTTCCTGTCCTTGTCGAAGCCACTAGGGTTAGTGGCCCTCAGGTAAATCAGGTAACGTTCACAATTCCTGTACATGCTAAAATGCTTTGGCCTTATTAACTGTGTAGTAGCTCAGGCCTTTATGTTGTCTTGTTCAGTGTGGAAAAATGGAGGACCAGTTACCAGTACTGTAATTGACTCATGTCTGTGTGATTCCTGTTCATCTTCTAGGATAGGTTGTGGTGGGGTTGGTAGGACATGTGGATAGCTGCAGGGTACCAGCAAGGCTTACATCATTGGCCTACTTTTATGTCTTCAAATACTCCATCACTGGGCCTCTACCACCTGTGGAGCTCCCATGAACTCTGGAATCTGGGAGGCTGTACATAGGCTGAAGCTGTCGTGTCTGACTGGAAGGATAGCTAGTTTCATCTTAAATCACCCAGAGAAAGGCTGAAGAATTTTTCTTATATGGTCATCAACAAGACGTTATACTGGCCAAATCTGAAACAGTTGAAGGATGGATAGACATCTAATAAGGAGGTAAATTGTATTGTGGGCATCTACTTTGCCACTTTTCTTCATCACCATCATGTTTAGTAACTCTTGTTTTCCATAGAACCCTATTGATGACATTAGACCTAAAAGGATTGCTAAGAAGGGTACTGTGTACAAGATAAGTAAGTATGATTTTATCAATGATATACTAGTTGGAGTTAGATTATATTTGGAAACATTTAGGAAGAGGCCTAATTTTTATCTATTCACTATCTTATTATAAGTAAATAAAAATTAAAAAAATTAAAATTTCTTATCTACTTTCCACAGCAGGTGCCTGTGAGTACCTTTGTTACCTTACAGGAAGCATGGTGGTGTAAATGAATCTTTGTATGTACAGTACTCCCTACTACCTTCCATATACTGTACTGTACAAAAATTAAATAAGATTTTTAAGAATCTTGTTGACCAATAATTTACAGGAATGAAAAGAATACTGCATGATTTTTAAGAAGAATAAAAACCAGAAAATAGTGATGCACAAAACTAGTAACTGCCTACTGCTACTAGTTAAAACACATGACACTCCTACCTCCTCCCTTCCCTGTGTGCTTCCTAAATAACAAACATAGATTTTTCTAATGTTCTATTAAATCTATACCAGTAAATATTTTAGACTGAGCCAAAGCTTAATTTCATGGAGCATGGACTGCTGTGAAGGATGTTTTGGCTTAATACCCAGTACAGGAGTATCTCACTATGATATGGTGTGGTCTTTTCCATTTGCATCAACCCATAAATGGAAACATGAATTGCTGTACCACTCATAAGTAACCCTGTCATAGTCACTAATCCTAGCCCTAATACTATAGTATTCCACATGCTAATAAATTTGCAGCCTGAATTATATCAAAGACGTTTTGAATATTCTGTAACACATGCAGTGCTGCACTGCAGTCTTTTCTGAGAAGGCTTCTATATCTCTCCAAACTACCCACCCGAGTTCTCCCGGCCCTTGTACTTCATCTGGCTCTAATGAATTATGAGCATCTGGAGGCCAGCATCAGAATCTGGCCCCATCAATAGAGGCATAGAGGAATAGGAATATGACACCAACCACATTTTCAAAGAAAAAAACACCAGAAAGGTTGAACATGCCAAAACAAGCAATGGCTTGGTAACCCTGATTCAAACTACAGTATGTACACTTGAACAAGGATCTTAGTCCAATTGCTAGTTAGCTCCACACTCTTGCCACCCGATAGCAGCCTCAGTGACCCAATTTTCCTAGGCCGTTACCCCAGTCATTCACACTGGCCAAACAAAACTTCCTGTGCACCATGGGAAGGGCAAGAATGGAGATATTCAGAGGGGACCCACTGAAACAAGGCATTTCACTACATCTAGTGCAGGATTTCTGGTAGGGCTCCTCTCTGTATCTCCCCATGTTAAATTATGCAAGTTATATGATACCTGTAATGCCTTTATAAAAAGTAAAAAGGCGTAAAAAACTTGCACCTTTGTTTAGATCCAGGAGTGTCTCCTGGACCTAAACATAAGCAATGAGGAGAGGTTAGAGACATTAGATATACCAAAATTAGACTAAAGAAAAGGAGGTAAGATATGATCACAGTGTATAAAATTGTAATTGGAATCTTTAAAAGTGATGAGGAGGAGCTAGAGATTGTAATATGAAGTGCAAGAGGCCATAGAAATAAGCTACGAAAACAAAGGTGTATAACAAACGTTTTCAAACAGACAATTAAAGAGAGAATGGGACATTGTTTAGGTAGCTCTCATTCTAAAATTTTACTTGGGTAATTACACAAATGCATGTGAAAATTACTACATTTAAGGTTAGTCTAAATGTTTTCAAACACACCAAGTGGAAAGGGTTGGAATACGAGCTTTTATTGTCCTACTGTAATCAATGTAGTATTCAGTTCAGTATGGAAATAATTTTATTTATTACCTGTGTCTTGAAGTTACTGTTCATAATATTTAGTGGCTTATCCTGATTTTTTTCTTCAGGACAAACATGGATGAAGAAATGATAGCTTTAAGGTGGAATAATCACCTTACGACATTGTCTCAACTGCTTTACTCACTAAGGGAAGAGGTAGGTATATCGTGTGATGTTCATACTGTATTTCTGTGGAGAGCCCTTCCGGCTCCCCGGGGCTATACTGGGCTGATATGTATGTATTGGACCATAGCATCAGTCTATTCGATGCAGTTCTTGCCTACTGGGGACCATGAGGCAGAACCTGCCCCCCCCCCCTCAGAGAGGCACGAGGAGCAATGGCTTATAAAAACCCTTATGTGGTTGGGAGCATTCCATGTCTGCCATCGACAGGGTTAGGCACCCAGATAGGTAGGCGTCCTAAAATCAACTCCACCTGGTTACAAAATTGCTACCTGAAGCCAAACTGGCAAGAAAAATCCCAAATCTAAAACAAGCAAACAGCATGACAGTCACAACCGCCGCCACGCTGATGTCTGCACATCTCCCCCCCCCCTCCCTTAGAGGGGGAAGGGGGATCCCCAGACCCCTCTCACCAGCTATTCAACCCCCAGCTAAGAGGCTGAATATCAAAAACACGAAAACTACCAACCAGAGGGAGGGAGGGCTGCCGGGGAGCCTCTGGGAATCGCCCAGAAAATGGCGTTTCATCACATTCAACGCTGGTTTTCTATGAAAAGCCCCTCCAGCTCCCTGGAGCTACTTAACTACAGAAAGAAAAAGAGGGACTTACCCGGGAGGCGGCCGTCACTCGCATGTCAATGAGAAGTCGAGACGACTGGCTGCAACCTGCGAACCAAAGCGACATACTCCCAACTAAGGCCCAGAACTTTAACATCTGTACTGCGGAGAGCGGAGGCGCTCCGAGAGTTGTGCTATTTTTTTTAAATAGGCTATACTGTATTTTAATGTTTTTTAATGTTTTCATCACTCTTTGTGTTTAGAAATGAAAATGGTTGAGTTTGGAAACATTTTGACATTATCTTTACCTGAACATTTATAAAAACAACAAAAATATGCCCTTGGCAATTGCACTATAAAGTTTTTGCTGAAACCAGGTGTGCAGTGCAGTGGTTAATGAGGTAACAGGCGGCCAGGACCCTGTTCGCCCTCCAAAATCCTTTTACCCGAATGTCAGCCCAAGACATTACCAAAAATGGCAGCTAAAGCAGCAAATTTGCAAACGTCATGGGCACGAGGATACTGTCGGCTGGCTAGACCAAATAACCCTGCGGATGACCTGGGAGACCCGAGCCATTGAACGGCGAAGAGGGGAAGCCGGGGCAACCCAAAGCTCGTCCTCGGCCATCGAGACCATGCAAATAGGAAATAGTCACGCAAATAACAGTGAAGAGCCGCAACCGGATACAATACATGATGCACCCTCGCCCGAATCAACCACCCAAGGACCCCTCCAGAAAGCCGCCATCTCGTTCTTTGCCAGAAAAAGAGGAGACGGCTGCAAACGTTGAGTCCCAGGGGAGCCTCCGGGACTCTTCCAGAAAATGCTCTTTCATTATATTCAACGATGGTTTTTTAACTGTAAATTAATTTGTTTGCATATTCTCAATTGAATATTTGTCTCAGTATCTTTAATAATATTTGAGTAACAGTAATAGTTAGTTTTTCAGCTGGAACAAATAAATATTAAACTTACACAGAGATGGCAAAAGTGATAATGTTTCTGTCTGTTGTGGACTATTATTGCATACAGACTAAAATGCAAACAGAACAATGGAGAGAGGGGCACTGCATCAGGCTGAACAGAGGCGGTGTGAAACCAGAAGAGGCAGAGAGTTGAGGAGAAAAGGGGAGAGTTGAGGTAAAAGAAATAAGATGGTGAAGATGATCAAGCTGGAGAGGAAACTGAGGAGAGAGCTGGGGGAAAGATGAGATGGAAAGGGGTGGGTGTGTGAAAATGAGTGAGTTATCAGGTACTCGCCTAGTTACTCACCTAGTTGTGCTTGCGGGGGTTGAGCTCTGGCTCTTTGGTCCTGCCTCTCAACCGTCAATCAACAGGTGTTCAGGTTCCTAAGCCTATTGGGCTTTATCATATCTACACTTGAAACTGTGTATGGAGTCAGCCTCCACCACATTACTTCCTAATGCATTCCATTTGTCAACCACTCTGACACTAAAAAAGTTCTTTCTAATATCTCTGTAGCTCATTTGGGCACTCAGTTTCCACCTGTGTCCCCTAGTGCGTGTGCCCCTTGTGTTAAATAGCCTGTCTTTATCAACCCTGTCGATTCCCTTGAGAATCTTGAATGTGGTGATCATGTCCCCCCTAACTCTTCTGTCTTCCAACGAAGTAAGGTTCAATTCCCGTAGTCTCTCCTCGTAGCTCGTGCCTTTCAGCTTGGGTACTAGTCTGGTGGCAAACCTTTGAACCTTTTCCAGTTTAGTCTTATGCTTGACTAGATATGGACTCCATGCTGGAGCCGCATACTCCAGGATTGGTCTGACATATGTGGTATATAATGTTCTGAAAGATTCCTTACATAAGTTTCTAAAGGCCGTTCTTATGTTAGCCAACCTGGCATATGCTGCTGATGTTATCCTCTTGATATGAGCTTCAGGGGACAGGTCTGGCGTGATATCAACCCCCAGGTCTTTCTCTCTCTCTCTGACTCTTGAAGTATTTCATCTCCCAAGTGATACCTTGTATCTGGTCTCCTGCTTCCTACCCCTATCTTCATTACATTACATTTGCTTGGGTTAAACTCTAACAGCCATTTGTTCGACCATTCCTGCAGCTTGTCCAGGTCTTCTTGAAGCCTCAAACTGTCCTCTGTCACTCGCATGTCCTTCTCATAATTTTGGCGTCGTCAGCAAACATCGAGAGGAATGAGTCTATACCCTCTGGGAGATCATTTACGTATATCAGAAACAGGATAGGTCCAAGCACAGAGCCCTGTGGGACTCCACTGGTGACTTCACGCCATTCTGAGGTCTCACCCCTCACTATAACTCTGCTTCCTATTGCTTAGGTACTCCCTTATCCACTGGAGTGCCCTACCAGTTACAGTACTCCTGCCTGTTTCTCCAGCTTATGCATCAACCTTTTATGGGGTACTGTGTCAAAGGCTTTCCGACAGTCCAAAAAAATGCAGTCCGCCCATCCTTCTCTTTCTTGCTTAATCTTTGTCACCTGATCGTAGAATTCTATCAAGCCTGTAAGGCAAGATTTACCCTCCCTGAACCCATGTTGCTTGGTTGTCACGAAGTCTCTTCTCTCCAGATGTGTTACTAGGTTTTTTTCTCACAATCTTCTCCATCACCTTGCATGGTATACAAGTTAAGGACACTGGCCTGTAGTTCAGTGCCTCTTGTCTGTCACCCTTTTTAAATATTGGTACTACATTAGCAGTCTTCCATATTTCTGGTAGGTCTCCCGTTTTCAGTGACCTACTATACACTATGGAGAGTGGCAAGCAAAGTGCTCCTGCACACTCTTTCAATACCCATGGTGAGATTCCATCCGGCCCAACAGCTTTTCTCACATCCAGCTCCAATATGTGCTTTTTGACCTCATCTCTTGTAATTTCGAACCTATCCAAGGTCACCTGGTTTGCTGCCACCTCTCCCAGCGCCGTGATATCTCCCTGTTCTATTGTAAAGACCTCCTGGAACCTTTTGTTGAGTTCTTCACACACCTCTTTGTCATTCTCTGTGTACCTGTCCTCGCCCACCCTAAGTTTCATAACCTGTTCCTTCACTGTTGTCTTCCTCCTGATGTGACTGTGTAGTAGCTTTGGTTCAGTCTTGGCTTTATTAGCTATATCATTTTCATACCTTTTCTCAGCTGCTCTTCTCACACTGACATACTCGTTCCTGGTTCTCTGGTATCTCTCTCTACTTTCTGGTGTTCTGTTATTACGGAAGTTCCTCCATGCCCTTTTGTTCAGCTCCTTTGCTTTCATACATTCCCTATTAAACCACGGATTCTTCCTTTGCTTCTGTTTTTTCCTGTTGGGCTGGGACAAACCTGCTTACAGCCTCCTGACATTTTTGGGTGACAGTCCATCATGCCTGGTTCCGAGTTCTGTGTCCCAATGTATATCCCATAGGAATTTATTCATCTCCTCATAGTTTCCCTTTCGGTACGCCAGCCCTTTGTTTCCCAGTTCTTTTTTGGTGTAGTCACATATGTGCTGTAGACCAGAATATTTAGCAATGTACTACTGCAAGAGGCAGGCAGAAACAAATCTAGGGCTAAAATTCATGTTAATGAAAGTTCACCGAGAAGGTTTCTGTGAAAAACTTACGAAGGAAATTTACTGCATCAATTGTAAATTTACCTCCATCAATTTCAATTGATGGAGGAGAACTTGTGGTCAGTCTTTTCAAACTTGTTCCTAGTGAGCAAGTTTTCATTCACAACCTACAAATTATGTGAAAAGCTTTACAAAATTCAGATAAAGGATGAGATTTAGGGGGTGGTTTTGCCACCCCTAAATCAAGGGTGGCAAAATAGAAATAAATAGAAAACTGTCACCCGAGAGCCACATAAAGAACATTGTGCGAGGAGCCTATGCTACGCTTTTCAATTTCAGAATTGCTTAAATACATGGATGGTGAAAAACTAAAGAAATTGTTCACGACCTTTTGGAATGTGTAGTTGGAATGTGAATTGATTGTATGGTGCCCATATCTGAAGAAGCACATAAACAAACTGGAAAAAGTACGAAGACATGCAACTAAATAGCTTCTGGAACTGAAAGACAAAAGTTACGAGGAGAGATTAGAGGCATTAAATATGCCAAAGCTAGAAGACAGAAGAAAAATAGGTGATGTGATCACTACATACAATATAGTGATGGAAATCCATAAAATTAATAACAAAGAATTTTTGAGACCTGTTACTTAACCACTGCACTGCACGGCTATGAAATATGACAAACCTGTTGACCAAACCACACACTAGAAAGTGAAGAGATGACGATGTTTTGGTCTATCTTGGACCATTATCAAGTTGATTGTGTTTCCATTATCACAATCGACTTGATAATGGTCCAGGGCTGGACCATTAGCACAGACCGGAGGGAGGGATGGATGCCGGGGAGCTTCCAGGTCTCGCCCAGAAAATGGCGTTTCATTACTGTACATTCAACACTGGTTTTCCGGGGAGAGCCCCTTTGGCTCCCCGGAGCTACTTGCCATAAGACGAAAACAAGAGGGACTTTCCCGGGAGGCGGTCGGCAACCGCTGACCCAATGCGACACAAGCCCGACTAGGCCCAGGAACATTGACAAAGTAGTGAGCAGCCAGGTCCCTGTTTCCCTCCAAAAACCCCGTACCCAAATGTCAGCCCAAGGCATGTTACCAAAGACGGCAGCCAGCGCAGCAAACTTATAATCATCGTGGGCTCGAGGATAGAATGCGAACTGGCTGGATCAAACAAAAGAAAAACTCCGCAAGAGGACAATGTGCCCAAGCGAAACAGAGCCAGCCGGTATGAGAGGTGAAAACTAGCTGCACAGTACCCTGCGCCCCTACCAGTTACAAAACTACCCCATACCCAGAGGCAAACAGTGGTGTATGAAACACCTCAGCTGATTCCAAGGGCGGTCAATCACCGAGCAGCAAAAGACCTTGCGAAGGTAGACCCCAAGATGACTTGTGGAAGGTGGCCCCCAAGGGCAGTACTTACAGGGCACCTAGGGAAGAGGACCCTAGGCTCATGCAGCCCAAGTACTTGTAAAATTACTCTTGGCTCGCGCACTACCTAGACGACAGGACCACACCACAAGGCACAGAACTGGAAAAACACAGGAGCCAGAGGCACACGACCTTGTCAGTTCACATCAGCCATAGAACTGGGGTGTGGATAGCTGGTACGGGGGTCTGGGGCTCCCCCTTCCCCCTCCCGGGGACAAAGGGCTGTTGCGCAGACAGTGGCATGGTGACGTGACGTCATGCTCGTTTCCTCGTTTTCATTTGAGTAGTTCTGTCCACTAGTTCGCAAAAGGGGGGGGGCAGACAGTGATGCGGTGTCGGCTCTCAGTAGCAATATTTATTTTAACCAGAATAGGGGTTTGTTTTGGGGCGCTTACCTTTCTGGGTGCCTGACCTGGTTGATGGCAGACATAAGATGCTTCCAACCACATGGGGATTTCTATAGGCCATGGTTTCTCATGCCTCTCTGAGGGGGCCAGGTTCAGGATCGTGATCCCCGGTAGGCCTAGAACTCCATGTGCATTGACTGATGCCAGGGTCTAATACATTCAGCCCGGATTGCTCCGGAGAGCTGAAGGGGCCCCCCCCCCCCCCAGAAAAATGTTCAAATGTACTTACTTTGGCTGCCGTTATATCTAGAAAAGGGGCTGTGATGTCATGGCTGAGTGGTTCCCCATGGCGGAGACTCCTGGAGGTGGTCACTTGCCGGATTCAACAATTGCGAGTTGCCACAAATATTTTTATGTTCAAATTTTCCACATGATTACAAATGCATTTTTTTCTGGCTTATCCTATGTATATTGAACATGTTTACAATAATCATACATTAGAACATCCGTACTGTTACAAAAAAAACTGTTACATGTATCACAAATGTGTACACAAACATTGTTCATATTTTCAATATTACATGTTCAATTATTTACATTTACAACTTACACTACACCGTCACAGACTACTGTATATACAACACCATAAACACACTTGGTACTCTGCAAGTGTGTGAGTACTGCATTGACTGCTTCAATCAATGGTGTGTGCAAGGGAACTAGATACTTAACACATCAAATGCAGATGGATTTTTGCTTCCCTTCCTTACTTGCAAGTTTGTGTGCTTGTAAACAACACAGGCATGTTTACCCTTGTTACGTTCTTGTACTTGGCTTGTGTACAGCAAGGTAATTTTTACACTTTTGTCCATGAGTGTTTTCACGACACTGCCAGAGAAGCAGTGTGGATCTTTACCTGGTATGTAAACGTCTGTACCAGAATACAATATCATATCCATGACCATACCAGTTTCACAGTCCCATAACATGAAAACTTTAGTCCAAACCTGTGTCGCTTTGATAGTATGTACTACTTGAGTGCTAGTCGTCCCTTGAAAAGAACTAGCAATTCATTAATCATGACATTCTGTCTTGGTACATAGTCACAGAACTTTCCTCTCAATTCACTGAATATTTTCTGCACTTTTCCTAGTCTGTCATGTCTGTCTTCGTTATCATTATTCTCAAAGTGTAGGCAACTGAGAAGCAGCAGGAACATGTGAAATGCACTTGCTGAACAAGGGGGTTGGAACAAGGCTGCCTTTGTTCCATTAATCATGAATCACATGGTTTTCTACATGCCTCATCATGATACACACACATCCATTTCCTCAATAGTTGTGTCTTTCCAATGTGTCATTCAAGAAGCAGGTAAAATTCCAGAGGCGATGAGTTGCTCAGCGTATCGGTTTGTCTACAATGAGATGCTGCAAGAATGGCTGATCAAAATATGCCATAAAATAATCTATTTCAGGTATATCATCACCTGTAATTACCTAAGTGTAGTTACAGGATGAGAGCTACGCTCGTGGTGTCCCGTCTTCCCAGCACTCTTTGTCATATAACGCTTTGAAACTACTGACGGTTTTGGCCTCCACCACCTTCTCACTTAACTTGTTCCAACCGTCTACCACTCTATTTGCGAAGGTGAATTTTCTTACGTTTCTTCGGCATCTGTGTTTAGCTAGTTTAAATCTATGACCTCTTGTTCTTGAAATCCAGGTCTCAGGAAATCTTCCCTGTCGATTTTATCAATTCCTGTTACTATTTTGTACGTAGTGATCATATCGCCTCTTTTTCTTCTATCTTCTAGTTTTTGCATATTTAATGCCTCTAACCTCTCCTCATAGCTCTTGTCCTTCATTTCTGGGAGCCACTTAGTGGCATGTCGTTGCACCTTTTCCAGTTTGTTGATGTGCTTCTTAAGATAAGGGCACCATACAACCGCTGCATATTCCAGCTTTGGTCTAATAAATCGTGAACAATTTCTTTAGTATTTCTCCATCCATGTATTTAAAAGCAATTCTTAGGTTAGAA
>WNGS01000009.1:2283762-2388065 GCA_020271785.1 Procambarus virginalis
AAGTCTTTCCTAAATCTAAACTTATCCAATTTATACCCATTGTTTCGTGTTCTGTCTTGTGTTGATACGTTTAATACCCTATTAATATCCCCTTTGTTATGTCCATTCATCCACTTGTAAACTTCTAATCATGTCACCCCTAACTCTTCGCCTTTCCAGTGAATGCAATTTAAGCTTATTAATCTTTCTTCATATGAAAGATTTCTAATTTGGGAATTAACTTAGTCATCCTACGCTGGACACGTTCAAGTGAATTTATATCCATTCTATAATATGGCGACCAAACCGAACTGCATAATCCAAATGGGGCCCAACTAGAGCAAGACACAGCTCGAGAACCACACCAGGCGTCCCGCTACCAACGCTGCGACTAACAAATCCGAGTGTCCGACCTGTCCCACCACGAACATTCATGCATTGCTCCCCTGCTCCAAATTCCCACCAATCACAACTCCAGATGCCTTTCGCAATCCGCCTTCGCAATCTCAACACCATCCAGCTCGCATCCCGTAACTCCACCATCGTTACCCAGCCTCAGAACTTTACTTTATCAGCACCAAACTGCATCCGCCAATCCCTTGACCACCCCAAAACCCCATCCAGACCAACTTGAAGTGACAGCGAGTCCTCCTCCGAATTAATTTCCCTACCGATTTTAGTATCATCGGCAAATTTGCAAATGTTGCTACTCAAACCTGAATCCAAATCATTTATATATATTACAAACAACAGAGGGCCGTAGACAGAGCCCCGAGGCACTCCACCCACAACACCTTCCCACTCTGACCTGACTCCATTTATACTAACTCTCTGTTTCCTTTGTTCCATAATAAGATTGTTGATTTGTGGAACCAATTACCGCGTAACATAATAGAAGCAGGATCCCTTGATTGTTTAACGCGTAGATTAGACATGTATATATGAATGAGATTGGATGGATATAAATAAACGCTGCCTAAATAAATAGACCCCTGCCTCGTAGGGCCAATAGGCCTTCTGCAGTTACCTTCATTCTTATGTTCTTGTGTTACTCAGGTAAGGGAATAAGGACATTTAAAGTGCACCTCTCCTCTTAGGGGGTATATAAGCCACTGTTTCAAGCGTATGGAAAAGGTGTAGGTGCCTGCTTACAGGCTGAACCTACAAAGCTTGAATTGCTTAAAACGCAGTTTGTTAACAAGATGGAAGAGTTCAAGAAATGGACACTGCCTTTTGAACGAAAGGCGGTGGAATTTCTGATGGGGAAGGAAGACAATTGCGCACCGCGTTCCGCAAGGCGCGGTGCGGACAGTCTGGGTGGCATAAATAGCGCGGAATGGGAGGTTTCTCTCTCACTCCGCTCCCGTCACCGTCCGCGACTCAAGAAGCGGACTCCACGCTCAGCGCCGCGCCTCATCGACACGTGGGCCAGTACTCTATACTGCATCTCAAGCAAATGGACCCCATCCCCGCTACCATGGTCCCAGCTCTGACTTTCCCTGATCCGGCAGGGGCTCCCTGTCGTACTCAGCAAACCTTAAGGTAAAAGAGTTTCCTGTTCAAGTTAGTCAGGACTTTCCCCAGTGCTGGCGTGTGGTTGCGCCGTCCCTCGCGGCCCGTTCGTACCGCCTTAGCTAGTTCCCTGGGCATCCCGCCTGTTTGCCTGCCTGGGGTTGCAGGTGCGCCTCCAGGTCGGGAATGGTGTGCTGCTTGTCTGCGGCGTCTCTCGTGGCCAGGTTTCGGTGGTCCTGTGCCCCTGGGGCCCGGGCCCTAATGTACGCTCGGTGGAGCATTCGTCCCAGGTGGGCCCTCCCAGGCGTTTATCGGGAGCCCGGTTTGCTGTGCCCCTAGGCTTGCCCTAGGGGCCATGTTTCGCCCGCGCCTGGTCGTGCGTGCACGGCCAGGCTCCCTCTGTGGTCTAGCACCGCCCTCTGTGGCGACGTCACGTGGCTGGTTTCTGTGGACCTGCGCCCTGGGGCCCAAGCCCGGTAGGCGGCGCCCACGTGGCTTGGCGCTCTATAGAGCACTCGCCCCAGGGATGCTTTTCGTTTACTCCCCCCCCCCTCCCAGGCGTCTTCCCTGGAACCCGGTCTGTTGCGTCTCCTAGGCTTGTCCCTAGGGGCCAGGGTTCGTGACGCGTTCCTAGTCGTGCGTGTCCGGCCAGGCTCCCTGCGAGCGTCCTGGCGTCACCCTTGGTGGTGACGCCTCCTGGCCGGGTTATTAGTCGTCTTTGTCCCTAGAGACCGACCCTAGGGGCCCATGCCAAGGTTGGCTGGTGTAGCCCAGCCTGTTCGTCCCTAGACGTTTGCCTGGCTGGTGTAGCCCAGCCTGTTGGCCCATTACGTTTGTCTGGCTGGTGTAGCCCAGCCAGTTCGTCCTTAGACGTTTGTCTGGCTGGTGTAGCCCAGCTTGTTCCTCCCTAGAAGTTTGGCTGGCTGGTGTAGCCCAGCCTGTTCGTACCTAGACGTTTGTCTGGCTGGTGTAGCCCAGCCTGTTCGTCCTAGACGTTTGTCTGGCTGGTGTAGCCCAGCCTGTTCGTCCTAGACGTTTGTCTGGCTGGTGTAGCCCAGCCTGTGCGTCCTAGACGTTTGTCTGGCTGGTGTAGCCCAGCCTGTTCGTCCCCAGACGTTTGTCTGGCTGGTGTAGCTCAGCCTGTTCGTCCTAGACGTTTTTCTGGCTGGTGTAGCCCAGCCTGTTCGTAGCTACACGTTTGTCTCGCCGGTGTAGCCCAGCCTGTTCGTAACTTCACGTTTGTCTGGCTGGTGTAGCCCAGCCTGTGCGTCCTAGACGTTTGTCTGGCTGGTGTAGCCCAGCCTGTTCGTCCCCAGACGGGTGTCTGGCTGGTGTAGCTCAGCCTGTTCGTCCTAGACGTTTGTCTGGCTGGTGTAGCCCAGCCTGTTCGTACCTTCACGTTTGTCTGGCTGGTGTAGCCCAGCCTGTTCGTACCTACACGTTTGTCTGGCTGGTGTAGCCCAGCCTGTTCGTCCTACACGTTTGTCTGGCTGGTGTAGCCCAGCCTGTTCGTCCTACACGTTTGTCCGGCTGGTGTAGCCCAGCCTGTTCGTCCCTACACGTTTGTTTGGCTGGTGTAGCCCAGCCTGTTCTTACCTAGTCTTTTGTCCGGCTGGTGTAGCCCAGCCTGTTCGTCCTAGACGTTTGTCTGGCTGGTGTAGCCCAGCCTGTTCGTCCTATTCGTTTGGCTGTTTGGCGCCGCACAGCCTGTTCGTCCCAGTTGTTTCCCTGGCTCGTGTAGCCCAGCTCGTTCGTCCCAGACGTTTGTCTGGCTGGTGTAGCCCAGCTCGTTCGCCCCAGATGTTTGTCTGGCTGGTGTAGCCCAGCTCGTTCGTCCCAGATGTTTGTCTGGCTGGTGTAGCCCAGCTCGTTCGTCCCAGACGTTTGTCTGGCTGGTGTAGCCCAGCTCGTTCGTCCCAGACGTTTGTCTGGCTGGTGTAGCCCAGCTCGTTCGTCCCAGACGTTTGTCTGGCTGGTGTAACTCTCAGTAACTCACCAGGTAATGTACTACCACTCTCAGTAACTCACCAGGTAATGTACTGCCACTCTCAGTAACTCACCAGGTAATGTACTACCACTCTCAGTAACTCACCAGGTAATGTACTGCCACTCTCAGTAACTCACCAGGTAATGTACTGCCACTCTCAGTAACTCACCAGGTATATCATTGCACTCTCAGTAACTCACCAGGTAATGTACTGGCACTCTCAGTAACTCACCAGGTAATGTACTGGCACTCTCAGTAACTCACCAGGTAATGTACTGGCACTCTCAGTAACTCACCAGGTAATGTACTGCCACTCTCAGTAACTCACCAGGTAATGTACTGCACTCTCAGTAACTCACCAGGTAATGTACTGCACCCTCAGTAATTCACCAGGTAATGTACTGCCACTCAGTAACTCACCAGGTAATGTACTGCCACTCTCAGTAACTCACCAGGCAATGTACTGCCACTCTCAGTAACTCACCAGGTAATGTACTGCCACTCTCAGTAACTCACCAGGTAATATCATGGCACTCTCTTTAACTCACCAGCTAATGTACTGACGCTCAGTAACTCACCAGGTAATGTACTGGCACTCTCAGTAACTCACCAGGTAATGTACTGGCACTCTCAGTAACTCAACAGGTAATGTACTGGCACTCTGCTGGTGTAGCCCAGCTCGTTCGTCCCAGACGTTTGTCTGGCTGGTGTAGCCCAGCTCGTTCGTCCCAGACGTTTGTCTGGCTGGTGTAGCCCAGCTCGTTCGTCCCAGACGTTTGTCTGGCTGGTGTAGCCCAGCTCGCTCGTCCCAGACGTTTGTCTGGCTGGTGTAGCCCAGCTCGTTCGTCCCAGACGTTTGTCTGGCTGGTGTAGCCCAGCTCGCTCGTCCCAGACGTTTGTCTGGCTGGTGTAGCCCAGCTCGTTCGTCACAGCTGCTTGTCTGGCTGGCTCAGCCCCGCTTGTTCGTCACAGACTTTTGTCTTTTGTTGCACTTTTGAGAATATTATTGCTTTAGGCTAGCCATTCTCCCTTGTTTATTACTGTTTATTAGCCATTCCATCCCTTGAACTTTTCAGTTTACTCTATCCAAACCTTACCATGCACTATTACTATTTAACCTACCATCCTATCCCTTGATTAATCCCGCTTTAAGCCAACTAATCTTCCCATGTTTATCACTATTTCTTTCGTTTGTTCATCTTATATCAAGTACATTATATTACGGTCTTATGCTATTATTAGAATATATTATTCCCCTCCCGTTCTCACTGTTCTGTTCTACTCCTACAGGGTAGGCGCAGGACGTAGAGCGGTCTGTCGGCTTGGGTGGGCTACAACATGTTATCATTTATTTAAGTTTTCCTAAATTAATTTATTACATTGTTCAGCTTTCAGTTATGCCCTGTATTTACTTACTAATCCAGTTGCAGAGTTAAAGCAGTGTACATTGCTGTGGGATACGCAGTTAATTTGTTTCACTTTTGAGACTATTATTGTTTTAATCTAGACCAACTATTCCATGGATACGTACTGTTTTAATTATCCATTCTATCCCATGGACATTAGTTTTAATCTATCCAAACTATACCTTGCATTATTACTGTTTATCCTACCCATCCTATACCTTGTATAGTCCTGCTTTAATCTACCCAAGTTATCCATGATTATCACTGTTTACTCTTTATTTGTTCAGCTTAAATTTACTTAAGCAATACGTATTTACTTAATAATACTGTTGCAGTGTTAAAGCAGTGTCCATTTCTAGTGGGATACTCAAATAATTTTGCTTTTCACTTTCGAGATTAATTGTTTGAATTCTTCCAAACTATACCACGATTAATACTGTCTTAATATAATCAAACTATACAATGAATAATACGGTCTTAATATAACCAAACTAACATGATTAATACTGTTCAATCTTACATGAATATTACTCTCTTAATCTATTTAACTGACAGCTTTATTACATTGGTTTTATTACGATAGCTTTGGCTATCTGTCCGGTATTTTCACTCACTATGGTCAATTAACTTTACCTTTGCTTTTGTCTACTGGTGTATGTGACGGTTGCTGGTGCGGCAGCTGGGTTTCCCTGCCTGCTTTTTCCTGTTAGTCCTACCGATGCTTACTTTTTCATTTTCCGCAGTGGCGAGAAGCCGGATCACGCAGCAACTGCAACACGGAAGAGGGCTCGGGCGGCGGCGTGCGAGGACAACAGCGCAGTGGTGTGAGGACGCAGCCGGCCTGGGCCAGGACGAAACCCGCCCGTTTCGCCTCCCCCTCCTCGGGGGCCTCCTCGGGGGGCTCTGATGTGGACGGCGACTACATTTCCCAGAGGCCCCCTGCCGGCAAAGTGGGGGGTGGCACAGCGACGCAGCCTCCACCCCCTTTCGGCAGACGATTGGACGACGCTTCAGGCGCCTTCGCGCAGGCTCGGATGCCCTCTCCTGACACAAGCCTTCTGGGCATGGGGACCACCGAGGCCGACCCTGCCACGGCTGCTACAGCCGCCCCCCCCCTTCCCCAACCGTCGACCAAGGGCCAGGGGGCATAAGTCGAGGAGACGTGCGAGCTCCTCCAGTCTCTCCTCCTTTCCTTCCCAGTTCGGTAGCATAGTTGCTCTGCCCCTTGGGGTTTTCCCTCGCGGCCAGCGGGCACTCGCCCTTCGGGGGTGGGGTCCGGCCTGCTGGCCCCTGCGGGGTGGGGGTGCAGCGCCCGTCCCCAATCTGTTCCGCTGTCCGCAGCTACTACTTTGACTTTACTGCCATTCTACTAGTAAGCCCTACCTTAAGTCGGCCTCTGGCCTGGGGTTATTTAGGAAATTCTTTCTCCTTATTCCTTGGCGGCTCGGCCTCTGGCCTGGGGTTATTTTCTTCTCCAAATTCATATCAGGCTTTCCCAGTCAAAATGTAATTTTCTGCCGCCTGTTTATTTCCAGCTAGGGTTTCCATTATGTTATGTTGTTCACTTATGGTGTCCTGACTGTTATACTTAGATTTGTTACATTCGCCTCACTGCTAATTCTAGACAATAGGCCATTAGTTTTCTGCAGAGTTTGTTACTAGGCTACAAGATTACTTTTATTTTACAGCGGGTGTACATTTTAAGTTGTTTCGTGTACTTTGAGTTAGCCACGGCTATGTTGTACATTTGTTAAGACCTACTTAGAAGCCTGTCTTACTCTGCAGAATTATTTATACTGTATTAATAAATTTACGCCCCATACTGTTTGTGTCTTCCTTCCCCTGATCAGAAAATGGACACTGCCTTTTGAACGAAAGGCGGTGGAATTTCTGATGGGGAAGGAAGACAATTGCGCACCGCGTTCCGCAAGGCGCGGTGCGGACAGTCTGGGTGGCATAAATAGCGCGGAATGGGAGGTTTCTCTCTCACTCCGCTCCCGTCACCGTCCGCGACTCAAGAAGCGCCCACCCTCCTCCCCCTTTCTGCTGGCTGCCAGTTTCCCGGTTCTGACTACGTCAGTCGTTGTTCCGTACGTCTTTCCTCCCGTTTCACTGGGGATGGGTGGGGGGGTGCAGCGCCCGTCCCCAATCTGTTCCGCTGTCCGCAGCTACTACTTTGACTTTACTGCCATTCTACTAGTAAGCCCTACCTTAAGTCGGCCTCTGGCCTGGGGTTATTTAGGAAATTCTTTCTCCTTATTCCTTGGCGGCTCGGCCTCTGGCCTGGGGTTATTTTCTTCTCCAAATTCATATCAGGCTTTCCCAGTCAAAATGTAATTTTCTGCCGCCTGTTTATTTCCAGCTAGGGTTTCCATTATGTTATGTTGTTCACTTATGGTGTCCTGACTGTTATACTTAGATTTGTTACATTCGCCTCACTGCTAATTCTAGACAATAGGCCATTAGTTTTCTGCAGAGTTTGTTACTAGGCTACAAGATTACTTTTATTTTACAGCGGGTGTACATTTTAAGTTGTTTCGTGTACTTTGAGTTAGCCACGGCTATGTTGTACATTTGTTAAGACCTACTTAGAAGCCTGTCTTACTCTGCAGAATTATTTATACTGTATTAATAAATTTACGCCCCATACTGTTTGTGTCTTCCTTCCCCTGATCAGAAAAAGCGCATTCGATGATCTTTTAGAAAAATATGGTGGAAAAGAGCATTTAAATGCTCTACCAGGAGAACTTTTGTTATCAGAAAATTATGTTGAGTACTCCAGAAATGGTGAAATTATTAAACGTTCTGAAAAGCAGACTGTACGATCTAAATATAAAGATGTATATCCTGGAAATCACACAAGTGTTTGGGGAAGTTACTGGCAAGATGGCATATGGGGATATAATTGCTGCCATTCTTTGTAAAAAATTCATATTGCACTGGTGAAGCTGGAAAACAGGCAAAACCTGAGTTATTACCCAGTGCATCTACCTCTTCTGTGAAGAGCAGATCACACACAACTACTTCTACTGAAGAGGAGCTAAATACAAAAACTTCACTTGAAATTCACAGAGAAAAGAAAAAGATGAGCAAGAAGCAAAAGAAAGAAAAGAAGAGGATGCAAAAGCAAGAAAAGAAAGAAAAGAAGAGGTTGCAAAAGAAAGAAAAGAGGATACAAAAGAAACAAAAGAGGAAGATGCAAAAGGAGACGGAGAAACAAAAGAGGAAGATGCAAAGGAGACGGAGAAACAAAAGAGGAAGGAAAGCAGCAGCAGTAGTAGCGAGTCCAGCAGTGAAGAACAGTACGGACCGAAACGTCGTCGTTTCTCTGTTTTATAATGTGTGGTTTGGTGGTCATATAACTCCTGTTTTGAGTAATGATATTTACATTTGTGTTGAAAATAGAAAATACTATTTTAAAATCTGTAATACTATGTGCCTTATGGTCTTCATGCATTCCTTCAGCATCCCTTACAAGTAAGGGTATGGCTGTATAGAATCAGCGCCCGATACTTAAAAGAACAAGAAAATACAGTATCAAAGACTCTCAAAGTAATATAATAAATGTTGAATTCAAGAGACTGGTTTTATTTCCTTTTTGATATAGAAACAAGAACATATATTTTGAAAAAATAGGGAAATGAAATGTAGATTTCCGGTAAGTATATTAGTTATGAATATTAAAATTACGTTAATATGAACTTTCCATAAATTTCTTCCTGCAGGAAACTAATAAATCCTTGTGCATACAAGTTATTATATAACATTTCATTAATAACATTAACACAGCTGCTTCAAAGAACATACATCCATTGGCTCAGTCTACTAGACATAGTATTTGGATTGATAAAACCATTATGAAAAGAAATTGTTGATTAGTCAGAAATTCTGGCTTTAGTACACTAGTAGGTTACTCCTACCCTCAGCCTGGTTGTTGAAACCGGCGTCCTGTCTCTCCGACCGTCATGATCGCTATACTGCCTTTGCTACCTTGCTTGCTCCTTACAACACCTTCACGCTCGCTTATGTCGTGCTTTGACTTTTGCCCCTCATGTGGTCCCTGTTCCCCTTCACCACCTCCCTCTTTCTGTGCAGTTGAATCACCTACAGAATTCTCAATCGGTTAGTGTTACCAGTATTTTTCCGTCCCTGCCTTGCCCCCGTGGAGGGTCCCCCCTTCCTAAGTTTTGTAAAACCCATGTAAAACTGTATGAGCCTGCACTGTTTACAGTGTAAAACTGTAGGATCCTTTACCCCTCCTACAGTTCTGAAACTCCTTTTCATTGAACACTTTTCTTCACACTCCTAGTCTGCAGACGGTGTAGGCTACCCTGTTCTTCGTGACCACACCTATATGTGTGTCGCCTGTCTCCGGAGACGTTCACGGCAGAACTTTATGCTATTCTCTATGTACTTCAACTGCTTTCTCGCGGTCAGTCCTCCTTTGTTGTTGTAGATGACTCTCGCAGTGTCCTCATGGCTCTGGAGTCCTTTAATCCAGTCCATCCGGTGGTGGTTCAAATTCAGCATTGGCTGTTTCTTATCTCCAGTAGATTTAAGAAAATGGAGTTTTGCTGGGTCCCAGCCATATTGGTGTTCCTAAATGTTCCTCACAAGAGAACATATAATCATGTGTCAAGATATAGAGAGAATTTCTATCTACAGTATGCAGGCGATGAGTCACAATAACGTGGCTAAAGTATGTTGACCAGACCACACACTAGAAGGTGAAGGGACGACGACGTTTCGGTCCGTCCTGGACCATTCTCAAGTCGATTGTGATGAGGAAGTTGTTGTTGTTATAGATTCAGCTACTCGGAATAAGTTCCAAGTAGCACGGGCTATGGTGAGCCCGTAACTTACCTGGCACAGGAGCGGGGCAAATAGCACGGTGAGTTGTTGTTGTTACAGATTTAGCTACTCAGGACGAAGTGTCCATGTAGCAAGGGCTATGGTGAGCCCGTAATTGAGTTTGGTTATACAAGATAACCTTTTTCCTGTGATATTTGGGTCTAAGTTTAAAATGGAGGAAGGGATTTCTCCTTTTTCCCTGCTTATTTATCGCTTCTGTTTTAGTGCACTGGTTTTAATCTTGTTTTATTAACATTATCTTGGTGGTGGATGTAGATGCAGAATGCTCACTAATGAGTCACATTCTTCAACAGCTTTTCTAATCATTGTAGTCGCGGTGGAATGTGTATCTAATGCAGCTGCTGTCGTTGGATTAATGTTGAGTTTGATGTGCAGGGGTTCAGTAGCTTCACATTCCAGTAAGTAGTGCAACAGTGGCGCCCGGCCTGCCCCAGTTTCACATATTGGGTTCATTACCTCCCAGGCTTGTAACCAAGCCTGAGTCTGTGTATGGCTACTGCAATGTCTCTGGATATCTTTTTGCCACGCTTGAAAGAGGAGTAACCAGTGGCTTGTTCGTACCATATCGCAGTGGATCTTCCTTCCGCTACTTTGGCGGAAGGAAGATTTGGGGCTCTGTGGAACTCATTTTTACAGGGAACTCATTTCAACAGGGAACTCATTTTTATCAAGAGCTGCATGAATTAAGTTAATCATACTAATAAGTGCATCGTTAGTGCTTTTTTTTAGGTCTGAAGCCATATTGGCAAGAGCTAAGTATATTGTGCTTGGCTAGATAAGAGTAAAGCTGCTTGTAGATTAGTTTTTCAAAAATTTTTGATAAGTTAGGCAGGATTGACATAGGTCTGTAGTTGTTAACATCAGTGAGATCACCACATTTGTGGACAGGGGTTACTCTCGCTTTTTTAGAATATCTGGGAAGGTTTGGAGTTCAAGTGACTTGTTGAAGAGCAATGTAATTGCAGGGGCTAAGGATCTGGAGGCTTTTTTGTAAATTAATGTCGGAATCTCCTCAAGGGCACTAGACTTGGTTTTAAGGGAAAGGATTATCTCATTGACATCAGTGGAATTAGTAGGCTTTAGGTACAGAGACTGCGGATAGTTACCTGTAAGGTAGTCCTGAACCTCAGTACTGGAAGAAGGAATATCATTTGCAAGGGATGACCCAATGGAAGAGAAGAACCTATTGAACTCAATAGCAGAATCAGATGCTGAAAGCTGACCATCGTTATTTGACAGGAGTGTTGGTTTGTTGTTTAAAATCTTCTTTGATCCCAAGATTTGTGAAATTGTGCTCCAAGTTTTTTTAATGTTGCTCTTTATTTGGGTAAATTTATCTTCGTAGTATTTAGTTTTGGCTCGTCTAATTATCTTAGATAGCAGTAAAGAGTAATTCTTTGAGAATTCTTTAGAGACGGTTCCTAGCCTATACTTCTTCTCAAGGTCATGTTTTTTATTAATGGATTTAAGTATTCCCTTTGTAAGCCAGGGATTGTTAAGCCTTTTGGTAGTGACTTGTTTTGTAAGCATAGGACAGTGGGTGTTATAAAGGCTTAGAGTTTTTTGAAGAAAAGATTGTACTGCTAGGTTGATGTCCCCTATGTTACCTAACTCTGACTCCCAGTTGACATTATCAGCAGCAGTTATAAAATTGCCTATAGCAGATTCATTGTGCAGCCTAAAACTTATCTCCCTTGACTCTAGAGGTGGTTTGTTAATGTTAGTTAAGAGAAATGTGGGGTAATGGTCTGTAGTACTGTCGGTGATTATACCTGAAGTAAGCGGAGAGGTTATGTTGGTCCAGATGTGATCTAGAGTCGTGGCAGTACTATCAGTGATTCTGGTAGGTCTAGTGATTAAGGGTATGAGGAAGCAGGAATTCATACAGTTGAGGAAGCTAACAGTAGTAGGGTGCTCAGGCTCGCAGAGGTCAATATTAAAGTCCCCTGCGATAATTAGATGGTTTTTGTTAAGTCTGTTATCGAGTATTAGATTTCTAAGGTTTGAATTGAATTCGGGCACATCAGTGTTAGGAATCCTATAGACTGCTCCCACAGACAGGATAGATTCGGTACCCTTTACTCTGAAACTGGCGAAGATATACTCCCCACAGCAGTCTCTAGTTATAATTACTTTTAAGCATGTTAGTTCATGATGGTAGTAAAGAGCAGTACCACCACCTCTCTGAGTTTGACGACAGTTGTGAATTGCCAAGTAGTTAGGCATGTTAAAGAGTTGAGTAGTATCCTCTTTCAACCATGTTTCAGTAAGTATAATAAAAGTGAATTTGTTGTCAATAGTTTCAATTAAGGCACTAACATCATCGAAGTGTTTACCTAGGGATCTAACATTTAAGTTGATTACAGAGATATTGTGATTATGTGATAATACATTGTTTACATCATTTGCTGTAAAATATCTGCAGTTCAGATCATTAAAGTGATGATTGTCATAGATAGTGGATAAGAGGTTTAGTTCATGGTCTAAACTTGCCTGCATAATAAGGATGGTTGCAGGAATACAAGGCAGGAATGGCAAATTACAAAAAAGAATTAAGACAAAAGGGGAAAAAATATATAAAACAAGTCTATACAACACACAAACAAAATGAACAAAAAATGAGGTAGCTTACAGGTACTCTCAGGTACACTAGCTGTAAGTAAATAATTTCCATAAATGAGACACAGGCAAAGCCAGTGGTACAATGGAGTAAGAGAGGATGGCAAGGCTAGGCAACCTTAGTAATAAATGAAATCAGAGAAAAGTTGAGTAATAAACATAGGTTAATTTAAGCTAAGGATTATTTACTAAAAGTAGTAAGTTAGTAAGTTATATAAGTATATATATATATATATATATATATATATATATATATATATATATATATATATATATACCATATATATATATATATATATATATATATATATATATATATATATATATATATATATACCATACCACACACCATTGTTAAGGAAATACAAAGTCCTAATTGTGACTATACAAATATGCTTTGTGCAATAAAAATATGGGAATAATATTGTGACAATATTTCCACATTTTCTGTTGGGTTACCACTGCCATTACCTTGAGCTCTATTTTGCTCCCAGGTTCATCCACAATTTGTACACACCTTTCTCTTATTCTCCGGCATATCTATTCTCAATAATAGTATACAAGAGTGGTTTTACGTTTTACAAAACTAGTTGTTTTGAACAAAGAAGCTATTTTAACGTCACATTTGGAGTTAGAAGGTAATGGTGGCTTGGTAACCTTCCGGTCCCCCGTCCCCCCCCGGGGAGGGAGGGGGGGAGGCCGTCACACAGGTGCCACATTTCCTGCACCCGGAGACTCCCGCCTCTCAGCCAATCAGAACGGAGATTGCCACAGGCGGCGTTGTGACTGGTGGGAATGGGAGGTGCCTGCGCAGTGTGAGCCACTCGCTAGTGTGCACACCCCAGCATTTGTTTACATATTGGCGCTTGTACCAAGGGCTACGTGAATAGTGCTTTTGTCGCAGATACATGTGTTGTGGCGGGGTTGGAGGCATTTGTAGCCATCTAGGACAGGTGTAAGAGCCAGGTTAGAGTGATGTAAGTGGTTCTTGTATGGTGGAGAGGTGGGTGTTGCGGGTATTAGTGGAGTAGGGACATGACCACTCCCGTGGACGCGTCATGGCGTTCATGGACTAAATGCTAAATATATTTTGATCGCACAAACACAAATTAAAAGAGAATGTTGTAAATCTAAGAAAAAAGTTGTTTTTGTTTTTAAATTATCCGTATTTGTTATTCGATAAAGACTAACCATAACCAAAATATAAACTTTTTTTTTTTGTACAGTACAGTACTGTACTAAGTTGTTAGCCATTGAGTGAGTTGATAATTGTTATGGAGGTGTTGTAGTATGACATTGGCTCATATTGGCTCTCGTTACACTGTGTGTAGTAGGAACCAGTTCATGAAATGTTTGTATTATGTCATCATATACACTTTGTGCTCACTATATATACAACAATATAACATTTTGGTTAGGGTAGAGTTTTTTTTTGGTTTAAGAGTACTGATGACTTGGCCAAGTGCAACATTGTTCATCATGTACTAGACCTCATTATGGTAATAAATGAGAGATTGATCAGTTGGTTATTATGGTGTACTCACCTTGTACCCACCTGCCCGAAACGCATTGCGTAATAGTGGCTTTAGGCATTGTATGTACTAGCTCTATCTATAAATCAATCCATTAATGTAACATCACTTGTATGTATGTACCTTACCTGAATAAACATATTTATATATTTATTTATATTTAGTTGTGCTTGTGGAGGTTGAGCTTTGGCTCTTTGGTCCCACCTGTCAACTGTTAATCAACTGGTGTACAGATTCCTGAGCCTATTGGGCTCTATCATATCTACACTTGAAACTGTGTATGGAGTCAGCCTCCACGACATCACTTCCTAGTGCATTTCATTTGTCAACTACTCTTGACACTAAAAAAGTACTCTTTAATATCTCTGTGGCTCATTTCGGCACTCAATTTCCACCTGTGTCCCCTTGTGCGTGTGCCCCTTATGTTAAATAGTCTGTCTTGATCTACCCTATCAGTTCCTTTGAGAATCTTGTATGTGGTGATCATGTTGTGTGTGCTGCTAGGTGTGGTAATGCTGTTTAGTTCCACATCCACAGCAAGCCCCAATATTTATTTAAATAACAACCATGTATATTTTGCATCTGCCTTGACGACTACTGAAAGACGTAGCCCAAGATGCAAGATAATCTATAAATGTCCTTTTTTTAATTGTGTGGAGTCACATGCAGCTGCCAGATAATATAATGCTATCTTAATTTGGCCTGTTTAACCTTGGTAACATTACCAAGAATATGCTACTATTACCTGAAGTTGTTCTGTGTATTCATCACAAATACTGCCCAAAAATCTTTAAGGTAGGTTAAGCTATAACATTAGCTATCTTAGAGTTAGAGTTGATAAATGCCTGAGCCACCCAGTTATTTAGATACAGGAAATCTCATTTTCTCTAATGAGGCAGAGAAAATTGGTGATGAATTTGCAGCCCCTCACTCTGCTAATCCTAATGAAACCTATTCTCACTTAATTAAACTTGACTTATCGTTACCTAATCTAATAGTGCGAGTGCGCTAAAAATAGAAATATTTGAGTTTTTATACATACCTTGTAGTGGTATGCACTGCTAATTTAAATGTGCATCAAGTAGTCATTATTAGTAGAAATCTTAGCCCAAAATATCAATGCATAATTGAACCAAGTAAAACTAATACTGTAGGATATTTGGAATTATTTCAAGATGCAATAGTAGTGTGACAACAAATCTTTATTGTCAGCTTTATTTTGCTCGTATTGAGACAAATTTAGGGTGCAGTTCAATTCTGGTCTTTCCATACTTTAGACAAACCTACATGAATGTGAATAGGAAGAGTATAATAAACCTTCCTTAGGAAGAGAGATTAAAAACCATAACATCCATTCTCTAGGATAGTGATTGCCAACAGTGGTTCCGAAGGGATCCGTGGGACAAATTATAAGTATAGTATTGTGTTAATACAGTACTCTTAAAAATTAAAAATACTTTGAGGTGTTGGACTGAATGTCTCCTGTTCTCATTTGCATGCAGCTTTACTGAGAATAACAATGTAGGGCTTGTGACATGAATTTATATACTGTATTTATCACAGTAATGGCTTCTGTCACTTCTCAAGTAGCTCAATGTACTGTATTTGTTGTAGGGTTCCATAGATTAGAATATGGTTGAAAAAGTGGGGAATGAAGTTGGGAACCACTATTCTAGAGAGACAAAGATTAAAGGGCTTTCTTGATTGATGCCCTGTCTGCTCCCTCTATTAAAGTTCTGGGCTATAAAGGAGTTGTAGGCTCCATCTTGGCCCTTCTCAAGGGTGTGAGAAGGTAAATAGGCATTGGTATTACTAGAGGAGTTCCATGATTGCCCTTTGACCTTTTTTCTTTTTTTTTAAAAAGAGATCCGGGTCCTGAGGGTTTGTTGCTCCATTGAACATGTCTCTTCTTCTGCATTCCTTGATCACACTCCTTGTTCCATACCTTGTTTTCTCATCGAAGGTGGGAGGTTCACAGGTTTATTAGCAGCTGGTGTGTCTTTTGGCACTTTGCAGGTGTATTTAACTGAAATAGGCAACTCTGTTTCAGCTTCAGCCAATTTGGTGCCATGTTTCACGGTCTCTTGGGTGAGGTTCTAGGATGTCAGTNTAGATGCGAAGAAAAAGGAAATAATTTTGGGGCTAGTGGAAGACTTTACAACCACAGATAATATCTGTGAATACACCAGAATTGGTAGATACAAAAATGGAAAAACATTCCTTTCCAATTGATTTTTCAGGCACCATTGTGAACAGGTATTCTAACAGATATATGGAAAAAAGGCAAATATAGTTCCAATCTACAAAAATGGTAACTGGGACGACACTAAATATAGATCTGTATCAGTAACAAGCATGATAGTGAAAACATTAGAAAAAAACTTCAATAAATGGGTTTAAATGATAAATTTTAAATTATAATAAATCCTTGGCCAGAAATGACAAAATAACAGACTGGCAGTATGGCTTTTGAACAGGAATTGCTGCATAATGAATGCACAGTATTTAGTTCTTATGATAGATCCACAAACATTTTACAGGAAAGAGATGGTTGGGATGATTTCATTTATCAGTCTAAAAAGGTCTTTTGACAGTTCCCCACAGAAGATTGTTCTGGAATCTGGAGCATGATGGAGGGGTGACAGCCAGACTTTTCATCCATACTATGGATGAAAAATTTTCTAAGTGCCAGAAAAATGAGGGTGGTAATCAGAGGCAAAGTATCAGACTTAAAAAATGTTACTAGTGGAGTACCAGAGGATTCAGAGACAACACCAGTAATGTTTATTGTCTACTTAAATGATCTACAAGATGGAATACAAAATTACATGAACATTTTTTGCTCATGATGTTAAGCTACCAGGCAAGGTGAGAAACTTAGATGCAAACTTAAACACTATACTTAGATGTTTAAGTTTGTATATTTGCAAACAAAAACAGTATTGTGGGAGGTAAATGAGGGTGAGTGAGGTGGTGTTGAGGGAGGGCGTGGCAGTGAGTGGCTCGCTGGTGTGTGGCGGCCACTCCTCGTTGCTTTTTGACTCACAAGACCAACTTAGTAGTTCGTTATGGTGAACAAAACATGCAGATACTTATATATAACCTGTGTATATAGTGTAACAACAGCAAAACTATTTGTTTATTGTTTTATGAACATAATAATTGAATCACTTATATGCACACCATAATTTTGAGTACAGCGATGGTTCACATATTTTATAATATAAATATACCACAATTCACTGTATGGAATAATATTACTGCAAAAAAACTAAGAAAAAATCAATCAGAGACATTGAAATAATTAGGAAATAATATATTTGTGGCAACTGCCGTCTGACAGCTCGGGCGGAGTAGACCTCGTCTGGCGAAGGCTCTGCCAACGCCCCTTTTTTGCCACACTTCCCTACCCTACTGCGGCTAAAATATGCTACCTACGATTTTTTTGTTATTTTTTCCGTGATCAGGGAACAAAAATAAACAATTCTATAAGACGAAAGAATTTTTTGGATTTTTTTTTTTTGTTGCGCCTGTGGGTGTGAATTCCATTTGGGCCCCTAGCGGTTTGAGGGTTAAAGGAGGTTCACCTGTACGTGATGGGGGGAAATACTAAAGAAGTTGGTCATAACTTTTGATATCCAAACTGGAATATACAGCGATTGTATGTTGTCCGTATCTCAAGAAACATATCAACAAACTGGAAAAGGTGCTAAGATATGTTACTAAATGGCTTCCGAAACTGTAACACATAAGCTACAAGGAGAGGTTAGAGCTGTTAAATATGCCAAAGTCAGATGATAGAGGGATAAAGAGGTGATATGATAACTACATATAAAACAATACTGTAACAGGAATAGACAAAATTTACAGAGGAATTTTTTAAACCTGCACCTTCAAAAACACGATGTCATAGATCCCCAGAACAGTGTAAACAGCAAAGAAAATACATGTTTAAAAAGTATATTCAGTGCTGAAAAATATATAGAAACAGTGTTAAATGTTGAAAAACAGCCTGGAACTTTATAAGACATACAGATGAACTATTTGAGGATACAAGTGTATATGAAACATTATTTGAACCAGGTGGTTGGATACAGATGTGCTAGCACCTTGTTGACTTTGTTTGGAGTGGTTTGAAGGTGAAGTTGTCGCCTATAATGGCGGGTTACCGCCTACAATAAGTGCATTGTATCTCTTATTTACTATAGTGGTATTTCTTTTGTATTAATTTAGGCTCCGTAAGTTTCAGTGTTTGTAGAACCCAGTGTATAAGTGTTGGCTTATGGTATTTTGGTTCATTCACCCAATTAGGAGATTACTGTAACATGTGGTCTATACTCTATCCACCTTAGTTCCCATTTGTAAAGCGTTTAAGTGCCAGGACTTTGTAATGTAAAAGCCCATACTACATTTGTATATTACCAAGTAAGTGTAGAGTAATGTGACGACCTTAAGTTCCAGTTTGTGGGGATCCAATAGTCAATTCACTCCTAATGATTGTCTGTTGAAAAACATGCTTCTTAGTCTTAGCAATCCTGTAACGTAACTGTGTGACCCATAGTTAGTCAGTTTAAAATAATCCGGTGTTGCTCAATAAAACCCATTTGAGAAATTGTACCCCAAGGTGTACTTATTGTCCAACTCGGAATAAGATTACTTGATTTCAGCTTCAGAACTTTGATGATTATACAGTATATACATCCCCTTCCATTATTTATAAGAAAGTAAAAACAAGTTTTGTTAATCTGTACTCTAGGGAACGGCTTTCAAGCACATGCCCTTACATCAAGCTAAGGAAACAAAGGTGCCCCTCCCCTCCAAAAAAAAAAAATATTTTAATGTTCTCTTTTGCAAGGAAAGTGATAGACTGTTGGAACAAGTTAAATGAGCAGGCGGTGAATGTCAAACACCGTCAGTACTTTCTAAGTCATGTGACAAAGAGTACTAGGAAGACAGGACACCGCAGTGTAGCTCTCATCCTCTAACTACACTTGAGTAATTACACTTAGGTAGTTACACTCTCTCTCTCTCTCTCTCTCTCTCTCTCTCTCTCTCTCTCTCACTCTTTAGAATTTCACTTACTCATAATTTACTAAAACAATTTGCAAAAAATTGTAAGAGATTGGAGCAAATATTCACTTACCGTACATCATCTAGGTACCAAAGTCCTTCATCCCTGAAAATTTCAGAAAAATCTACTGTACAGTTTCCGAGATATGGCTGTAGTCCTTTTCTCGCAATGTAAAACAATGATATAAATATAATGAGTTTGGCAACTATTATCTTTGTGTGTACTGTATCATCGTGGCATGAAAACCTTAAATACCTAAGAAATGTATTTGTCTAACAATCACTTTCATTTGTAAATGAATACTACTGACACCATTGAAGATTTCAAAATTATGGACATTGTAATTTCCATGTTGCCCATTACATATGTCCCAACGTATTTAATCTTCTGAATCAATTGTTGAATTAATTGACTCAAAATTCTGAAGTACACTTGTTAAAAAGCAAATCAACTTAAAAAAAATGAAAAGAAATACTGTACAAACTCATTCCATCATACATAGACAAGAACAACCTTCATCTCAGATAGATCACACATCTTTCCTTTTGCACTACAACCATAATTAAAATTGAATATTATAATACTGAAGAGTGCTACTATTACTACAAGCATTACTTCTTAGTTTGCTGCTTTTATTAAGCAAACCCACAGTATTGTCTCTCATGAGCCATATGAATTAAAAAAATTAACGAAAGTAATAATTCGGTTACACATGGTAAAAAGAGCTATGTAATGTATATGCAATGCATTGTAATATGAGCTGCTGCTTAAATCTTGAGACAAAACAATACTTATATTAAATATTAAGTGAGCCTACTATCAGGGCTTCAGATTTGTAGGGTACATTGAATGTTAATGTTTTGTTATGTACTAAGCCACCAAAAATAGTAGTTTGCCCAGTCAAGCTAAAGTTATAATGAGATTTAAAACCAACACATTCACAGGCTCTTAGGTAAATTAATACAAAGTGATGTTTCCCTAAGTGATGTGTGAACTAGTTTACACTGAAATATGAGCAAACACTGTCCTCTCAGTGGAAACTCAAAATTTAAAACATCAATTTGCTAGCTAAATATGATAACCACAAAGACACTGAAGAGAAAGACACAATATAAGTGCAAGCCATTATGACAGACAACGTTTCACAGTTTTTCATGCAAAAGGTTTAATAAAATGGCAAAATGATAATTAGAGGAGTTTAAATTTGGCCATTATATATTTTAACCAATTTTTCATGAGTTAAAAATATGCCTTAACATATAAAAACAAAATTAAAAAATAAATAAATAAATAAATAAATGCCAACCTTTTTCAATCATGTACAAGATAAGGTAAAAGTGAAGGAAGATGGGTGGAGGTTGTCTCTTACATCAACTAGTACAGAGCCACCTTGCTTAACCCCTGAACTGTGCAACGCACCTGCAGGCCCGCGTCTGGTTTGTGCAACGTGCCCCTGGGTATTTGTATTTTTCACTTTACATTCAAAACTGGAGCGCGGTGACCCGGGTACGAAATGAATGCCTTGGGGCCCCAGTGATCATCTGCCATCTTGAAAAAAATTCCCAGCATGCCCCACAGCCGTGGGGAGCCTCAGTTTCAAAGCAGCCACCATGTCTGACGCATCGTCTACGAGCTCCCGCTCAACGGTGACCCGCGGTCATAGAAAACGACTCTCTGAGGAGATACGCGACATTTTGTATGATGACGGTGCTATGGATGATGACCTAGACTATGATCCAGAGAAAGACCTTACACAGAGGTCTGATACAAGTGAGGGAGAGACTGAGGTGGACGATGTGGCTAGCGTGTCAATACATGCGCCTCGCCCGGCCTGCCTCACCGCCCTGGGTCAACACCGTAATCATCACCACCACCACCATGTATGTCCCCAGACGCAAGTTTATTTAGTGACAGTACATACGATGAATCGTTCTCGGGCTTCAGTGACATAAACTCCGATACGAGTAGTGTGGACAACCCGAGTACGAACAGCGAGGGTGTTACCGGGCGGGGTTTTGCTGCCTCAGTAACACATCGCGGCAGGCGGCAGCGTGTCTCACAGCAACAGGTCAATGATGACAGTGGCCCCTCAACATCAGGTATTCGTGGTAGGCCTACGGTACGTAAATCTGCCTCATCGCCTAGCATACCCTCATGCAGCTCCAGCAGCAGACAACCTAGCCATGTTTTTGGTGCTAGTGGTGGTGTTGGCCATGTTGTTGACCGTGGTGTTGGTGCCAACACCAAACTAGCGGGTGTACTTGTGTTGAAGGATTGTGCCACATTTGTCCCTCACATACCAACGTTTGATGCTAGCAATTTTGGTGTTACACCATTATTCCCATACACCGGTGATGATATGGCAGAAATGGAATATTTCAAGGCGTATTTCGACAATGAATTCATGACGCATCTTGTGACAGACAAAACAGGTTTGCTCACAGCCTCATAGATGCAGGCATTTTACCTGCCTCACGCAATGGAAGGACACGACAGTTGACGAAATGTATGTGCTTCTGGCACTCAGCATGATGATGAAGCACTCCGAGAAAGCTGTCGTTCAGGATTATTGGAGCATAGACAGCCTAGTTCCATTGCCCATGTTCAACCGGTATATGTCGCGTGATAGGTTCCTCTTGATTCTCAGGTGCCTGCATTTCGAGAATAATGCAAATAAGGGCAGAAACGACAGACTGTGGAAGGTACGGAAAGTGTTCAGTGACATGAGAGGGAAGTTCGGGGATTATTTTGTACCTGGTCAGAATGTGGTTATCGACGAATTGCTAGTACTGTTCAAGGGGCGACTGGCATTCAAGCGGTACATCCCATCAAAGCGGCACAGTTTTGGACTGATGTTTTCCATGCTGTGCGACTGCGAGACTGGTATCGTGTTGGACATGATATTGTATTCTTGTACAGGCGTCGACATAGCAACTCAAGATGAACACGGGTTCTCCGGCAGTGTCGTAAAAACCCTGATGGAACCGTTGCTGAACAAGGGGCATATACTGTACACCGAAAACTATTACACCAGCCCCTTGCAGACCGATACCTCCTTGCCCACAACACCGGCGTATGCGGCACTGTGAAGGCCCACAGAAAGGAAATGCCAGTGTTTGGTATTGGTATAGCAGTGGGTGATTGCCAGCTGCGCAAGTATGACAATATGCTGTCAGTGCGGTGGAAGGACAGACGCGAGGTGAATATGCTGACTACAATTCACACCTGTGCCATGTTGGACAGTGGCAAAGTCCATTTTCAGACGCGCTTCCCCATGTATAAACCGGACTGTGCCATAGACTATAACGAGAACATGCGCCTCGTTGATAAATGTGACATGATCCTTGGTAATTACCTAAGTGTAATTACCTAAGTGTAGTTACAGGATGAGAGCTACGCTCGTGGTGTCCCGTCTCCCCAGCACTCTTTGTCATATAATGCTTTGAAATTACCGACGGTTTTGGTCTCCACCACCTTCTCACTTAACTTGTTCCAACCGTCTACCACTTTGTTTACAAAAGTGAATTTTCGTATATTTCTCCGGCAGCTTTGTTTCGTTAGTTTAAATCTATGACCTCTTGTTCTTGAAGTTCCGGGTCTCAGGAATTCTTCCCTATCAATTTTATCGATTCCTGTTACTATTTTGAACGTAGTGATCATATCGCCTCTTTTTCTTCTATCTTCTAGGTTTTGCATATTTAATGCCTCTAACCTCTCCTCATAGCTCTTGTCCTTCAGTTCTGGGAGCCACTTAATGGCATGTCTTTGCACCTTTTCCAGTTTGTTGATGTGCTTCTTAAGATATGGGCACCATATAACCGCTGCATATTCCAGCTTTTGCCTAATAAAAGTCGTTAACATTCTTTAGTATTTCTCCATCCATGTATTTAAAAGCAATTCTGAGGTTAGAAAGTGTAGCATAGGCTCCTCGCACAATGTTCTTAATGTGGTCCTCAGGTGACAGTTTTCTATCTAGAACCACCCCTAGATCCCTTTCTTTGTCAGAATTCTTTAAAGATTTCTCACATAATTTATAGGTTGTGTGGGGTCTATGTTCTCCAATTCCACATTCCATAACATGGCATTTATTCACATTAAATTCCATTTGCCAAGTGTTGCTCCATATACTTATTTTGACCAAGTCTTCTTGAAGGGCATGACAATCATCTAGGTTTCTTATCTTCCCTATTATCTTAGCATCATCAGCAAACATGTTAATGTAATTCTGTATTCCCACTGGTAGATCGTTTATGTAGACAATGAACATTACCGGTGCAAGAACTGAACCCTGTGGTACTCCACTCGTAACATTCCTCCAATCCGATACCTTGCCTCTGATTACGGCCCTCATTTTTCTGTCAGTTAGGAAATTTTTCATCCATGTTTGTAGCTTACCTGTCACTCCTCCAATATGTTCCAGTTTCCAGAACAACTTCTTATGGGGAACTCTGTCGAAAGCCTTTTTTAGGTCTAGATAGATGCGGTCAACCCAACCATTTCTTTCCTGTAAAATCTCTGTGGCTTGATCATAAAAACTGAGCAAGTTCATTACACAGGATCTTCCAGATCGAAAACCATACTGTCTGTCTGATATTATGCCGTTTTCCTCCAGGTGTTCTACCCATTTAGTTTTAATTATTTTTTCCTATATTTTGACTATTACACTTGTCAATGATACAGGTCTATAATTAAGGGGGTCTTCCCTGTTTCCACTTTTGTAGATTGGAACTATGTTAGCCTTTTTCCACACATCAGCTACAACTCCTGTACACAGGGATGCCTGAAAAATCAGTTGAAGTTGAATGCTGAGCTCAGGTGCACATTCTCTTAGAACCCATGGTGAAACTCCATCTGGACCAACTGCTTTGTTCTTACTTAGCTCCTTGAGCATTTTTTCCACTTCATCTCTAGACACCTCTATGTGCTCTATGTTGTTCCCTGGAATTCTTATTGTGTCTGGTTCCCTAAAGATTTCATTTTGTACAAACACACTTTGGAACTTTTCGTTTAGTGTTTCACATACTTCCTTTTCATTATCCGTGAATCTATTTCCATTTTCAACCTCTGAATATTATCCTTTACCTGCAATTTGTTGTTTATGAATTTATAGAATAGACCTGGTTCTGTTTTACATTTGTCTGCAATCCCTTTTTCAAAATTTCTTTCTGCCTCTCTCCTCACTGCTGTGTAGTCGTTTCTCGCATCTTTGTATCACTGGTATGTTTGGGGGTTTGGCCTCTTCCTGTATTGATTCCATTTTTGTGTCTTTTGGTCTCTGGCCCTCTTGCAATTTCTATTGAACCAATCCTGTTTCCTAGTTCTGCATGTCTGTTTTGGAATAAATTTTTTTGTGCCTTTATCATATATTTCACAAAACTTGACATACATCTCATTCACTTCCTTGTCTAGCATCAAGTCTGTCAATTTATACTCACTAAAAAAATTTCTAAGGTGGCCATAATGTCCTCTCCTGAAGTCAGGTTTTTCAACTGCTTCAACCTCCTTATTTTCTTCCAGATTATAATGCATTACATACTTTATTCCCAAAAAAGACATGGTCACTTTTATGTGACCATGTCTATGTGGTGGAGTGGAGTGCGTGCGCAAGTCTGTAAGGTGGACGAAAAAGTTCTTCTTCCACCTAATAGATGTTGCTGTGCTCAACTGCTTCATTATGTACTTGCTAAAATCTGGCAGAAAACTGTCAAAATGTACATTCAGTGCAGGAGTTGTGTCACAGCTGCTTGTAAAGTATGGCAAGGAGGGCTTCGTTACACCGTGCGGGGTGCAAGCAACAATGCCACATGCAGCTCCAGACAGACTGAGGGGTAACGAGAACTTCGGAGTACACATGCTCGAGTATATGACAGGCACTGCATCATGGGAGAAGGGTAAACGTGCGTGTATATTATGCAGGAACACTACCAGCAGAGAACAAAAGCGAAGATGCATCAGCACCTGGTGCATGGAGTGCAAGGTGCCACTCTTGCCCGTTGGCTGTTTCACTACATATCACACACTCGCGGAGTACTGAGTATGTTTATGGTGTATATAGTGTGTGATACTGTATTGTGTGTATATAAACTGTAAATATAAATATATTACCATGATACATTGGAAATATGTGCAGGATATGTGAACACTTTTGTGGTGTAATTACCTAAGTGTAATTACCCAAGTGTAGTTACAGGATGAGAGCTACGCTCGTGGTGTCCCGTCTTCCCAGCACTCTTTGTCATATAACGCTTTGAAACTACTGACGGTCTTGGCCTCCACCACCTTCTCCCCCAACTTGTTCCAACCGTCTACCACTCTGTTTGCGAAAGTGAATTTTCTTATATTTCTTCGGCATCTGTGTTTAGCCAGTTTATATCTATGACCTCTTGTTCTTGAAGTTCCAGGTCTCAGGAAATCTTTCCTGTCGATTTTATCAATTCCTGTTACTATTTTGTATGTAGTGATCATATCACCTCTTTTCTTCTGTCTTCTAGTTTTGGCATATTTAATGCTTCTAACCTTTCCTCGTAGCTCTTACCCTTCAGTTCTGGGAGCCACTTAGTAGCATGTCTTTGCACCTTTTCCAGTTTGTTGATGTGCTTCTTAAGATATGGGCACCAAACAACAGCTGCATATTCTAGCTTTGGCCTAACAAAAGTCATGAACAATTTCTTTAGTATATCCCATCCATGTATTTAAAAGCAATTCTGAAGTTAGAAAGCATAGCATAGGCTCCTTGCACAATATTCTTTATGTGGTCTTCAGGTGATAGTTTTCTATCTAGAACCACCCCTAGATCTCTTTCTTTATCAGAGTTCTTTAAAGATTCTCACATAATATATAGGTTGTGTGGGGTCTATGTTCTCCTATTCCACATTCCATAACATGACATTTATTAACATTAAATTCCATTTGCCAAGTGGTGCTCCATATACTTATTTTATCCAGGTCTTCTTGAAGGGCATGACAATCATCTAAATTTCTTATCCTTCCTATTATCTTAGCATCATCAGCAAACATGTTCATATAATTCTGTATACCAACTGGTAGATCATTTATGTAGACAATAAACATCACTGGTGCAAGAACTGAACCCTGTGGTACTCCACTTGTGACATTTCTCCAGTCCGATACATTGCCTCTGATCACAGCCCTCATTTTTCTATCAGTCAGAAAGTTTTTCATCCATGTTAGAAGCGTACCTGTCACTCCTCCACGCACGTAACACAGTGTCTACGGACAGTACGGATGTTCTACTGCCATAATATAGTGTACGTGTTTATTATTCATAGGATTGGCACGTAAAAACCAAGAAAATGTATTGGAACTGTGCGCAAAAAATGAACAAAAATATATTCTGTGCAGTGCGCGTGTTAGCCTACTTTATTGGGCAACGTTTTGCGTCATCTGGTAATGTTTGGCAACTGATGAGTGTGTTTTATGCTTTGCTGGGATCAATGGTTACAAGATTATCACACTCACCAGAAATGCTTAGTGGTCTGCAAAAGTGCATAAACATGCACAGTATATAGTTTTATATAACATGTGAATACACTGAGATAACTGCAAAATCAGTATGTTCAATTGTTCTAATACTGTATTATATTGTTGTACACATAATAGTTACATGAATATCTATGCACACCAATGTTCTATATGTTTTGCAAAACAAATAACATTGTTAACAGGCCAATGAATCATTGCACTTGAAAAAACCATATTAAAACATTAAAAATGTTAAAAAATCAAGTAACTCCAATATGTCAACTTACAACTTTGCTGAGTTTGGATCAATGGTTAGGAAATTATTACTCACCAAAAATGCTTAGTGGTTCATAATAGTGAATAAACATGTAGATATAATGCAGTTATATATGAAATATGATTATAGTGTGATAATAAGAATATAATATTGTGCACATATTAATGACATGAATGTATTTGTGTATACTGTAGTACTAATGTTCCACATGATTTATTATAGAAATTTCTCAAATTACAAACTGTTGCATAATATAACGGCAAAAAAACAAAAATCAATGACACTTAAGTGAATAGGTATACTGTAAATATATTTGCAGCAACTCCCCACTTGCCATATGCAAGTGTGGAGTTGCTTGGATGACGACCTCAGGAAGTTTGTTCCATGAACGCTCGTGAATTGAGACGTCATTGTGAGATTTCATCTCTCCACCACAGCCAAAGTTACATAATTTTTCTTTCATGATAAGGGACCACATTAATAATATTAAAAAAAATCATAATTTATTTCTGAGGGGAGCCCTGTCAGCTCGCTGAAGTTATCACATTTATTAAGTGCCATAATAGTAGGTGTCATCAGTCGCTGAGTTCTATTGGCCTACAGGGACCACAAGCCAGAACCTGGCCCCCCTCTAGAGAGGCACAGGGAGCAATGTTCTATGAATACTTTACATTTAAAGTTTATCATCTTTGCCACCACCAGGGAAGCACCCAGAAAGATAGGTGAATCAAAACAGACTACTGCAAGATTTAAAAATAAGATCAAAGCCCTAACATTGCCAAAAGAACCTCCCAACAATGAAAACAAACTACCAAAATTTTGTGAAACTAGCCACCCACTAGGTTGTCCCACCCTACACCCCCTCATTTGTGGAAGGTGGGAGCTGGCCAGGGTCAGCTGGGCCCCCCACCATTCAGTTCTATTCTGATGTCTGTGCCTGTTAGTCATTGTCGCTCTGGCTACAGTCTACTGTTTTCGAGTAGTGTTTTGCCTTTGAGGCTGTTCTCTTGCACGAGTGTTGTGCATTAGCCAGGAGTTTAGTGTACGGGAGCTGTGTGTTCTCAGGGTTTGCTTCCTTGTGTGCTTTATAAGTACTACCCTTGTGCAGTAAGGGTTATTTTCCCCTTTGGCATTCAGACAATACTTCCGTTGGGGCTTTCTCACTTGGGATAGTCCTCGTAATTCAGGTAAGTCGGTGGTCTGGGAATGACTGTCTTTCCTCAGGTTGGGAGTGTTTGTTGGCTGGTGGGGCGCACTATGGTCTGTGCGACCAGTTATTTATACACAAGGTGCGTCAACGTTTATCCCAGAGTACTCATTCGCCAAAGTTTAGACTTGGGGGCTTTGATCTATTGTTTTTATGGGCATTCTGCCTGTTTCTGCTTGGAGGTTTGGCATTTTGCCTTATTGGGTTTGCCTAGGGTATGTATGGTTGAACACCCTTTCTGCCCCCACAGCTTTTCCTTTGGCTTCGGGTAGTTTGGTTGCCTGCATCGACATGGTTTACTGGCATAGAGGACCTCAGTGTCTGGGCTTCCTGCAGAGTAGGCCCTGGAAAACCCCTACGGGCTTGGTTGTACTATGGATGCCTCTTCCGAGCCCGGTCTCACCTTGTGCGAATTTGAGGGTTGTCCGTCATCTGTGCCACCTGGCGACGTTCAAATGTTCGACCTCCACCATGCTGCTTGTTGGGTTGGTGACACCCAACAAGCAGCTTTATTTTACCCATATAAACAAGCAGCTTTATTTTACTTGAATAAACAAGCAGCTTTATTTTAATCATTTAATCCCTGCACAGTGCAGTGGCTAATGAGTAAATATAAACAAGCAGCTTTATTTTACTTGAATAAACAAGCAGCTTTATTTTACTCATTTAATCCCTGCACAGTGCAGTGGCTAAGAGTAAATTATAGAAAACAATTAATTTTTTACCATTTGGCAATTCAAATACATAAAAAAATTCTTGGAGAATATGCTATTTTCTTGTATTTATGTTACTCTATGTATTGAGAATAATTATAGTCTGGTAATAAGTTATTTTGCAAGACCTTATGCACTGATACCCTAGTGCCACTACCTTATCACTAGGCATCTACCAGTCTACCTTGTGTTAGTTCCAGGAATCAATGTCCCCACAGCCTAGGTCTACTGTTTGGTGGTCTGGTCAACAAGGCTGTTAGGCCCACTCCTCATAGTCTGATGCATGAATCAAAGTCCAGTTGATCAGTTATTCTTTGGAGGTGATTATCAGTTCTTCTTTGAATGCAGAAGGGTTGGAAAGTTATGCCCCTTCTGTATTAAAGAAGTGTTAAGTCATGGGCCTTTGATATTGATTGGATTCTCTCTCAGCAAAGCTGTCTTATCGCATGGCCCTGATGGGCATTGGCCCGGGGTCCCCACGAGCATAGGTCATGTTCATTATGGAGGCAGAATGTTTAAATATTTAGGTCTTGTTGCAAGCACACTTATATAATAAAACCCTACATTCTGGTGTGGAACTAAAAACTAAATATTTAAGATATGTATTTCCAGGAGAATAACCCTTTCAAGCAGAAATGAAATGTAATATTTTGAGTGGAGCACAGAAGAGGAAAAGAGCTGCAGAGGAGAAGGAGAAAATAGGAAACGTCCAAAATTAACATTATGGCTCAACACAGGTGCAACGACAGCCACTTACACCATTCCTTCAGATATAGCATCAATATCAGCATTCACCCATGTAATATCAGCCACTAATACTGTTCCTTTTGATATATCATCCACATCCACATCCATTCCTGCTACCAATCATCCAGTTTCAGCAGACATACCATCATTACCTGTTGCTGCTGCTGGTGACATTTCACAAGAGGAAATATCCAAATCTGTAACAGTAAAAGAGTTTGCAATCCAAGAGACAGACCTGGACTATGGAACATTAATGATGCTAACACAATAGATAACTGGATTTGTAGTAGGCCTACATCATGTCAGAATCATGATAGCAACCATTCAAACTCACAAAGAGTGTATAAAACAGCTGTAGTAGAGAACATGAAGCCAAGGTATTTATCAAACAATGTGTTTAAACATGAACTGCGGAATAGCGAGAATATAAAATGTGAATGGCTACACTATTCACCATCCAAGATCATTTGTACTGCTTTGTATGTCACCTATTGTCCAAGAAAGAATCTCCCGTTGCTACATTGGGGGTTCAATAACTGGAAGCACAGCAATGTTATTGTAGAACATGAAAATGAAGAACATCCAAAGTGCATGATAGCATATTTGATAAGGCATAAAGAAACTGGAATGTAGATTCTGCATTACTTGAGCAGCATTGCTCAGAGCAGGAATATTGGCATAAAATGTTGACAGGGGTGGTTTCTGTAATTTGCTTTCTTGCCTCTAGAGATCTGTCATTTCGTGGAGAAAATAAGATTATTGGGTCAGCAAAAAATGGCAACTATTTAGGTATACTAGAGCTGCTGAGTGAATTTGACCCTTCCTTGGAAGAACATCTCAAAATGAATGGAAATACTGTACTGGAAAAGGGAAACTGTCATATTTATCTGCAAATATTTGTGATGAATTTATTGAATTAATAGGACAACAGGTTCTTTATATTATTTTTGAAGAAGCAAAAGAGTCAAAGTAGTATTTAATAAGTGTACATTCAACTCCAGACATCTCACACACAGATCAACTGACATCTACTCTCCGATACATTAAAGGTAGTGAGGCTGTGGAATGTTTCTTGATGTTCATCTCCATCTTTTCTCATATAGCATAGGATTTAATAGACATTGTCGTGGATTTTCTTAATGAGAACAAAATTCCACCATCAAACTGCCGTGGTCAGTCATACGATAATGCCTCAAATATGTCTGAACGATATACTGGATTGCAAGCACGGATTCATCAACTCTTAGTTTGCCATGTATGTCCCCTGTGCTGGACACAGCCTGAACTTAGTGGGAGTAAAAGCAGAAGTGCTATCTACAGACTGTCAAATTCTTTGACTTTGTTCAGCATCTGTATTCATTTCTTGTTGGTTCTACTCATTTAGGAAAATATTTTGTGCTCAGGTATCTGTCTGACATACGATGGTCAGCACATTTTGATGCTGTTCATGCTCTGTATTCACCTAGTAGGTACTGTATGGGGGGTTTCGGAAAAATAAAACATGTACAGTATTGGATTCTCTATCAACTGACAATGAACAGCAAGTGAATACAAGGTGAGAGGCAAAAGAGGATTGCGCAAAAAAATGGAAAACCTGGAAACTATCTTTCTGACAATTCTTTAGAATGACATGCTAGAAAGAATGAACAAAACAAACAAGGTCCTGCAATCAAATGATGTGAATATGCTTGTAGCTACAAATCTTCTCGAGTCTATGAAAACCTATCTTGAAGAAACTTGAGACAAATTTAATGAATATGAATTCAAAGCCAGGAGTACTGTGTCCAGACACAGATTACAGTGATGGGGAAATTATGGGACCGAAAACGAAATATGTACGTCTTAGTGGATATGATGGATCAGCAGAAGAGACACTTCTCATTAAAACCAAAAAATTCAAGGTGGAAATGTTCTCCCTATTCTGGATACTGATCTTTGAACTGACAAAACATGCAGAGGCTTATTCACATATTGGAAATCTGTTTTCTTTCTTCAGTGAATTGAAAACCATTGTTTCTGATGCACTAAAGAAAAAGTGTGAACATCTGGCTAATATGTATCACAAAGACCTGAATTATGATGACCTTTTAAATGTGAGCATCTCCAGCACTACATGGATCTTGATGAACATTGAGACTCTCCCCGTCGTTGCACAATGGGGCAGCACCGTGTCAACAGGCTGTCACTCATGTGTAGAGAAAATGACATCCTGAAGACCAGTGACTTCAAGCCAATAATAAAGCAATTCTCTGAAAAGAAATGCCGTAAATACTTGCTATAATAAGAAGTTCGTAGTAATATCACACTGTGCCATCTAATGTGTGAAGCTTACTGAGTATTATTGTGTTTGTCAAGCCTTGTGTATTGTTCAAATGTTTATTATGTTGATTAGTTGCTGCTCTACACCATGTTTTAATGTTTTAACACCAGATTTGTTGAAGTGACAATAAAATAAATATACAGTATGTTTAATATTATCGAACATTTACGTTTTATTCCTATGAGTGGTTGTTGTAAGGGCCCCAGCACATTGGTTTGCCCAGGGGCCCATAATGCTGTTAAGATGGCCCTGGATTTAAGTGAACCTATTGCACCTCTTGCTTTTCAATGGGGCTATTTTGCACTTCCTGCCATGTTTCCTGGTTTCAAGAAAAATTATTTCTGTGTGCAGATTTGAAAAGTAAATCTAATTTTTTTCAAGCCTAAATTATTTATTTATTATGTATCTCTTTTGGCAGTGTTCTAGAGAATACAGTTTGAGAAATGTTAAATATTCTAATAATTTAGGTAGTTTATTGCATGAATTCGGGCATGAAAAGATCTCTGCATGTTCTACAGGTTGGCAATTTTTCCAGCTTTCAATAGGGATGTTATTGTGCAACGATCACCCTAGAGAGCACTAATATCATAAAAAGTACCATCATTGATCTGGCATCTCTTGTTTGAAAGGTTCTCATTATCCAATCTGTCATTTTTCTTGCAGTTGTGACAGCTACTTTACTGTGTTCTTTTGGCACAATTATTCCCAATCAATTATGTGGCCTTTTTCTTTCTATAATGTGATTTGACTGTATTTTACAGGCAATTACTGTTTTCATATTTTAATTTTTATCATAGTGCAGGAACTGGAACTTGTCTTCATTAAATATCCAGCCCATCCTCCTGTTTTGTTAGTACTTATAAAAAAGATGAGGACCATAGTACATATACCGACGTACAACACAATTATCAAGTAGAAATCGGTACCATTGAATTTGGACAAACCGGAAAAGATCAGGCACAGACACGCTTCAAGATGTTACATGACCAAAGACCACATTCACACCAAACATTTACCACCTTGTTGAAACTGGAACATATTGGAGGGGTGACGGGTAGGCTACTAACATGGATGAAAAATTTCCTAACTGACAGAAAAATGAGGGCCGTAATCAGAGGCAAGGTATCGGATTGGAGGAATGTCACGAGTGGAGTACCACAGGGTTCAGTTCTTGCACCGGTAATGTTCATTGTCTACATAAACGATCTACCAGAGGGATTACAGAATTACATGAACATGTTTGCTGATGATGCTAAGATAATAGGGAAGATAAGAAACCTAGATGACTGTCATGCCCTTCAAGAAGACCTGGACAAAATAAGTATTTGGAGCAACACTTGGCAAATGGAATTTAATGTGAATAAATGCCATGTTATGGAATGTGGAATTGGTGAGCATAGACCCCACACAACCTATAAATTATGTGAGAAATCTTTAAAGAATTCTGATAAAGAAAGGGATCTAGGGGTGGTTTTAGATAGAAAACTGTCACCTGAGGACCACATCAAGAACATTGTGCGAGGAGCCTATGCTACACTTTCTAACCTAAGAATTGCTTTTAAATACATGGATGGAGAAATACTAAAGAAATTGTTCACGACTTTTATTAGACCAAAGCTGGAATATGCAGCGGTGTATGGTGCCCTTATCTTAAGAAGCACATCAACAAACTGGAAAAGGTGCAACGACATGCCACTAAGTGGCTCCCAGAAATGAGGACAGAGCTATGAGGAGAGGTTAGAGGCATTAAATATGCAAAAACTAGAAGATAGAAGAAAAAGAGGCGATATGATCACTACGTACAAAATAGTAACAGGAATTGATAAAATCGACAGGGAAGATTTCCTGAGACCTGGAACTTCAAGAACAAGAGGTCATAGATTTAAACTAGCTAAACACAGATGCCGAAGAAACGTAAGAAATTCACCTTCGCAAATAGAGTGGTAGACGGTTGGAACAAGTTAAGTGAGAAGGTGGTGGAGGCCAAAACCGTCAGTAGTTTCAAAGCGTTATATGACAAAGAGTGCTGGGAAGACGGGACACCTCGAGCGTAGCTCTCATCCTGTAACTACACTTAGGTAATTACACTTAGGTAATTACCTACAGGCTGCCCGTGCCACCTCTTGTGTTGGCTTAACCCTTAAACTGTGCACATTTTATATATATAATATATATATATATATAGATATATATATATATATATATAATATATATATATAATATATATATAATATATATAATACATATGTGTCGTGCCTAGTAGCCAGAACGCACTTCTCAGCCTACTATGCAAGGCCCAGTTNTAAGAAATTGCGCGTTTGTGTTGTTTTGAACATTAAAGTAATCATTATATATCACGCCACGAGTCCCAGGAAAGTCAGTGGTAAGGCTCAACATATGAAAACCCATGTAAGGATGACCATAGAGCAATGACACTGGGATGCATCATTAGAAACAAATGTTAAAACGAAGAGAAAAACAAATGTCTCTTGACAAATTTGTAGTGAGACAAACAAGCACTGAACCACGACCTGGTCCTAGTGGTATTCAGGCAAAATGTAGGAGAGAGTGTACCCCAGAGAAAACATCATTGCCTGATGTGATAATGGAAGGGAACTCCCCTTCCAAACAGTAACAACTCTCCTCCTCCACCCTCATCACCATCTTCCATATGCCATCAAGGGCCCTCCATAAAGGTAAGAGAAACTTTGGTACTGTATTGTAGTTAGAAAAAACATTTTATTCAGTATAAAATGTATTTGTATGTTAATATTTTGGAGGGTGGGGAACGGATTAATTAAATTCCCTTTATTTCTTATGGGAAAAATCGCTTCGACTTACGATATTTCGAGTTACGATCCGTCTCTGGGAATGGATTAGCATCGTAAGTCGAGGCCCCATTGTACTGTGTAGTTGTTTCTTGCTTGTTTGTTTTGCTGGTATATTTGAAAGGTTGGGCCTCTTCCTCTATTGACCCCATTTTTCACATTTTGTTCTCTGGCCCTCTCGCAATTTCTGCTGAACGAATTCTGTTTTCTAGTTCTGCATTTGTTTTGTCATTATTATTTTTTGTTCCTTCATATATTTTACAAAATTTGGCTTAAATCTCAATTTTTTCTAACAAAATTCAATAAAGAACTTGCTAAGTTCCCCCATAGTTTTCTTTCCTGAAAAAGTTTCTCAATTGTTTCATTATCACCATTCTCTTCTAGATGATAATGCATGCCATATTTTATTTACAAAAGGACATGGTGCTCTTTCCCGAGGCAGGAATGTACTGAATGTCAAATACCTCTTCTACTTTCCTGGTGAATAACAAATCAAGCACTGAGGGAACATCCCTTTCCCTCCCTCATTCTCATTGCTTGCTTAATATAATAATTATTAATACATGAATGTCTCCAGGATGAAGTTTATGAATTTGCCAGTCCAAATGTTTTTCATTCTTTTTTTGTAGGCCTGTAGAAGATTCTTGCATTGATTCCATATAAACATGGAATCAATCAAGTCTACTGATTTCAAGTTGATGTTATCAATACACACACAATCACAATTTATCTTTATCTGCTCTTATTACAATCTCTCTCATGATTGTTATGAGGCCCTTTCTTTTGTCATCCAGTTCTTGCTTTCTCCCTATGTTGTTTGCTAGTAGACTATAGGTATTTATGAATATCAGTTTATTATACTGATTACAAATCTCCTGTGCATCAACTTCTCATGGGTTATCAATTATTAATTCTCTTTCTTGAGGTCTTTCACCAGATAGGATCTCAAGCTCTATTATTGGTATATCATTTAGCTTCAACATATTTTATCTTCCTCCATCTATATTACTACAATATAAGTATACATATATGATTTTCAGGAACGTGTTCCCTCTACCCCTGTCCTTTACGCCTCTTCCTCTAATGATTCTGTTGAATTGCCTTTATATACCATTTCACAGGCGGTATGTATTTACTACTGTATTTGTGTCTACAGAATCGAGCTATTTAGCTCTCAAGCCCTGCCTTTCTACCCAATCTATTTTTGTAATTAGCTAAGTGTAAACACAGGATGAGAGCAATGCTTGTGCTGAACCATCTTCCCAGTACAGTACAGTACAGTACAGTACAGTCATATGACACTTTGAAACTACGGACAGTTTTGGCATCCACTGCCTTCATACTTAACTTGTCCCCATTATCTACCACTGTTTTTGCAGAAGAGAATTTTCTAATTTTTGTTGACATCGTGTTTTCCTTAGATTGATTGATTCTAAGAATACACAAGAAATTGTGTATCCTTAAGGCCAAATCTGTATTCTCGAGAACGGCTTATAAGCTCGTGCTCTTACAGGAGCAAATAATATTCAGCAGCAGACACCAAAGACCAAGCTGGGTTGGAGGAAACTACCATGATATACTTAAACAGCAGCACTTCACAAAGGAGGTAGTAAAGCTGATGCAAAAAATTATAGAACATTAGCTCTAACATCACACATCATAAAAATCTTTGAAGAGTGCTATGAAGTAAGATCTCAAAACACACGGAATCAGTCTACATAACCCTAGGCAACATGGGTTCAGAACAGGGCACTCATGCCTTTCACAATTGCTAGACATTGTGACATGGCCTTAGATGCCACGGAAGAAAAACAAAATGCTGACGTAATATACAGAGATCTTGCAAAAGCCTTTGACAAATGTGATCATGGTGTTACTGCACACAAAATAAATGTGCACAATAAATAAATTACTGGCAAAGTAGGAAGATGGATCTTTAACTTCCTAACAAACAGAACCAAGAGTCTAATAGTCAACAAAGTAAAATCTGAATCATCCACTGTGAAAAGAAAATTGAATCTGAAAATTGACTGAAAATTCTATTGTAACGATTCTTCGCAGCGGGGATCGTATTCCAGGGACCTGCCCGAAACGCTACGCGTACTAGTGGCTGTACAAGAATGTAACAACTCTTGTATATATATCAAAAAAAAAAAAAAAAAAAAAGCAAGGTACCCCAAGGTACCGTACTTGTTCCGGTACTTTTCCTCATATTCTTCTCAGATATAGACAAGGATACAAACTATAGTATTGTATCATCTTTTGCAGATGACATTAGAATTTTCATGAAATTAGACAACATAGAGGATGCAGCAAACCTCCAATCTGATGTTAGTCAAGTCTTTCAATGGGCCACAAAAATAACATGATGTTTAACCTTTCGCCCGGCGATAACTCAGCATTGAGTTCTCCGCAAAATAGGGGCAAGTCCAGTGAGGACTCATCATCGAGTCCTAAGTGCGGCAACAGTAGCGTTTTTTTCGGGAAGGTCTTGCTGCGGTTTTGGACATTATATGCATATACTCTTGTAGGGAATTTCATTGTAAATACAATGATACCAAAATTAAAGTCCTAGGACCAGAATTGAGGTAATAAAGTTGAAAACAGAATACCCATTTTATTGCTCTTTATTAGCGCTCACGGGGGTAACGCTCTGTCACTTTCCCTGCTTGTTGTGGATGGTACGCCGAGCTTTTGGACTTTATATTTGCATACTCCTGTAGGGAATTCTATTGTGAAAACAATGATACCAAAATGAAAGACTTAGGATGAGAATTGAGATGTCCAAAGTGAAGAGAGTACACATTTTATTGCTCTGGCTCGCTCCCGGGTAACATTCTCTCACTTTCTTGCCGGGCTTTTGGGCTTTATATGCATTTAGTCCTGTAGAGAATTCTATTGCAAACACATTGATACCAAATTGAAAAACCTAGGATGAGAATTGAGATGACAAAGTTGAAAAAATATTCATTTTTCATAGTGAGAAGTGCCTTGAGGTGGCGCAGCGCTCTCTTTCTTGTAACCGCGGCCTGTTTTCATCATGTCGGCGGGTGGAGATCGCTGCTGTTTTTTATATTATATGCATACAGGCCTGTTGGGAATTCTATTGCGAACACATTGATACCAAAAAGAAAGACCTAGGACGAGAATTGAGTTGACAAAACTGAAAAAGAGTGTATACATTTTATCACTCTTGTGCGCTCCCGGGTAACTTTCTCTCACTTTCTCTGTTAGTTGCGGATGGTAAGCCAGGCTTTTGGAGTTTATATGCATTTAGTCCTGTAGAGAATTCTATTGCGAACACATTGATACCAAATTGAATATCTTAGGACAAGAATTGAGCTGACAAAGTTGAAAAGATTATACACTTTTCAGAATTTTCCGTGCTCTGTCTCGTGCTCCCGCGGAACGCTCAAGCCCACCTGGGGTAGTGGGGAGGTCCCGGGCCCGGTGCGCCAAAGTGTTAAAATGTCTTGGGGCCGTTGATGTTGATAGTTATCTCTCAGCATGCCTATTGCACCTCTGCTCTTCAGTGGGGCTATTGTGCACATCCTACCATGTCTTCTGGTTTCATATGGTTTAATTTCTGTGTGCAGATTTGGAACCAGTTCTTCTGATATTTTCTAAGTGTAAATTATTATGTATCTCTACTGCCTACACTCCAGGAAATACAGATTTAACATTTTTTAGGCAGTCCCACCCTGGCTTGGCACCTTATTTTGATAATTACTTAAATAATACTTTAGGGAGTCCCAATAATTTAGATGTTTTATTGATTGGATTGCAGCAGTAAAGGATCTTTATGTGCTCTACAGGTCAGCAATTTATCCAGCCTTGAATAGGGCTGTTAGTGTGCCAATATTTCACTCTATCGAGCACTAATTTCATATAAAGTATTATCATTGGCGTGACATCTCTTCTTTTGAAAGGTTCTTGTTATCCGGCCTGTCATTTTATTTGCAGTTGTGATAGCAACTTTGTTGTGTTCATTAAAAGTAAGGTCTTCCAACATGATTACTCCTAAATCTTTTACACTGCTTTTTCTTTCAATAGTGTGGTTTGACTGTGTCTTATATATGATTTTACCTTGATATTTTTGTTTTTCCATAGCTCAGTAATTGGAACTTCTCCTCATTAACTTTCTTCCTCTACATATACAGGGCATAATTGGCTGTGCTCTCGCAGTGTTCAAAAGAACTCATCAAGCACTTTCAACGGATACCTGATCAACCAGAAGGCCTGGCTGAGACCGAGCTGTGGGGACATTGATCCCCGGAATCTTCAACAGGCAGGTAGTCATCCAGATCCTCCTCAGACCAAGAAACCCCACTGGAGAGTGAAGACCATGTGGAAGAGATATGTACTATGCCAGACATTTGTGAAGACAGAAAAGCATCTCTGTTTTGGAGATGTGGAGGATCCACACCAATATCACCCCCCCCCCCTCCAACACCCACAAAAAAGGCAGAGAACCCCTGGCAAGAAACTACCCCCTCAACTGCTCTGCCACCATCATGGATGGGACAGCCCCCATAGATGACTCAGAACACACAAAGAATTCACAACCTCACACTTCAAAGCCTAAGAGTAAAAGAGGGAATGGGGGAAAGAGGCCCAGTAAACCAAACCAGAAATAACAGGAGAAGGAGACACCAGGACAAATGTAAAACAAGCTGAAAACACCAGCTGCTCCGACTCAGTCCAATATACAGGGTGTCTCAAAAAAATGTACTCACTCTTAGAATTATGCGAAAACCTTTATTTATGGACATAGAGTGAAATGAAATAGCATCGAATACATGAGACAAATGTGTTTGAAGAATCATATTTGCGAATGTTGATGACCATTATTGTCCAGATAACGCTGATAACGCGCAAAAAAAAGATTCAAAGAGTGAGTACATTTTTTTGAGACACCCTGTATATCTAGAAGAGCTGAATCTGGGACAACCACATCAACACCATAGCACAACCAATACATATGGGAAGAAGCATTCCTGTAAAGTGGCAGCATGCCAAAAAAGCCCCATCTTGAGAATGGGTCTCCTATTTTGGCTGACCCCAACGAGAACACACTTTGCCACAGGGGGGAAGCTATCACCCAACAGGTGGCATGGCAGAAGCAGAACAAATGACTTTTGGCATATAGCAAAACACTGTGCCTCTGTGAGTGCCAAAGTTTTGGCTTCTGATCTCAGTTGATTTGTAGTGACACACAAGAGCCTCCTATGATATATCAACCCATCCTCCGAATTGACAGTACGATTTAATACTAAGTATAATAAGTACACTTTCTTACTGTCATAAACAGTGCATAATTGCACTTATGGGGCTGTTACATTTACCAAACTCCCTCCCCCGATTTAATTCTCCTCGTTTTCTGTTAAGACACTCAGAATTTTAGGATGAAGTTTTCAATTTCAATTTGCAATACACAAGTTTTAAATATCAGGAATTTCTTTTTCAGGTTTATTAAACAATACAGATTTTATTCAAAATTTTAAATTATCCTGAGTTACTTTACAATTTATTAATATATTTTAGTTTTGTTTTATTAGTTTTATAAAACTGTAATATAAATATAGCTATAGGTTAAGTACTAATTGTAATTAACACTTTGACGCACCGGGCGCGGGACCTCCCCACTACCCCTGGATGCACTGAGCGTTCCGCGGGAGCGCAAGGGAGAGCGCGGTAAATTCTGAAAAGTGTATAATCTTTTCCACTTTGTCAGCTTAATTCTCGTCCTAAGATATTCAATTTGGTATCAATGTGTTCGCAATAGAATTGTATACAGGACTAAATGCATATAAACTCCAAAAGCCCGGCATACCATCCGCAACTAACAGAGAAAGTGAGAGAAAGTTACCCGGGAGCGCGCAAGAGTGATAAAATGTTTACACTCTTTTCAGTTTTGTCAACTCAATTCTCGTCCTAGGTCTTTCATTTTGGTATCAATGTGTTCGCAATAGAATTCCCAACAGGCATATATGCATATAATATAAAAAACAGCAGCGATCTCCACCCGCCGACATGATGAAAACAGGTCGCGGTTACAAGAAAGAGAGCGCTGCGCCATCCCAAGGCGCTTCTCATTCTGAAAAGTATATATTCTTTTGAACTTTGTCATCTCAATTCTCATCCTAGGTTTTTCAATTTGGTATCAATGTGTTCGCAAAAGAATTCTCTACAGGACTAAATGCATATAAACTCCAAAAGCCCGGCTTACCATCCGCAACTAACAGAGAAAGTGAGAGAAAGTTACCCGGGAGCGCGCAAGAGTGATAAAATGTTTACACTCTTCACTTTGGACATCTCAATTCTCGTCTTAAGTCTTTCATTTTGGTATCATTGTGTTCGCAATAGAATTCCCTACATGAGCATGCAAATATAAAGTCCAAAAGCCCTGTGTACCATCCACAACAAGCACGGAAAGTGACAGAGAGTTACCCGCCTTGAGCGCTAATAAAGAGCAATAAAATGGGTATTCTGTTTTCAACTTTGTTACCTCAATTCTGGTCCTAGGACTTTCATTTGGGTATCAATGTATTCGCAATGAAATTCCCTACAAGAGTATATGCATATAATGTCCAAAGCCACAGCAAGACCGTCCCGAAAACACCACTAAAGTTGTCGCACGGAGGACTCAATGCTGAGTCGTCGCCGGACTTGCCCCTGTTTTACGGAGGACTCAATGCTGAGTCCTCGCCCCGCGAAAGTGTTAAGAAGCAATAAAATTATTATCTTCAAAAACTAAGACAGTTAGGTGAGGTTGTGGTTTTCTATTCAGTTTTTCAGGCAAACTCAAATATTCACAATATATTTGACAGTACGATTTAATGCTAAGTGAAAATAAGTACAATTCCTAACTGCTATGAATTGTACATAATTGCACTTATTTGTCTTCTTACATTTACCTCCCCATTTTTGGAGGACGGGCTGGATATATATAAGAGCTAGCCAGATGGCTAGCAATGGGGAGCTCTATTGCTAGCCAAATGGCTAGCAATTTCTGACTATCTCTGTTTCTCATGTTTCTCTGTCATAAAAAATACTTTAATACAATAGTCTACCATTGGCATGTGGGTGGTATTCCAGGGCAAAGAGCATACTGGTGTGAAATACAGTATTTCAAAAATATGACAGTTACCGGTTTGCTTTGAGAAAGTGGGTGAGGCTTAAAAGCTTCTGAAGCTATAGAAGGATCACCTGTTTAATGCTACTACGGCCAAAATATGATGATCAGAAAAATTATGTTCAGTTTCCCGAGATCGGTGAATTATGGTGAACATTACTATAAAAGATTTTAATTTTTTCAAAATATTTAGCGTCTTGTTGCCATTTGGCAGTGCCAAAAGTTGTCATGGAGGTAAGAATGCTGAGATGCTGTTCCCTCTTGAAGTCTGGCAACTAGGACCAGCCTATGTACACCCCATACCCAAGACTGCAAATCCGAGTGAGGCTAAAGTGTCTGGCTTCAAACCTTTGACAAACAGTCTCTCTTATATATAAAGATTGTGGAGGAGATATTTATCATCAATTTTCAAGATATCTTGCAGCAAGATACAGTACAGTACTGTACTAAGTTTAATGAAAATAATTTTATTTTAGTTAATTCATTGTGTCAAGAGGACCGGCAGCCAGTGTATGTATACATGTTAGGCTTATATCGAGGGCACACCCCCCCCTCACAAGGTCGAATTACTAACCCTCCACCAGGAAGCAACCACACAACAAGCTAGGGTACTCCTGGGTACCTATTTACGGCTAGGCAAACAGGTGCATTAAGTGATCGGAAACGTGCCCAACCATATCTGCCCCACCCAGGATTCGAATCAGGAATTCTCGATTATGAGTCGAGAACAAACCTGCAGGCTGTACTACCAGAACCCTAATAAGTTAGTATGAGATTTAACCATTGTGGAATCGTGTATAATATCCATCAGAAGATGAAACAATTTCCTATTGCAGAAAAGGATTTGAGACTGAGAAAAAGACGATGTGTGGTGAAGACATTGACACAAAGCTGTGGCATGCTGCAGACACCCCTTAATCTTTGAGTTGCCAATTGGAGCATATTTGGCACTAAAACATCTGACTGATGAAAATGTATCATTGTGATCTTGATGCTAGTGGTGGTGGTGTTTTTATGCTATTTGTAGCACGATGAGTATAAGTGTTTGAGTTGCAAGCAAGTTGCAGCTCAAGTATGCTTTGAGGACAAGATAAAAAGGAAGTTATAATTAGAAATGTATATTGCTGACTACTAAATGGTGCAATATAAGTGATATGGTGTACCACATTCTCAAGAACTTTTAAAAACAGTAAATCAGTGATATCCATTACTGTATATGTAATATGTGTGTAATTGTAAAACTTACATCTTAATCATTTCACTGCACAACTGTTAAATGCTTATATTTAAGGTATATTTTAATATATTTGAGGAATATATTATATCCACCTAGTGATACTTTTAGCATCACCAGAGGGACGATTTTTATCATCCCTGTGGTGAGCAAAAAAAAAAAAACTTATTCTGAATTTTTTCCTTTTCATATTGTTAATTAGCATCCAGAAGGCACACTAATCCATGTAAAAAGTCTCTACTTCTTGGGATTTAACCATAGTTGCCCGGAGAAGTTGCCCTTTTTTGAGTAGAAATGAGGTGGGATGCCACATGGGAATACCTTTTGTTAATTTATTTTCATTGTTTCTCACTTTAGTAATTTAGTTTTTTCATGGTAACAGGTTGCATTGATGGGTCATATGTGGTGTTTATTATGTATAACTTTGAAAATATAAGTATGTATGGACATAGGGGTATAAATATACAGACACAATGAATTTATTCATACTAAAATATATTAGTATATTTTGGTAGCAGTCTTTCTTGTAAACATGTGTTATTAAATATGACCGAAGAATTAAGATTAATAATTCTAACACGAATATTCTCAATATTTCTTATGTTTCTTTTCACTGTCGATGGTAATTGAAAAATCAATTCTCCAAAGTTCATTTTTATTTTTAGTCTGACGCGACACTTAAACGTGTTTTGTAACAACTTATTACATTTTCAAAGACTTTAGTTTACACACACACAACTATAACCTGCAAACACTAAACAGAGTTCTACTATGCTATCATTTAAACAGCTTTTATCTTATGCACTCGCATTTGGGTGAGGTGATATGTTACAACAGTTTTGGATGAGGTGAACAAAACTTTCAACACAAGACAGAGCAAACTTTCAACACAAGATAGAACACGGTGCATTAGGTATAAATTGGATAAATTAAAGGGAAGAATGGAAGTAACTGCAAAGCGCCTATTGGCCCATATTTCTTGATGCTTCTATATTGGTGCGGAGTCTTGAAGTCTTGAAGTCCACTTCAAGACTCCGCACCAATATAGAAGCATCAAGAAATATGGGCCAATAGGCCCTTTGCAGGTACTTCCATTCTTCCCTTTAATTTATCCAATTTATACCTAATGCACCGTGTTCTGCCTTGTGTTGAAAGTTTTGTTCACCTCATCCAAAACTCTTGTAACATATCACCTCACCCAAATGCGAGTATATAAGAAAAAAGCTGCTTAAATGATAGCATAGTAGAACTCTGTTTAGTGTTTGCAGGTTATAGTTGTGTGTGTGTAAACTAAAGTCTTTGAAAATGTAATAAGTTATTACGAAACACGTTCAAGTGTCGCGTCAGACTAAAAATAAAAATGAACTTTGGAGAATTGATTTTTCAATTACCATCGACAGTGAAAAGAAACATAAGAAATATTGAGAAAATTCCTGTTAGAATTATTAATCTTACTTTTTCGGTCATACTGTACTTAATAACATATGTTTACTAAAATATATATATATGTCGTACCTAGTAGCCAGAACGCACTTCTCAGCCTACTATAAAAGGCCCGATTTGCCCAATAAGGCAAGTTTTCATGAATTAATTGTTTTTCGACTACCTAACCTAACCTAACCTAACTTTTTCGGCTACCTAACCTAACCTAACCAATAAAGATAGGTTAGGTTAGGTAGGGTTGGTTAGGTTCGGTCATATATCTACGTTAATTTTAACTCCAATAAAAAAAAATTGACCTCATACATAGTGAAATGGGTAGGTTTATCATTTCGTAAGAAAAAAAATAGAGAAAATATATTAATTCATGAAAACTTGGCTTATTAGGCAAATCGGGCCTTGCATAGTAGGCTGAGAAGTGCGTTCTGGCTACTAGGTACGACATATATATATATATATATATATATATATATATATATATATATATATATATATATATATATATATATATATATATATATACATACATACATACATACATACATACATACATACATACATACATACATACAGTGTATAATAATTCATTGTGTTAGGGAACAGGAAGCCAGAGTGTATTCATACACGTTAGGGTTACATCAAGGCACACATTAGGCTTATATCGAAGTCCCCCGGAACCTATATACAGTATATATATATAGGGGTCCCGGTAGTACAGTTGGGTTCGTTCTCGAGGCATAATTGAGAATTCCAGGTTTGAATCCCGGGTGAGACGTAAATGGTTGGGCACATTTCCTTTCACCTAATGCGACTGTTCACACAACAGTAAGTAGCTACTCAAGGGTTAGTCAGCTTGCTGTGGGGTTGCATCCTGGGAGGGGTCAGTGATTCAGCCTTTGGGGGGGGGGGGGTGACTTCGATAAAAGCAAAACATGCATGAATACACTCTGGCCTCCTGTCCCCAACACAATAAATTAATATATACAGTATGTAAAGTATATTCTTATTCTTATATTCATTCTTTTCTTCGACCAGTGCTATCGGTGAATTAGTGCATGAGATACAGGACTACCAAAATACCTAGAGACTCCATTGGGATTTATGATCCCAAATTCACAAACGGAGCCGGCCAGTGGGACAATCTTGCCAACTCTCAACCTCGACCAACTTTTCCAAACGACTGCAAACAGGCCGAATGGGATAACCCCATAGTGGAGAACATTGCTACAGTATTGCTGGAGGCTGCTTCTGGGAAGGATTAAGCATGCCTCCTAGCTGTACAAGCTTCCCATGCCAGAGGACTTCCTGTTGGCTATCTGTTGGCTATTCCACCTATGGCACCTGCCTGGACCATCGGGACCTAAGTATTGGTGTTGCTCTGCGCGTTGCCACCCCTAACTGCACTGAACAACGGTATATCTGTGGCTATGTGGCGGTAGACCAATACAGCTGCCATGGTCCCATCTGTTGTTAGTCACAAAGAAAGATTGCCAGACATGAAGCAGTCAATGACATCGTCAAGAGAAGTTTAGCTACAGCTGAGTGTCCAGCACAAAGGGAACCTCAGTTGTGTGTAGTCTTGCCAACAGTCACAAATGCCCAGATGAGGTCGCCCTGGAGATATGGTAAACAGGGGGCCAGATTCACGAAACAGTTATGCAAGTACTTACAAACATGTACATCTTTCCTCAATCTTTGATGGATTCGTAACTACCTGAATGTGCTTTAGGGTTATTTATGAAGATTTTACACTATGCTACTATCCAGGTATAGGTAAGTTATAATGAATGTAGGCCAATTTAAAATTTTCCTGGGTAGGCAGGGTTTCCTGGGGTCTGTGACAGGTCTAACTTAACCTCTAATGGAACAAATTGGCCTTGCCTAATATAGTTGGAATGAATTGGCCTGCCTAATATAGCTCGTTCAAGTGAGGATACTTGTATATATGTATAAATGTGTGTGTATTATATAATGTGTGTGTGTGTGTGTGTAAATCATGAAAATTAACACGTGATGAAAAATGTGAGTGTCAGACCACGGAGGAAGAATTGAAACAGGAATTTCCTCAAGTACTTTCATATATTAATACATCTTCAGAAAGGAATCAATTGTCCATTCTTACTACTTTGTTACTATTTTGTATATAGTGATCATATCACCTGTTTCTTTTCTTCTTTAATTTTCTAGCCTTGGTATTTAACACTTCTAACTTCTCATAGCTGTTGTTTTTTAGTTCCAAAAGCCATTTAGTTGCATCTGTTTTGCACCTTTTCCAAATTACCGATGTGCTTCTTGGAATACGGGCACCTTACAACCACTGCATTTTAGCATTTGGCTACAACTTAACCCTGTGGTTAAGTTGTAGCTATCACTAGCAACAGTTCTTCAGTCTGATACATTGTCTCTCATTACTGCCCTCATACCCTCATTTTTCTGTTAGTAAATTTTTCACCAGAAAATTAATACAAAAAACTGAATATAAAAGTAAGGCATAATAATTTTTGGGTGTTTGGAAAAGGAGATACCATCTAGGGTGGACACAGCAACAGAAGACGAAAAAGTCATAAGGAAAATAGGTTGAGGAGAAGGTCTCGCAACAAAGGAAAATGTCAATGATTTTAGGATAGGAAAATGTGAAAAATATAACAATAATAATAATTATGGGTGACATTTAATATAGTAAAACAAATGACAGAAGTGCTTAGGAATGCCAGACAATTGCAAAGTGATGAGGATGGGAAACAATGGTCATTAACCCTTAAGCTGCGCAAAATGTCATATGAAGTCGGACATAGAGCTCAGTTTTTAAAATTTGCTGAAATGCTTTCAAATGTTTTGTGCATAATCAATTAGGAAAATGCTCCAACTTTGTCTAAATGATACCAAAGTAACTTGGAATAACAAGAAAGTAAAAATAAGTATAAAATTGAATATTGAAAACTTCAGGTTTTGATATCAGATTCAAATATATAAAATATCAACCAATTGTTCATTCTGTTATTATGCTCGCAGAATAGCATATGATCTTCATTTTCATATACTGTACAGTGGTACCTCAGAATATGAGCGTCCCTGTTTACGAGTTTTTCGGATTACGAGCAGGATTTGCTTGGAAAATTTACATTGGAAAACGAGCATTGCCTCGGAATATGAGGGTGTTGATACACGTACAGGCCGACTAGCGCGTTGTGGTATGGCGATCGCGCCTCAGTTTACGAGTGCCTTGCGCCCAGTGACTATCCCATCTGAATTCTTCACAAGGATTTACATTTCTTTCTAGGATTTTTAGCCATTTGAGTATAAAAGTTATTATATATCTCGCCATGGGGTCCCAAGAAAGCCAGTGGTAAGGTTCAACCTAAGAAAATAGTTGTAAGTAGAGGCAGTAGAGGATGTCCCTCCTTCATTAAGAAAATGTGTGAAGTATGGGAAGAACTGCAAAGTTTTGTTGAAAAAACTCACCCAGATAAAGCTGTAGCAGGCCATTGCATTGACCTTTTAAATGACAATGTGATGTCTTACTACAGACAAGTGTTAAAATGTAGGGAAAAACAAGTGTCTTTAGACAGATTCTTAGTAAGACAAGCAAGCAGTGAGCCACAACCAGGTCCTAGTGGTATGCAGGCAAAACGTGCCAGAGAGTGCACACCAGTGAAGTCCTCAATGCCTGATGTTATAATGGAAGGGGACTCCCCTTCCAAACAGTAACACCTCTCTTCCTCCCTCCCCCTCACCATCTTCCATATGCCAACAGCAGTCATTAGCAAGGGTAAGTAATAACTTGAACATAATTTTGTAGTGTAGATTTAGATGAATTAGGTATAAAATTTAGTTTAAAGTAAGGTTTTTGGGTAGTCAGGAACGTATTAATTCATTTCCCATTATTTCTTATGGGGAAATTAACTTCGGTTTACGAGTTTTCGGATTACGAGCTGTCTCCAGGAACGGATTAAACTCTTAAACCGAGGTATCCCTGTATTTAGAATATAGGTTTTCACTATAGTTTACTGTTAAAAAAAATCATCAATATGGCATTTGAAATACTGTATGCGCAAATTTAGACAACAAAAATGTATAGCTCCAAATGTTTAGGGTTTATGAATAATCAATTCTATAGGGATTGTAGAACAGACAACTGTGCATACCATGTAAAAATGTTGAGAATCAGTCAGAAACTATATATTGGGATATTAAAGTACTGTAAATTGAAATTCTAGTTATAGATATAATTGAAGTTGAAGTTAATTCATGAATTTACTTGTATGTTTTAACCACTGCACTGCGCCAAACATCAAATGCTGTTCGCCCATTACTGCGCCAACCGACAAAGGTATTTTTTATTATTTTTTTCGTATACAGTTGAAACGCGCTCGCGGTAGGTTGGGTACGAAATGGACTCGTGGGACCTCCAGTGAGAGGCACCCATCTTGGAAAAAATTCCCAGAATGTCCTAGGGCTGCTGGCTGGGTCAGTACTGAGTGAGCAACCATGGGTGGTGCATGCGCCTCTGACTCCCAAACACCTGTCCGACGCGGTGTTGAAAGATCGCTCTCTTTCGGTGAAATTCAGACCTTATTGCTTGAAGAACATAAGGGTCATGATATTGATGAAGCTAGGCGCCATAAGAACCTAACACAAAGGTCGGATGCAAGTGATACAGCACCTATGAGGGCGATACAGTGAGCATATCCACATGTAGCTCTGAGCGCCACCCTTGCCCACCTATGCCATCTCCAATTTATATAGATGATACATAGATGAAGCGTTTTCTGGGTTCAGTGATGATGCATCTGATACAAGTAGCATAGATGAACAGTGTTAGCGGCTTCTATGGTGGTGTTTTCCATACCCAGATATTTTCAAGAATAGCTGAATCCCTTCTAGATTGACTGACACTCTTCGGGAATGACTGAATCTCTTCTATTCAGGGACCTTACAAACGCGATCTTTTCACGGCTACCTTACAAATTGATCTTTTTCTATAATCTTTTCAAGACTACCTTACACTTCACAAGCTTGGCTACATACCACCTACAAGTAATGAAGCCATGGGTCTACGTGAGTGCATTATTTGCAAGCACACAGAATGAAGAAACAGGAAGCAAAAATCTATCTGTACCTGGTGCAATGAGAGAGAAGTCACGCTGTGTACCATGGACTACTTTGTTGATTATTACTCACTTCCGAAGTACTGTGTAATACAGTGTGTTACTATGTAAATAGTGTGTGAAACTGTACATATTGTAATTTTAGTGAATTTTTAACAGGTAATATTGCGACAATAAACATATATTGTGGACACATTACTGAAACATGTATCACAGTTCCATGGAACATTATGAACATTTTATTGTATACATACTGTAAAGGACACAAATATGCATCATATATGATAAAAAATAAATAAAACTGCATTGGAAATACATAGAACAAATATTAGAAAATATATTTGTGGCAACTCGCGGTGCTTGAATGGCCAGGGCAACCGCCTCTGGGAGCTTCAGGCACGGTGACCAGCCCATGATAACATCACAGCTCACCTTGTCCACGACCCCACAGCCAAAGTAAGTGGAATTTGATGTTTATTTTTACATAGACATGTTCAGGGAAGGGAATTTATCATTTTACAAACAAAAATAAATTTTTTGGGAACACTTGATTTCATAGCATAGTCTAGAGGGAATAACCATACAGTGAGCTGCATTAGGACTCAGAGTGGTGAGGTGTGGTGTACAGCTACCTACCATGTGGCAGTGTCCCGTACCATTCACTCAGACATGTTGTAAGTTATGTATTCAGTTCCTAGTGAGGGTGTTTCCTGTCCACCTTTAGTTAAGTGTATAAGGTGTATCCATATGGCAGGATGGTGGCAGCATCTTCCCCCTCTCTCTTACCTAATCCATCATTTTCATCTATCCCTCTTTCTTATAATTTTTTCCTATTTACTTCAATCTTACTTCCTCCATTCCTCTTTACTTCAGTCTTACCTCCTCCCTTCCTCTTTACTTCAGTCTTACCTCCTCCATTCCTCTTTACTTCAGTCTTACTGCCTCCATTCCCCTTTACTTCAGTCCCTTCCACCTCATCTCAACTTCTATCACCTCTCCACAGTTCTCCAACTTCCCTCTCCCCCCTTCCACTTTCCCCATACGCTCCCTTTCTCTAGATTCCCCATTCGTTACACCAAGACAGGTACAGAACTAGAAAACAGGATTAGTTCAACATAAAACATAAATTGTGAGAGGGCCAGAGAACAAAAGACAAAAAAGTGGAATCAATATAAGATCAAACCCTCAACCTCAAACATACCAGCAATGATAACACGCAAGAAACAATTACATAGCAGTTAAAAAGAGAGGCTGAAAGAAATTATGCAAAGGGGATAGCAAATGTAAAATAGAACCAAGCTTATTCGATAAATGCAATATAAGTAAATTGCAGGTAAATTTAAAAATCCAGAGGTTGAAAAATGGGGAACACATTCAAGAAGAATGAAAAGGAAACGTGTGAAATAAAAATGAACCATTCCAAAGTGTGTGTGTACAAAATTAGACATTCCGAGAACCACACACTATGAATTTCAGAGATTTTATAGGAAACAGATGGATGGGTTGAAGGCATTTATCTGGACCTATAAATAAGTTTGACAAGAGTCCCAAATAAGAGGATGTTCTGGAAATTGGAACACACTGCAAGGGTGATAGGGAGACTTCTGACATGGATACAACATTTTCTGACAGAAAATGAGGGAAGTAATCAGATGCAATGAATCAGCCAGGAGAAATGTTATCAGAAGAGTACCATAGGAGTTCTAGAACTAGTAATATTCATTGTCTACTAGAAGGAATACATAATTATATGTACATGTTTGATGATGATGCTAAGCTAGTAGGAAAGATAAGAAACGTAGGATGATTGTCATACCCTACAAGAAGACCTAGACAGATTAACACTATCGCACTCGGTTGACTTTTAAAAAGTCCAAAATTTTTCTCTTGAGTCCGAGCAGTGGACACATGCTGCATTTATCATTTTAAAATATTTGTTAAAAATTTAAATTGCATCCAATCAAACTGGGAGTGGTTTCAAAATGAGCGCCTTTAGATTGCGCACAATTTGATACAATAATGACGATGTAGCCTGACAATTGAGGTCAGAACACTTAAAGATTATAAATAGTTTTGTGGTCCAAAATTTAAAATATTTGTTAAAATTCCATTTATTGTTCTATAATTATGGGACTAGTTATAAAATACGCGCCTTTATATTGCAAACAATTTGATAATAAAATGAAAGATGTAACACGAAAAGTTGTGTTCTAAACTGAACGAATATACACATTAGGTTGCGGGTGTGCCAATTGGTACTCATTTACGAGTAACGGTTGGCCGAATTTAGGCTTTGCTGTAGGGAGTCACGCCGGGCTTTTGGACCTTATATGCATATACCCCTGCAGGGAATTTAATTGCGAACACATTGATACCAAAACGAACGACGTAGCACAAGAATTAAGGTGAGAAAACTGAAACGAGTATACACATTTTACTGATTTTGCGTGCTCACGGGCAACTTTTGCAGACTTTACACCTTGCTGTGGGGAGTCATGCCAGGTTTTTGGACTTGTATGCATATAACCCTGTAGGGAGATCTACTGCGAACACAATGATACCAAAACGAACGACATAGCACGAGAATTAAGGTGAGAAAACGGAAATGAGTATACAGTACACATTTCAGTGTCGCCGCATGCTCGCCTGCAACCGCTGGACCATGACGGTGAAGTCTGTGGCAGTCACGCACCGAGCAGGAAAGTGTTAAGTGTATGGTGTAAGACATGGCAGATGGAATTTAATGTGAATACATGCCAAATTATGAATATGGAATAGGAGAAAATAGGCCATGCACCACCTAATATTTATGAGAACAGGCTTTAAAGAATGCTGATAAAGAAACTAAGGGTGGTTCTGGATAGAGTACAATTACATGAGGACTACATAAAGGACACTTTGCAAGGAGCCATGATATGCTTTTCAACTTCACAACTGTTGCTTTTAAATGCATGGATTGTAAAATGTTACAGAAAATGTGCATGACCTTTACGAGATCAAAATTGAAATATGCAACAGTTGTATAGTGACCATATGTCATAAAGCACATCAATAATTTGGAAAAAGTGCAAAGACATCCAACTAAATGGCATCTGGAACTGAAAAACAAGAATTATAAGGAGAGGCTAGAGGATTAAATATACCAAAAAAATGACAATAGAGAAAAAAAAAGGGCAACATGATCATTAAGTATAATATAGTAACAGGAAATAACCCTTAAACTGCGCAAAACATCATATGAAATCTTGAGTAACTGTCGATAAATTGCGCACGACATCATAGATGTTTTGGAGTATTGTGCAGGATTTAAAAGTTCTGCTGCTACACGGGGATCACATCAGCTTCCTCAGGCTCTTGTAAACAATGCCATGTTTAAAAAAATCATGGGCAACATTCCCAGGTGTGAGAGCCTCAGTACTGAGTGAGCCACCAAGGCTGGCGCACACAGCATGAGCTCACAGCACTGTGTTCAGCTTGTGATCACAGCATCGTCTAAAAAATGAAAAATATATATTGTAACTGGTATTATTAGCGATGATAGTATTACAGAAGACCCCTGACTGTGATAAAAAATTACCAGGATTCTGATAATAGCAGGATTGTTGTGATAACTTGCACTGTGCATTGTATTGTGGGAGAAGTAACGTTGAGGGAGGGAGGGAGGGCGGTAGTGACGTCTGCCGAATCTGTGTGGCCACCTGTTACTGACTGCACTCACTACACAGTACCAGCTTATTGGTTCGCTATGGTGAACAAAAATGTAGATACTTATATATAACCTGTATAGTGTAATAACTGCAAAATGAGTATGTTTGGCTTCTCACCTAAAGAAGCCATTTTGGTGAGGGAGATAGCATCATCTGTATGACTTGTTACGCTGTGTAGAGGGTAGCGCACTATGCTCTTTGGGCACCAGACCAGCTTAGTTTGCACAGTATGGTGAACAAAACATGTAGCTATGTATATATAATGTGTGTGTATTTAGAGTAATAACACCATAAACAGTATATCTTAGAGGAGAAATATTAGTGTGTCTGGCCTAACCAGTGAGGGAGGGAGAGAGGGAGCATCAGCTGTGTGTGGCAACCTGTNGCGCTGAGCAACCCGGGACCCCCTCATGTACAGCCGAAGGTGGGACCACAGCCGCAGTAACACTTCTGCAGGGAAAGACAATGAGTGGCCCAATAGCCCTAAACAAGGCCAGGTCCGAACCCGAGACGGAAACAGATGGAATGGCCTCCAGATCACCAGGAAACCAAACCCGGCAATCTGGAAAGAACCACACCCCAGGCGAGCAGACAAGTAGACTGACTGGGAGCCCACACCAGCCAGTCGTCTAGGTAGGCCAGACACCGAACCTCAAGCAGACTCAGACAGGGCACTAAGATCCAGTAAAGATGCAAAAAAAAAAAAAAAAAACCAAGTGTCAATTACAAAATAGGAAAGGCAACAAAAGCAGCAAGCTGAAGCCCCACCACCAACTGTGCCAGTCCCAGAAATCTGGAGAGGAACGTGTCAAGAAGTGACCTGGAAGTCCAGGGCCACCATCCAGGCACCCGACCCAACAGTAGCCAGACAGGAGACAACAGTCCTCCGAGGAGGGCATAGAATCCAGGGCACAGACTGAAGAAGTCCAGAAGAACCGCAGATGCGAAAGGCCCATGACTGCAAAGAGCAGACGGGAACCCCAGAAGGATGGGCAGATCGACCACGTCCAACGCACCCACCAAGATGACATGACAAAGCGCAGGGGAAGAAGCCCACCCTGCCAGCTCTGAACCCCTCCAAAGGAGAATAAGCCGTCCACCGACGCCACCAGAGGCCAGAAGACAACCAAAAGCGCCCACCAACAGCGGGGCCATGCGAGAGTCAACAGAGCAGGCTGCTCCCCCAGTGCCCCATCAACAGAGAAGGGAACAGAACCCCTTCCGAAAGAAAAAGTACATATACACATTAAGTATATACACATAAATATACATATACACATACACACAAGGTATGTTACACACACATGTGTATACACATGTGCACACACACACACACAGCATACACATGTACATGCGTACACACACAAATACATTTTAAAGAAAAGTACAAGTCGCCGACCAGTGGGCAGAGAGCACCACGCCGGCCAGGCAAAGAAGGCACAAAACTGCATCAAAAGGCCCACCTCAACAACAAAACCTCAAAGTCCCAGCACGACCACAACATGTGCCAAGACCCAAAAAGATCAGTCTGCAAGCCAGGAAGACCCGGAACCCAGAAGGCAGAACCGGGTCACACGAGGAAACAAAGCCCCCTGAACCCACAAAGGGGGCCCAATAGGAAGAAACCTCCAGAACGAAACCAAAGAACCCAAAGGAACCCAGAATCGAACCAGGGGAGCCCAAACCACCACATTTGCCGGTGGAGAACACCACAGAAATGCAAAGCACAGCCCCCAGACAGAACCCCCTGGGAAAACGGTCATAACAGACCAAAAACCGAGGGACAAGGTGTGGGAGCAAGCATAACAGACAAATGGAAAACCCGGGGTAAAATCAACACCCAAACGTTCCCAGAGGAACAGGCAACGGGCAGAAAACACCAGAAAAGCAAAGAAACGACAACGGGAGAATAAAAAAACCTTGAAAAAAGGTGAAAACTCACCCAAGAAGCTCGCTCGCACACCCAGTCGCATGTAAACAAACCGCAACACTGCCCTGGTGGCCACACCAGGAAACCGGCAGACGAAAATGGCCGCCAGCAGGGGCTGTGATTGACGCTAAAGATACCAAACACGCCAGCAAAAGTGGAAGCAAGCAGACTGGATGGCGAAAAGCGCCGCCCAAAAGCAGAAAACCAGGCAGGGCAAACCGCCCCAGAATTGCTAGCAGGCATCCCCCACAGCCCCGGGAACCAACAACAGAGGCCCCGGGGCAGAGCCGTCCTCCAAGCCCTCCGCCCTTAACCCTTAACATGCTCGGGGTCTAATATCCTGCCATCTGCACAGGCGCATGTCATTTTGAAAAAAAAAAAAAATTTCTTCCTCCTAACCTGTTAATTTGTGTTCACTGATCACGGGAAAAATAATAAAAAAAATCGGAAGTGCCATATATTGCCCGCTATAGGGCGGGGAAGTCTGGCAAATTATAGGCGCTGACTCAGCATGCGTCCCAGGCGGTCTGTTGCTCACCAGCTGTCAGGCCAGAGTTGCCACAAAGAGATAATTACCTAATTATTTCAATGTCTCTGATTGATTTTTCATAGTTTTTTTGCTGTAATATTATTCAAGTGTGTAGTTTGATATATTTATATAATAAAATGAGTGAATCATTGCTGTACTCAAAAATATGGTGTGCATATTGTTGATTCAGTTATGTTCATCAATCAGTGAACAAATACTGTGTCGGTTATTACACTATAAGCACAGGTTATATATAAGTATCTGCATGTTTTGTTCACTATAACGAACCACTAAGTAGCTGTTATGAGTCAAGAAGTAACGAGGAGTGACCGCCGTGTACCAGCCAGCCACTCCCGCCCTCCCTCCAGTCATCTGACTCGCCCACATTCTCCTCCCACAATACTGTTTTTGCTATAATTCACTATATACAGACGTTATATATAAGTATCTACATGTTTTGTTCACCATAACTGTACATCTAAGCTTGTATGGTGAGTAAATGCACAAAGACATAGGACCTAACACAGTCAGCTGATGGCTGCCTCCCTCAAGGCCAGACGCACTAATATTTCTCCTCCAACAATACTGTGTGATGTTATTACGCTATATACACACATTATAAATAAATATCTACCTGTTTTATTCACCATACTTGTACAAATAAACTGGTATGGTGCCCAAAGACCATCGTGGTAACCAGTAAACAACACCGTCGTCTGCACGGTGGCGTCGTGCAGACGACGCCACCGCTCTCACCAAAATGGCGGCTCCAAACCTTCTCTTGCTGTTTATGCCCTCTATACACACGTTATATATAAGTATCTACATTTGTGTTCACTATAGCGAACCACTAAGCTGGTATGCTGAGTGCAGTCAATAAAAGATGGCCACACACAGTCAGAAAACATCGCCACCACCCTCCCTCCCACAGCATTACTCCTCCCTCCATGGCGCACAGCGCTAACATCATCGCAATCCTGCTATTATCAGAACCCTGGTCACTTTTATCACAGTCAGGGGTCTTCTGTAATAATTTCATCGCTACATAATAGCATGAACAAGTATATTTTGGCATTTTTAGGCAATGCTGTGGTCACAAGCTGAACAGCAGTGCTGTGAGCTCATGCTGCGTGCGTCAGGCTTGGTAGCTTACGCGATACTGAGGCCCCTAACACCCGGGAGTTTGGCCCACGATTTTTTTCAAAAATGGCGTCTGTTTACAAGAGCCTGATGAAGGTGTGGTGAACCCCGTGTATCCGCGGGCCGTTTAAATCTTGCGTAGTTCTCCAACACATCATATGACGTGATGTGCAGTTGACTGGAACAACGTCCAACACGTCATATGACGTGATGCGCACTTTAAGGGTTAAAGAAAAGCAAGAGTACATGGGAAAGGCAGCAAGAAAGGGCCGCTGTTAAGACCCAGAAGCCTTGGCAGGAGGAACAGGCTCGAAAACCTCCGTCCCCCAACCCGAACAGGGCAGCCCCCGAAAACCGCCCGAGTCTCAGCCCCAACTAAACCCCGCCCCGACCCCGAAACCCACAGACAGTCCGGAGCCGGGAACAGGGAGGGAAAGGGGCGAACAGCACCTAACCAAACAGGGCAGCCTCGGGGCATCCGAGTGGGAAACCAACCTAGCATGTTGTAGGAACCTAACCTAGCTTGCAACACGGATGCCACCTGTACTCTGAACAGTAATAACATTCAGGAGAGTACTGGAGAACAAGCAGAGAATCTCTCGCAAGACTCCGGGTCAAGGTGTCAGTGACCCATCAGGCAGCATGACGGAGATAAAAGTGGCAAATGTCACCCGGAGACAAGGGCACAGCAACCAACGATCACGCACACGACGGGTTGGAACCCGGAAGACACATTCAATGGTCCCCCGAGCCCAGACAGGGGTTTCCAGGGCCCGTAAGCTGACTGCTACGGGAAGCCCGGGCAAGGTGTTGCTAACCGGTTAAGAAACCCAAACATAACAAGAGGGTAGAGGATAGCACTGAAAGCCCCTGCAACGTGTACAATCACGGGGGCCTAGCATAGGGCCGCCAAACACTACCAGTGGAACTATAGCCACACTAGGCAGGCCCCCACCAGGCATGAAAATAAAAACAAAAGAAAAACCCCGCAAAGGTACACTGTCTCCAGAGGCAACAAGAACTGGTCGCCACTTAGGTGGCAGGCTGTGCAACACCTTGACGCCCTAACCAGCACAAAACCAATCCCTACCCAGGGCCAAACAAGGGCCCCAAGCCCCAGCTGGCCCCAAGGGTGAGGCAAATGCTGAGCAGCAAGAACCTCTACGGGAATGGTTCCCGAACGTCCCAGGGAAGATAACCCCGACACTCGAGGGCAGTACTCACAGGGCGCCTAGGGAAGGAAGCCCATAAGCGCATGCAGCCTCGGCACTGATGAGGTACTCCTGGCCACTGCACACCACACAAAGACAGCAGAGAACGCCACACGAGGCAAACACCACCCAGGAATTTGAGGCCAGAGAAGCGTCTATCCCGGTTGACACTAGCTTACGAACTGAAGGCAGCCGGCATGGTGACGTCCGGCCCCCCCTCCACCTCCCAGGGAGGGGAGGGCTGCGTGGACGACCGGCACGGCAGTAAATTGATTGATTGTTTCCTTGGGATTGTAGGGAGTTTCTACCTCTCTGTTCATTTTTTTTGTTGTAGTTTTTTACCATGTGGGGTTTGTTTTGTTATGCCTACCTTTCTGGGTGCCTGACCCCAGTCGATGGCAGATAAGGAAAACCCCCAACCATAATGGGGTTTTCCAGGGCCATTGCTCCCTGAAACTTCTCTGAAGGGGCCAGGTTCTGGCACTGGACCCTGGTAGGTCTGAACTCCATAGCTAATGTCCCGGTCTAACATAACATACATTAGCCCGATAAGCTCCAGGGAGCCGTAGGGGCTCCCCACAGAAAACAGCGATGCCACATCCCACAGGATCAGCGCAAACAGCTTCAAAAAGCGCAGACGAAGTACGCACCGCCAAGGTCAACACACCAGACCCAGGAGTGGCCCCAAGCGCCTCCACATCCTCCTCAAGCCAGTTTGAAGACAGCTCGAGAAGGAAAAAAAAGAGTTGCAAGGCCGAAGCCAACAGGCCACAGGCGTGCAAGTCCTCAGCGACCAACGCAGCCAAAAGGAAAGTGACCTGCACATAAAGCTGCACCATACCAACATCCCAAGGATGGGCAGGGGCGAACAAGCACACATTGAGGTGCTCAAACTCACCCCACAGGAAAACCTGAACCACTGTACGAGCCTCATGCCACTCAAGCGTGCTGGACCGACAGAACAAATGCCACGCCTCCAACAAGAAAAAGGGGCAGTCTGCAAGCCAGGATAACTCCAGAACCTCATAACGAACCCAGTTGGGACAGGAAGCACCATACATGAAGGTATGAGGATCCATTTCGTAGGCATAATCCGGGTCGCACAGGAGGTAAGCCGCAATGCCCTTCCGCACCACATGCGGAGGGATGCAGGAGGCCGAAAACCTCCGGAAAGACGGGACCGAAGAATCCTTGGGATCACGGAACTGAACCCAGGAAGAGGTAGACACCAAATCCAACTCGTACGAGTAGGAGGAAAAAAGATTACCCCACTCCCTGTAACACCAAGCCCCGCTCCGAGGGTACAAAAACCCAAGCGGGGTCCAATGGGGCACAAGGCCCCCAAGACAACCCCTTCCCGGGAACCTCCCCACGAGGACCCGGGTCCGAGCCACCCTCCAAACCCACCTCTAAAGAAAAGATAGGGGCAGACATAAAAGCAGGAACAAAGGGGGCCCACTGGTCAGACCCAGAAGCTCTGGCCGGAGGACCAGAGTCGAATGCCTCTGTCTCCACACCAGAAGGAGGCGCCCCCAAAACTGCCCGAGTCTCAACACAAAACAAACCCTGCCCCGACTTCAAAGCCCTCAGACGCTTCGGAACCAGAAGCAAGGGGGAAAGACCAGGACATACAACAGAAGGAGAAGAACAAAGGGCTGCGGATGGAACCAAAGTCGAGGTGATCAACACCCCCCCAAAACCGGGTCCCTATAACCAAAGTGGGGCAGTCTCGGGGCATCCGGGATAACAACCAACCTAGCTCGTTGCAGCAAACTAAATCGAGCATGCAAGGCTGAAGCCGGTGAGTGTTACGCTGAGACAACAAAACAGCACAACCTTCAAACTTGCACGAAGCGAGAGGGGGACCCAGGGGTGTCATCCATTGGACTACAGAGCCCCTGTGGGGTTTCCCAGGGCCCTTAGTCATGGTATTCTGCTAAGGAAAGCCCAGGTAGGGTATTGGTAACTGGCGCCCAAAACTACTGAACAAACTGCTAAAGCTGAACCCCCAGGATGTGTACACTCACGGGGGCCTAGCGGAGGACCTCCATAGTACAACAGGTGTGATCAACCGAAAGCAGACCCCGACCAGGCAAGAAAACAAAAATAATATAAAACCCAACAAGAGGACAATGTACCCAGACAGAACAGAGCCGGCCGCTATGTGAGGTGACAACTAGCTGCACAGAACCCTGTGCCCCAACCAGTGACAAAAACTACCCCCTACCCAGAGGCAAACAAGGGAACACAGAAACCTCAGCTATTCCAAGGGTGGTCAGTCACCGAGCAGTAAAAGACACAGTGGAGGAAGACCCCAAGGTGACTTGTGGAAGGTGGCCCCAAGCCCCAAGAGCAGTACTAGGGAAGGGCACCTAGGGAAGGGAACCCTAGGAGCATGCAACCCAAGTACTGAAGAAATATACTCCTGGGTCACAACCCCCCGTAGAAACAATACCACACCACAAGGGCACAGAACTGGAACAATGCTATAGCCAGAGACACACGACCGTTGCCAAGCACATCAGCCGAAGAACTAGAGTGTGGGTAGCCAGCACGAGGGTCTGGGGCTCCCCCTTCCCCTCCTGGGGAGGGGGGATGACATCATGCTCATTTGCTTGTTTTCATTTAGGGAGTTTTTCCACTAGTTCGGCTTTCAGTAACAATGTTAACCAGAATAGGGGTTTGTTTTGGGGCGCTTACCTTTCTGGGTACCTGACCCGGTCGATGGCAGACATAGAATGTTTGCAACCACACAAAGTTTCTATAGGTCATCCTCGTGTCTCTCTGAGGGGACCAGGTTCTGGCTCGTGGTCCCCAGTAGGCCTAGAACTCCATGCACATGATGCCAAAGTCTAATATATCCATGTCAGCCTGGATAGCTCCAGGCAGCCGCAGGGTCGCAAGGTCTCCCCCCCCCCAGAAAATAGGGTACTGTAGCAAATTTATGGGATAACAAAAAGAAATCTGGCACATTGTATTGAAGAAAGAGGTGCAATGATCAGGTAACCGACATTGCCTCGCCTCTCAAAAGTTATGCAAACTTAACACCATGTGTTCAAATTTATCCTATCTATACCTTAGTTAATTCATTCTTGTATTTTTATTGTAGTATAGTATATATATTTCTCTCTCTTATTTTGATTGCATTAATGTGTATCTTTTTTACATATGCATGCAGACACTCCCTTTTCATTTATTTTTTTTAAAGTCGGTAATTTGTAATGAAATCAAATATGCCTTCTAGTATCACAGAGATTAGTTTAACTACTGTACTACCATGATACTGAAGGATCATAATATTCTCGCAGTACTGTAGACAATGTAGTTTATTATATGTATACTTAAACATAATGAACTAATTCAACCCGACTCGCATATGCCCATTTTAAATATTTGGTGCTTTTCTTAGGGCAATTGTTGCACGAGGTTAGGTTCGGTTAATTAGGTTAGGTACGGTTAATTATGGAAGGTTTGGTTGATTATGTTAGGTTAAAGAGGTTATGCAATGAATTCATTCACACACTATAAAAATATTGCAGGCTACCAGTATACTGGTAGCCATGCACGATACTAACAAAAACGTTTTAGTAGCGCTCCCAAAGGCATATATGGAACAAATAGCCCGTGCAGTTTTAAAACTACACATTTGCATGACAAAGTTCCCACTTTTTAAGTTCGTGCACTATCTTAAAATTGTGAAAAAAAGCATACTATTTCGAAATTGCGCAAACTGCAAAATCGAGTGACGTACAAGCACCATATATACATTCCTAAAATATCACATGCAGGGAAATGCCATATCAGCTCTCATATCTAAGCACACAGGGAAATTTCAAATACTTCCCCCAGACTGCTTCACTCCCTTGAGTATTCCATGTGGAGCCTCAATGACATTACTCATTACTGTATTCATTTTTTGTATATAGTGATCTTGACCCGTGTTCTTGGCAATGTGGCATACCCAGCACTATATAACACTACCCATTCATGTGCCATGAAGAAAGCATAATGTACTGTCACTGCACAACATACATAATAACTTAAGCAATTCATTGTGAACCTTTAAAAAGGGTGCTACTTCATAGTCTCCATCAACCCATCACGGAAACGATAGACAAGATAAAGCAGTAACTGACAATACGTTGTACTATAACACAAAATTAAACGTGCGTATTTCAACATTGTATTCTGCTCAACACTTGATTAATACATTGTATTAAATACGATGCTTTGAAATAAACAAGAAATGTTTTCCAATTTCACTATCAAATTTCAGACACTTATGGGAATGATACACATAACACGTACAGCTCTAGTCAGCCCTTGGACTTCTGTCATAATCTGCTCATACTCTAGTTTTCCTTCGGCTTCTCTTTGTTGCAGTAACGCTATCTTTTCCTGAAATTTTCTTGGGCTTGGCGTCGCCATTTTGCACTAGACGAAGAAATGTTTGTTGTGTTCCAATATTGTCTCAAATTCCATTTATCCTAACAATTACAACTCTCCATAAAAAGAGCAATTCTATATTGTGGCAACATTTAGCAAATTACATCAATTTATATTTTATATTTAAAGTTCTTTCGTTTATATTTGTCAAAACTTTGCATAAACATATATAGATAATCTTAAAAACGGATACAATAGTGCAAAATACAATGCGTAATTTTCAATCAGAACATCCCAGTCACATTACAGTGCAGTTATTTAAATACCCAGAACTCAAAATATCATTTGTTCGTATAGAAACATATAACCTGGTGAAAATATTTCTTTATGAATGAATTTTACGTCATTTTCTTCCCACAAGGTCATCGTCCCGTTTTCTGTGAGTGAATCAGCTGGTGTGTGTGTGGTGTCATAAGTCTCTCACTCCTCCATATTATTTACCATTTAGAAGGCTGTAATTACTCACCGCTGTCGTGTCGTCCCCTCCAGGCAAATCTTTTATACTCGAATCAATATTTTACGCTCAGACAGGAGCGCTGGCAGCCGCTCTTCGGGTCAAAAAATGTTAAAACCAAGAACACTCACCCAAATTCTCAGTCAGGCTAATACTGGCGGAGTTCAAAGTGCTTTGTAAGTTTCTTGAATCATTTATTTTTGTTTTATTATATATGGTTTGTTATGCAATGCTTCATGTAATCTATATGGATGGTAAAAGTCATGGCATAGGTTACATTACTTAACACTTTCTCACTTTTCAAAATCAAAATCAAAATGTTTATTTAGGTAAGGTACATACATACAAGTGATTGTACAGAGGGTGATGGAGTTATAGATAAGGCTAGTACATACAGTGCCTAAAGCCACTATTACGCAAAGCGTTTCGGGCTTTTATATCGAGTCGTTATAAGTTTTTCTTACGGTTCCGCTTTTTTAACTATCTATTGAGTTAAAAGAAAAAATATTTGTATAAAATTCATTTTCTATCCGAATTTGTTTTGGATACTCTTAAAATGTTCCCCATGAAATTCCCGTTCACACACAACTCCCATCAGGCATCTCGGCCTACCCGGTCACGTGGTCGGCCTATTGTTTTCTTGAGACGACCAGTGCCCACAACACGCTCCCCTCTCGCGGCAAATTTGACCCGCTTTACGCATTTCTTTCCGTTCTCGTGTGATTCTAACCCATTCAATACGTTGAAAATGGATGCTGAACATGGAACAAGCAGTGGTACTCAAAAAAGAGGTAGGAAATCGCAGAAAGAAGACCAGATCACCATGATTTATGATAAGTATCGTGGGGTCAAGCACACACCCTCCAACATTCCTGGTCTTGTTGAGGCTTTTTCAGAATCAGATGACGATCTTGAGGTTGACGAACCTGAATGTGACTTGCTATATAATGTTTCCTCAAGTGAGCAAGATAGTTCGACAGAGTGAGGAAGAAGCCCCAGCCCCGCCACGCAGAAAGCGAACGTGTCCGGTACTGAAGAGGGCTAGGCTGAGTGATGAGTGGAATCGTAGCAATACTCCTCCCATCGTTGGTGCATTTTCTGCAACCCCCGGCCTAACAATTCCACCACCAACTACTCTATTACAGTTCATAGTTATTTTTTACTAGAGCTTTGGTAGAATATCTAGCGTATGAAACAAATTTGTATGCCACACACATCATACACCTCATGGCTCCCTCATCAAGAAAAACTTGGAAACCGGTGTCTGTGAAAGAAATGGCCCGATATTTGGGCCTGTGCATACTGATGGGGGTAAGCAAGCTCCCTTCAATGAGGATGTACTGGCAGACGAATCAGATGTGGCATGCTCGCTTCTTCAACGTGTTTATGTCGTCAGTGCGGTTCCAAAATATTTCCAAGTTCTTTCACATGTATAACAAGAAGGCAGTTCCACAGAATAATAGTGACAGGTTGATAAAAGTGAGACCAGTGATGGATTATTTGTCTGCGAAATTTTTGTCTGTATATATTCCAAAGAAAGAATTGAGTCTCGATGAAGGTACAATGCCATGGCGGGGCCGCCTCTCTTTCAAGGTATACAATCCCAACAAGCCCGACAAATATGGTGTAAAATTTTATATGTTGGCCGAAGGCACATCAGGCTACATATACAATTTTGATGTGTATTGTGGAATAGGAAAAACTACAGTGGAAACCGTCATGGGGTTGATGGCGCCCCTAGTCAACAAGGGTTATCATCTGTATATGGATAACTACTATAACTCGGTTTCCCTGACACAAAAATTACGTGAAGTTGGAGTTTACACATGTGGAACACTTAGACTGCAACGTGGCGCGCCCAAGGATCTGCAACTACTGGCAAAGGGTAAAATGGCACCAGATACCACCGTACACATGCGTAAGGATAACACATTTATCATAGTATGGAAAGACAAGCGCCCCGTCTCTGTCATCACCAATCTGCACAATGCCGACACTACTGAAGTTCAGCGCAGGAAACGCGTTCGTAAACGAAACGGGAGAACTGGACTCGAAATTGTGAAAATGCACAAACCCAAGGCCATATGTGATTACAATCGGTTCATGAAAGGTGTTCATCATTTCGATCAAATGATCAAGTATTACAAGTTTGCCAGAAAAACACACAAATGGACCAAGAAGATTACTTTTTATTTTCTACAAATGGCTTTGCACAATGCATACGCATTGTATAAAAACTACTCCACTGATGTAAAAAAGCTCACTTTTTTGGAGTTTCACGCAATAGGAATTAAATCCTTATTGATGTGGAACAGTGATGACTGGCCTACAACCACAGGCATACCCCATGCTCCAGACATAGATGCCAACGTAGCTGCTGCTGACGCTAGCAACGTTGCTCGTCCTGCTGACGCGGCACCTCCAACACCCGGCCCATCTGGTGCGAGGCGGGCTCTTTTCACCTCAACACCTCAAGCCCAGTCGTCATCAGCAAATTCTGAACAGGAGTTCGATGACAGAATCCCATGACTTGACGGATGTGACAGAAAATTCAACCCAAAGTCTTGTCGATCCCTAGTGTTACATACATACAAAAACGAATTGTAGATTCAGAACATCGACTGAACTACAAGTTGACCCACGAAATTATCAACCTGAAAAAACGTAAAAGGTGCCGTGTTTGTAACAAGTCTGGCATAAGGAAGGACGTCAAACTCGCATGTAAAACTTGTGATGTGGCACTGTGCGCTGTACCTTACTACACAAGGTACCACCGCAGAAAGGTATATTGGGTGAAGAAAAAGTAACCACCGGCAACAGCTTCACTCCACCAACGAAACATCTGTTGAGCAACTTCAGGATCTGAGGCCTGAAGAAGGTGGAGTGATGAAAAAATGCTCAACTGTTGGTCTACAATCAACATATACATGATAAATACACCTATTTGGAATTTTATTTATCATCAATAAGATATTATATTATATACGTATTGTAGAGAATTTATTTGCGATTGTTTTGGTACCAAAATGAATATTATATCACCTAAACTTCTATGAGTAAGCAGGAAAAAACACAAAGTATTTTTTCTGGTGTTGCGGGTGTGGCGGGCGTGTTGCAGTGGGTTCCCTTTAGCCGTTCATATTGCCAAGACGTGGCAAATATTTTTATTTGTTATGTATATGTCTGTGTAGGAAATTTTAGTGTGATCACTGTCATACAAATAAAATCGTGTTTAGACAAGTATAAACTTGACAAACATGGAACAAACGAACCCATTGCGTTCGTTTTTACCGCGCACGCATAATGAGCGACGTTGTTTTATCTTTGGCACCATTCGTACATATGCTTTGTACATTTTTTATACTTTTCTTCTTATAGAAAATTTTATTGCGAACACATTGGTACAAAAAAGAAATACGTACATAGAAAATTAAGGTCGGGACACGTATAAATGTATAAACTTTCCAAGCGTGATTTCCCACATGTGTTTTTGCTGGTGCGTTCGCGGGTAACTCCTCGTCCACTTCCCACACTCTTGCTGGTGGGCAACGACCTAGATTATACAATCATATGCATATGTCCGTATAGAGAATTTTATTGCGATTCCAATGATACCAAAATTAACGCTGTAGGACAATTGTGGGCTTCACAGCCAATAGGAGAGTGGAAACATTTTGTTGATGTTTAGCGCTCTCGGCAAGTGATCTGAATAGTTTTTTATTTGGTGTTGATATGCCTTATGCTTTGGCGGCATTTTATAGGTATGATCTTATAGACAATTCTATTGCGAACACAGTGATACCAAATTTAAATACGTAGGCCTACAAGTAGTGTTAGTAGTGTCAGGACAGTAAAAAGAGTATATACTTTTCGGTCTCGCCGCTTGGCCGCGCGAAACGCCGAAAGCACAAGGCGGATGGTTTTTTTCATAACACGGGAAGCGGGAAAGTGTTAAAATATGTTGAAGAGAGGAAGGGAACTATTAGGGGGAAAGTGCCAAGTCATTACGACTATATAGCAGTGGGAAGGGATTAGGATAAGGATATGGGATGGGACGGGGGGAAAGGAATGGTACCCAACCACTTTGACGGTCAGGGATTGAACGCCGACCTGCATGATGCAAGACCGTCGCTCTACTGTCCACCCCAAGTGGTTGGGTAAATAAAAAGCAGTTCTGTATAGTCATTCTACTCTGTATTCTGCTAAAGTTTGCATTTAATTTTGTTTAAATCTACCTTTAAATGTCTGCTGATACCTTGGTATCAAGTTGATCTTTTGTACAAGTTTAGGGTGTCATTCATGCACAGTGGCCAGCCACTTGGGCTGGACGGTAGAGCGACGGTCTCGCGTCATGCAGGTAGACGTTCAATCCCTGACTGTCCACAAGTGGTTGGGCACCATTCCTTTCCCCCGTCCCATCCCAAATCCTTATCCTGACCCCTTTCCAGTGCTATAAAGTCATAATGGCTTGGCACTTTCCCCTGATAATTAAAATAAAAAATAGTGCACAGTGGGGCAGGCTCCACTCTACCCCATTACTGTGTACTTACTGACATTTATGGTAACTCAAAAATGTAATGTATTATGTTGCGTACTTTATGGTATGAATGGTAAGAGATATTTTATAAAATGACACCAGAATATGCTCTATACATACAATACCAGGCACAGTCTAACAACATTAGTGACCTTTGAGTATAGAGCAATTTTGGCAAGATAGTTTGAGAGTCGCCAGGGGACTCCCTCCAGAATACACTAGTGACTCCTATGGTTACCAAGTTACAGGAATTCATGTCTGGGACAAATCAGGGTACAAACCCCATATAGTTCACAAGAGTATGTACTGCAAGTTAAATATTTGGTGAACTATTGCACTAAAATTCTGGTAAAAAAAAATATTTCCCTGCTTTTAATAACAGTATTTTAAGTGTTCTTGCTGCTGTCATTTTGTTGTGATCAGTTCTGATATACTGTACTAAAAAAAGAATAATTTACAGGTTGCTTAATTTAGAAGGAGCTCTGTTGGCATTTAGTGGATACGGAGATCGTGATGCTCGAGTTACGGCTGCTATTGCAAGCAACATCTGGGCAGTTTATGAGAAAAATGGACGTAATGCCTTTTCAGAAGATCGTCTGAATATGGTTCTAATGGAATGTGAGGTAAATGTTAGGTCATTATACATACTATGACTTGCTGTATATAATTTTCATCATTTGTAAGGAAATATAAAAGAATTGGTTGTGGAAGTGTTCAGATTGTGATTACATTTTTTTTTATTAAGTGTTGCTGAAAGCAATGCTGGATGAACTGTTAATTACCCTGGTGCCAAAAAAGTTTTGGAGCCATGTTTGAGGAATGGGTGAGAAAGACGGATTGACAGACGTACATAACATACTGTATATCTTGAGGTTATCTTGAGATGATTTCGGGGCTTTTTTTTTAGTGTCCCCGCGGCCCGGTCCTCGACCAGGCCTCCACCCCCAGGAAGCAGCCTGTGACAGCTGACTAACACCCAGGTACCTATTTTACTGCTAGGTACAGGGGCATAGGGTGAAAGAAACTCTGCCCATTGTTTCTCGCCGGCACTGGGATCGAACCCAGGACCACAGGATCACAAGTCCAGCGTGCTGTCCGCCTGGCCGACCGGCTCCCTATGAGGACGATACAGTGAGCGTATTCAGATGCAGCTCTGAGCGCCACCCTTGCCCACCTATGCCATCTCCAATTTATATAGATGATACATAGATGAATTGTTTTCTGGTTTCAGTGATGATGCATCTGATACAAGTAGCATAGATGAACAGTGTTAGCGGCTTCCACGGTGATGTTTTCCATACTCAGATATTTTCAAGAATAGCTGAATCTCTTCCGGAATGGCTGAATCTCTTCTAGATTGACTGACACTCTTCGGGAATGACTGAATCTCTTTCATTCAGGGACCTTACAAACGCGATCTTTTCAAGAGTACCTTACAAATTGATCTTTTTTTATAACCTTTTCAAGACTACCTTACACTTTACAAGCTTGGCTACATACCACCTACAAGTAATGAAGCCATGGGTCTACGTGAGTGCATTATTTGCAAGCACACAGAATGAAGAAACAGGAAGCGAAAATCTATCTGTACCTGGTGCAACGAGAGAGAAGTCACGCTGTGTACCATGGACTACTTTGTTGATTATTACTCACTTCCGAAGTACTGAGTGTGTAATACAGTGTGTTACTATTTAAATAATGTGTGAAACTGTACTTATTGTAATTTTAGTGAATTTTTAACAGGTAATATTGCAACAATAAACATACATTGTGGACACATTACTGAAACATGTATCACAGTTCCATGGAACATTATGAACATTTTATTGTACAGTATACATACTGTAAAGGACACAAATGTGCATCATATATGATAAAAAATAAATAAAACTGCATTGGAAATACATAGAACAAATATTAGAAAATATATTTGTGGCAACTCGCGGTGCTTAAATGGCCAGGGCAACTGCCTTTGGGAGCTTCACGCATGGCGACCAGCCCGTGAAAACGTCACAGCACACCTTGTCCACGTCCCCACAGCCAAAGTAAGTGGAATTTGACGTTTATTTTTACATAGACATGTTCAGGGAAGGGAATTTATCATTTTACAAACAAAAATAAATTTTTGGGAACACTTGATTTCATAGCATAGTCTAGAGGGAATAACCATACAGTGAGCTGCATTAGGACTCAGAGTGGTGAGGTGTGGTGTACAGCTACCTACCATGTGGCAGTGTCCCGTACCATTCACTCAGACATGTTGTAAGTTATATATTCAGTTCCTAGTGAGGGTGTTTCCTGTCCACCTTTAGTTAAGTGTATAAGGTGTATCCATATGGCAGGATAGTGGCAGCATCTTCCCCCTCTCTTACCTAATCCATCATTTTCATCTATCCCTCTTTCTTATAATTTTTTCCTATTTACTTCAGTCTTACTTCCTCCATTCCTCTTTACTTCAGTCTTACCTCCTCCATTCCTCTTTACTTCAGTCTTACTGCCTCCATTCCCCTTTACTTCAGTCCCTTCCACCTCATCTCAACTTCTATCACCTCTCCACAGTTCTCCAACTTCCCTCTCCCCCCTTCCACTTTCCCCATATGCTCCCTTTCTCTAGATTCCCCATTCGTTACACCAAGACCGGTACAGAACTAGAAAACAGGATTAGTTCAACATAAAACATAAATTGTGAGAGGGCCAGAGAACAAAAGACAAAAAAGTGGAATCAATATAAGATCAAACCCTCAAACATACCAGCAATGATAACACGCAAGAAACAATTACATAGCAGTTAAAAAGAGAGGCTGAAAGAAATTATGCAAAGGGGACAGCAAATGTAAAATAGAACCAAGCTTATTCGATAAATGCAATATAAGTAAATTGCAGGTAAATTTAAAAATCCAGAGGTTGAAAAATGGGGAACACATTCAAGGAGAATGAAAAGGAAACGTGTGAAATAAAAATGAACCATTCCAAAGTGTGTGTGTACAAAATTAGATTTTCCGAGAACCAGACACTATAAATTTCAGAGATTTTATAGGAAACAGATGGATGGGTTGAAGGCATTTATCTGGACCTATAAATGAGTTTGACAAATGAGTCCCAAATAAGAGGATGTTCTGGAAATTGGAACACACTGCAAGGGTGATAGGGAGACTTCTGACATGGATACATTTTCTGACAGAAAATGAGGGAAGTAATCAGATGCACTGAATCAGCCAGGAGAAATGTTATCAGAAGAGTACCATTGGAGTTCTAGAACTAGTAATATTCATTGTCTACTAGAAGGAATACATAATTATATGTACATGTTTGATGATGATGCTAAGCTAGTAGGAAAGATAAGAAATGTAGGATGATTGTCATACCCTACAAGAAGACCTAGACAGATTAACACTATCGCACTCGGTCAACTTTTAAAAAGTCCAAAATTTTTCTGTTGAGTCCGAGCAGTGGACACATGCTGCATTCATCATTTTAAAATATTTGTTAAAAATTTAAATTGTATCCGATCAAACTGGGAGTGGTTTCAAAATGAGCGCCTTTAGATTGCGCACAATTTGATACAATAATGACGATGTAGCCTGACAATTGAGGTCAGAACACTTAAAGATTATAAATACTTTTGTGGTCCAAATTTTTAAATATTTGTTAAAATTCCATTTATTGTGCTAATATTATGGGACTAGTTTTAAAATGTGCGCCTTTAGATTGCAAACAATTTGATATCAAAATGAAGGACGTAACACGAAAATTGATGTCAGAACACTGGAAAGATATCAATAATTTTGTGGTGATGAGCGTCCAAAATTTAAAATATTTGTTAAAATTCCATTTATTGTTCTATAATTATGGGACTAGTTATAAAATACGCGCCTTTATATTGCAAACAATTTGATAATAAAATAAAAGATGTAACACGAAAAGTTGTGTTCTAAACTGAACGAATATATACATTAGGTTGCGGGTGTGCCAATTGGTACTCGTTTACGAGTAACGGTTGGCCGAATTTAGGCTTTGCTGTAGGGAGTCACGCCGGGCTTTTGGACCTTATATGCATATACCCCTGCAGGGAATTTAATTGCGAACACATTGATACCAAAACGAACGACGTAGCACAAGAATTAAGGTGAGAAAACTGAAACGAGTATACACATTTTACTGATTTTGCGTGCTCACGGGCAACTTTTGCAGACTTTACACCTTGCTGTGGGGAGTCACGCCAGGTTACCATACACATCTTGCAAATACTGAAAGAAATCCACCAATATACAAAATAAATATTTCAGAAAGGTTGCTCATAAAGGAACGTTCAATACATAAAAAAATGCTCAAATTTCCTATAGATACAGTATTGTAAGGTTGTCTGTATCCAGACATTGATGGTTTGAAAATAGACCATTTGCAGACAGTGAGTCACAGTAACATGGCTGAGGATGTGATGACCAGACCACACTTCAGAAGAGGAAGAAACGACATTTTTGTCCGTCCTGGACCATTATTAATTAGTCGTGTGTTGGGGAGAGAGGGTGTTTTTGATTTAGGATCAGCTACTTGGAACAAAAAGTTCCAAGTAGCACAGGTTATGGTAAGCCCATAGTGAACTTACATGGCACAGGAGCAGGAAGAGAGGAAGGAACAGGCCAATAAATAAGGAAAGTGAGATCAGGAGCAGGTAAGATAAAATAATTTCTAGGAAGTGATAAGATGCAAGAATAATAGTAAAAAAAAAAAAAGGTAAGGTGAGGAACAGGCAAGAGAAGATAATTTGCAGATGAAGGTAAGTGTTTGGAAAGAAAGGTAAGACTGGGTTTGGCTTCCGTGTTCTCGAGGGTACGGGAAGGTTTTTCGCTACTTCCCGCGTTATTGGAATGTCTGTCGGCTCCTCGTTCTTGTCGCCGTTTTGGGCTCTTTGTAGTCCTGTTGGGCTCCTTGTAGTCCGGTTGGGCTCCTTGTAGCCCTGTTGGGCTAATTTTGGGCCGGTTTGGGCTCCTTATGGGCCGGTTGGGCCACTTGTGGCCCTGTTGGGCTACTTGTAGCCCTGTTGGGCTACTTGTAGCCTTGTTGGCTTGCTTGTGGCCCAGCTGTGTGCCTTTTTTGGGCTCTGTCTTCGCTTCTTTGGCCGGTTTTATGATTCCTGCTCTCTTTTGGCTCCTTTTCTAGTGCAGTAGTCCTGGTTGCCGCCTTCCCGCAGGGCCGGTTGCGCGTTTTCGGTCAGCGTGTCGTGCGCCGCAGAGTTTGTTTTGGTCTGGGCGGTGTGTGGTGCTGGTGTTAGACGCCTTTTTGCTCCAGTGCTTCGCCTCTCGCTCTTCTCCCTTGCCGCGGTATGTGCCCCTTCGCTCCGGGGGTGTCCTGGGTTCCAGTTGTGGGGAGGCCGCCGAGGTTTTCCCTGTGTCATGGGTGGGGGCCACCTTCTTCGCCTCTCACCTGCTCTCCTGCAGGTCTGGCTCTGGCGTCTTCACCTGGCGGTACTCCCAGGTTCTTCTGGGCTCGGTTGAGTCGTGTCACTTCGTGCCACCGTTCGCCAGGTGAGTTTTCTGCGGTCTGGCATCTTTTGGCAGGGCGCTGGATACGGTGTTATATACCTGTCTTTATTTGGGTATCTTTTGTACGACTGAGACCGTTCGCACACCAGTGTCTGTCCCCCTTTCATCCCTTCCTGTCCCACTCTTGTGCATGTCCAACCCATGCTAGGGTCATTAAGGGGTTCCACCTTTGTTAGTGTTATGAGGTGGGGGTTGTGGTGTTGGTTCTGTACTCGCCTGGTAGGGCTCCTGGCTGTGCTTGCAAGGTTTTTGCGCTCTGGTGTTTGGGTCCCGCCTATGTAGTGGTACTTGCGGGATAGTACCAGTGGAGTGCAGTGGTGCTATAGGCACCATCGGGGAACACTGTATATCCATCAGAGGTCTGCAGTTGTTACACGACCTACTTGCGAGCATACGCCTTCTTGCTGGTACGTTACCTTGGGGTTTTCCTTGAGGTTCTTCCGGGGCTTAGCGTCCCCGCGGCAGATTAACCAATGTCAACAAGGCCTCCTGGTCCAGGAGGCCTCGTTGACCAGGCCTCCTGGACTGATCATCCTGGCTGTTGGACGTGGCTGCTCGCTGCCTGACGTATGAGTCTCAGCCTGGTTTGATCGGGTATCCTTTGGAGGTGCTTCTCCAGTTCTCTCTTGTACCACCCCATCCTCGCAAGTTTAATAAGTCCTTATTGACTTATTAGTTACGTGCATGGGTGACAAGCATCATAGTTTCCCTTTCAAAACTTCATGGAAAACACCGACCTTACTTAACCTACTTAGCATGTTAACATAAGCATCTTATGGTTTCGTAATTACAGTTGTTACTTAACCTATTATAGGTATAACAACGCTGAACACTGTGGGGGATTGCCAGTTATGCCCCTTATGGTCCGTCCGTGGACTTCCGGGGCATGCTTGCTTGCTTTCGAATTAGTTATGGCCATCCTGGTTGTGAGGAGTCTGTGGGCCTGCAGGCCGCTCCATGCGGCTGCCTGGTGGGCCTCCTCCTGGCCGGTCTAGCCTGGCCTCGGGCCAGGCTTGGGGTGTACATGAGCTCCTAGTTCCCCATCCAGCCGATTTTGAGCGGGGTTTCTCCGCCGTCGGTCGTCTGGTATGCGGGTTCCGTCGTGTCTCCGTGGGCCCTGTCTGGGGTCTGTCTGCTCCGTTCTCTGCCTTTGCGGGAGCGCGTTGCTCTTTACCTGTGGCATGTTGCGGTGGTGCCTGTTGCTACTACTGCGCGTGTGCTTTAGTACCGTGTTTCGCGGTGGCGTGTCCGTCGTAATGGCTTGGCACTTTCCACCTGATAGTTCCCTTCCCTTCTATATTGGCTACTCGCATGAAGATCCTAGTGTCATTTGCAAATGATGATACAGTGCTGTAGTTTGTATTCTTGTCTGTGTGTGATATTAGGGTGAGAAAATGTACCGCAGCAAGCACGGTACCTGAGGGGTGGGGGAGGAGAGACAACGTTTCGCAGTAGATGATCCGGATTTGACTGTTGACTATTATTGCAATATTGACAATTTTTCTGGGGGGAGCCCCGTCGGCTCCCCGGAGCTATCCCAGGCTGATATGCTAATGTCAGACTTTGGCATCAGTCATGTGTATGGAGTTCTGGACCACGGCCAGAACCGGGCCCCCTCAGAGAGGCAAGGGGAGCCATGGCCTATAGAAGCCCCCGTGTGGTTGGAAGCATTCTATGTCTGCCATCGACCGGGACAGGCACCCAGAAAGGTAAGCGCCTCAAAACAAACCTCTATTCTGGTTAAAATTGCTACCAAAAGCCGAACTAGTGGATAGAACTCCCCAACAGAAAAACTAGCAAACTAGTATGATGTCACACGTCACCGCGCCGCTGTCTGCGCAGCTCCCCCCTCCCCGGGAGGGGGAAGGCGGAGCCCGAGACCTCCCACGCCGGCTATCCACCCATCAGTTCTTCGGCTGATGCTATAGGCATCGGTTATGTGCTCCGGCTCCAGTGGTTGTTTCAGCACTGTACCTAGAGTGTGGTGTCTGTTTTCTAGGTGGTGCGTGAGCCGGGAGTGATTCTCCAGTACTCGGGCTGCATGCGCCTAGGGTTCCCTTCCCTAGGTGCCCTGTAAGTACTGCCCTTGGGACTTGGGGCCACCTTCCACAAGTTCCTTGGGGTCTGCCCCTGCTAGGCCGTTTACTGCTTGGTTTTCGGCCGCTCTTTGTGTGCTCGGGTGTTCTGTCTCCCTTGTTCCCCTTAGAGTAAGGGGCAGTTTTGCACTGGTGGGGCGCAGGGTACTGTGCAGCTTGTCTTTTTCCAATCATAGCGGCCGGCTCTGTTCCGCTTGGGTACGCTGTCCTCTTGCGGGGGAAAACACTTAGGTAATTACACTTAGGTAATTACATATTACCAAACATTCTGAGAGATAACATGTACATTTCCTAATATATACAATTATACAATTTCCTTTCTCGCAGAGTTGTGCGGTTCGGCTAGCGTGTCCTGCGCATGCGCCGTAGAGTTTGTTTTGGTTTGGGCGGTGTGTTTCAGTGCTGGTGTTTTGACGCCTTTTTGCTCAAGTGCTTCGCCTCTCGCTCTTCTCCCTTGCTGCGGGGGTGTCCTGGTTTCCAGTTGTGGGGAGGCCACCGAGGTTTTCCCTGTGTCATGGGTGTGGGCCGCCATCTTCACCTCTACCCTGCTCTCCTGCAGGTCCGACTCTGGCGTCTTCGCCTGGCGGTGCTCCCAGGCTCTTCTGGGCTCGGTCGAGTCGTGTCACATGCGTGCCACCGTTCACCGGGTGAGTTTCTGCGGTCTGGCATTTTTTGGCAGGGTGCTGAATGCAGTGTTTATATACCTGTCTTTCTTTAGGTATCTTTTTGTACGTCTGAGACCGTTCGCACACCAGTGACTGTCCTTTTTTCACCCTTTCCTGTCCCACTCTTGTGCATGTCCAACCCATGCTGGGGTCCTTCAGGGGACCCGCCCTTTTTAGTGTTATGAGGTGTGGGGGTTGTGGTGTTGGTTCTGTACTCACCTGGTAGAGCTCCTGGCTGTGCTTGCAAGGTTTTGAGCTCTGGCTCTTGGGTCCCGCCTATCTGGTAGAACTTGCGGGACAGTACCAGTGGAGTGCAGTGGTGCTATAGGCACATTTGGGGAACGCTGTATATCCGTCAGAGGTCTGCAGTTGTTACACGACCTACTTGCGAGCATACGCCTTTTTGCTGGTACGTCCGTGGACTTTCGGGGCACACTAGCTTGCTTTCGAATAGAAGTTCCGGCCCATCCTGGTGGGCCACCCTCTGTCCGGTCTAGCCTGGCCTCGGGCCGGGCTTGATGTGTAAATGAGCTCCCACTACCCCATCCAGCAGGTATTGAGCGGGGTTTCTCCGCTGTCGGTCGCCTGGTGTGCGGGTTTCCGGGCCTGCTGGGTTCTGTCGTGTCTCCGTGGGCCCTGACTGGGGTCTGTCTGCTCCGTTCTCTGCCTTTGCAGAAGCGAGTTGCTACTTACCTGTTGCATGTTGCGGTGGTGCCTGTTGCTGCTACTGCATGTGTGCATTGGTACCGTGTTTTGCGGGGGCGTGTCCTTGTTCCTGTGTCCGGTTGGGGTGTGGCACTTTGCTGCTGTTTTGTGCCTAGGGCTTCTTGGGCAATTTTTCGGCCTGTGTCCTGTGGTGTGCTACTTTGTCTCGGTATGTTGCAGTTGCTCGTACCCCTTGGTGCGGGTTCTGTTTCTGGCGGCAACCCTTCCGCCTTCTTTGGTTTCCTAGCTTGCCCTGCCGGTTGGTTTTTTCGGGGTCTTGCGATGTCTCGCGTTGGTCACATCGTTTCTGAACTCCTGGTGGGTTTGCTTGCTTTGGGGAGTTTTCTGTTCGGCAGATGTTCCATCTCTTTGTGCCGCCAGAGTGTCGGTGGTCACGCCCGAGATCTTCCTGCGGCTCCGCCTTTTCCTGGGCTCGGAGGGGCCTTGTCGGGGCTGCTTACGTTCTGCCTCATGGTCTCGCCTCCGGTCGGTGGTCGGGTGGCTTTGTGGTAGGTGTACTCACCTAGTTGTACTCACCTAGTTGTGCTTGCGGGGGTTGAGCTCTGGCTCTTTGGTCCCGCCTCTCAACCGTCAATCAACAGGTGTACAGTTTCCTGAGCCTAATGGGCTCTATCATATCTACATTTGAAACTGTGTATGGAGTCAGCCTCCACCACATCGCTTCCTAATGCATTCCATTTGTCAACCACTCTGACACTAAAAAAGTTCTTTCTAATATCTCTGTGGCTCATTTGGGCACTCAGCTTCCACCTGTGTAATTACCTAAGTGTAGTTACAGGATGAGAGCTACGCTCGTGGTGTCCCGTCTTCCCAGCACTCTTTGTCATATAACGCTTTGAAACTACTGACGGTTTTGGCCTCCACCACCTTCTCACTTAACTTGTTCCAACCGTCTACCACTCTATTTGCGAAGGTGAATTTTCTTACGTTTCTTCGGCATCTGTGTTTAGCTAGTTTAAATCTATGACCTCTTGTTCTTGAAGTTCCAGGTCTCAGGAAATCTTCCCTGTCGATTTTATCAATTCCTGTTACTATTTTGTACGTAGTGATCATATCGCCTCTTTTTCTTCTATCTTCTAGTTTTTGCATATTTAATGCCTCTAACCTCTCCTCATAGCTCTTGTCCTTCATTTCTGGGAGCCACTTAGTGGCATGTCGTTGCACCTTTTCCAGTTTGTTGATGTGCTTCTTAAGATAAGGGCACCATACAACCGCTGCATATTCCAGCTTTGGTCTAATAAAAGTCGTGAACAATTTCTTTAGTATTTCTCCATCCATGTATTTAAAAGCAATTCTTAGGTTAGAAAGTGTAGCATAGGCTCCTCGCACAATGTTCTTGATGTGGTCCTCAGGTGACAGTTTTCTATCTAAAACCACCCCTAGATCCCTTTCTTTATCAGAATTCTTTAAAGATTTCTCACATAATTTATAGGTTGTGTGGGGTCTATGTTCACCAATTCCACATTCCATAACATGGCATTTATTCACATTAAATTCCATTTGCCAAGTGTTGCTCCAAATACTTATTTTGTCCAGGTCTTCTTGAAGGGCATGACAATCATCTAGGTTTCTTATCTTCCCTATTAACTTAGCATCATCAGCAAACATGTTCATGTAATTCTGTAATCCCTCTGGTAGATCGTTTATGTAGACAATGAACATTACCGGTGCAAGAACTGAACCCTGTGGTACTCCACTCGTGACATTCCTCCAATCCGATACCTTGCCTCTGATTACGGCCCTCATTTTTCTGTCAGTTAGGAAATTTTTCATCCATGTTAGTAGCTTACCCGTCACCCCTCCAATATGTTCCAGTTTCCAGAACAACCTCTTATGGGGAACTCTGTCGAAAGCCTTTTTTAGGTCCAGATAGATGCAGTCAACCCAACCATCTCTTTCCTGTAAAATCTCTGTTGCTCGATCATAAAAACTGAGTAAGTTCGTTACACAGGATCTTCCAGATCGAAAACCATACTGTCGGTCTGATATTATATCATTTCTCTCCAGGTGTTCTACCCATTTAGTTTTAATTATTTTTTCCAATATTTTGACTATTACACTTGTCAATGATACAGGTCTATAATTAAGGGGGTCTTCCCTGCTTCCACTTTTGTAGATTGGAACTATGTTAGCCTTTTTCCACACATCAGCTACAACTCCTGTAAACAGGGATGCCTGAAAAATCAGCTGAAGTGGAATGCTGAGCTCAGGTGCACACTCTCTCAGAACCCATGGTGAAACTCCATCTGGACCAACTGCCTTGTTCTTACTTAGCTCCTTGAGCATTTTTTCCACTTCGTCTCTAGTCACCTCTATGTGCTCTATGTTGTTCTCTGGAATTCTTATTGTGTCTGGTTCCCTAAAGATTTCATTTTGTACAAACACACTTTGGAACTTTTCGTTTAGTGTTTCACACATTTCCTTTTCATTTTCCGTGAATCTATTTCCCATTATCAACCTCTGAATATTATCCTTTACCTGCAATTTGTTGTTTATGAATTTGTAGAATAGACCTGGTTCTGTTTTACATTTGTCTGCAATCCCTTTTTCAAAATTTCTTTCTGCCTCTCTCCTCACTGCTGTGTAGTTGTTTCTTGCATCTTTGTATCGTTTGTATGTTTGGGGGTTTGGCCTCTTCCTGTATTGATTCCATTTTTGTGTCTTTTGGTCTCTGGCCCTCTCGCAATTCCTATTGAACCAATCCTGTTTCCTAGTTCTGCATCTCTGTTTTGGTATAAATTTGTTTGTGCCTTTATCATATATTTCACAAAACTTGACATACATCTCATTCACTTCCTTGCCTAGCAACAAGTCTGTCCAATTATACTCACTAAAAAAATTTCTAAGGTTGCCATAATGTCCTCTCTTGAAGTCAGGTTTTTCAACTGCCTCATCCTCCTTATTTTCTTCCAGATTATAACACATTGCATACTTTATTCCCAAAAAGACATGGTCACTTTTACCCAAGGGAGGAAGGTACTGAATGTCAAATACTTCTTCCTCCTTCCTGGTAAATATCAAATCTAGCATGGAGGGAACGTCCCCTTCCCTCATCCTCGTAGCTTGTTTAACATGTTGATACAAGAATGTTTCCAGGATGAGGTCTACAAATTTACAGGTCCAAAAATCTTCTGTTTTAGCTTCATATGCTTCCCAGTCTATGGATTTCAAGTTGAAGTCACCAACTATCAACAGTCGTGACCTATTGTTATCCGCTCTCGCTATAATCTCTCTCATTATTGTTATAAGACCTTCTCGTTTACTATCTAGCTCCTCCTTTGACCATGTGCTGCTTGGTGGTGGACTATATGCATTTATGACCATTAGTTTATCATCTTCATGGCAGATCTCTAGTGCTATTATGTCAACCTCTTGTGGATTGGCAGTCATTATTTCCTTCACCTTTGTGTTCTTTCACCAGCACAGCAACGCCACCGCCTTTCCTAATTTTTCTGTCCCTTCTCCAAATTGAGTAGCCCCTTGGGAATATGACCTCATTTAAAATATCATCTTCAAGTTTTGTCTCCGTGAGTGCAACAATGTCTGGTGTCTGCATCTGTATTACATCACTTAACTCCAATATCTTCGATCTTACTCCATCTATGTTGGTGTATGCAATCTTCAGGAACTTGTTCCCCCTCTCCTTATTCTTCACTCCCCCTCTCTCTATTGATTGTGTTGGTTTGCCTTTATGTACCACTTTACTGGTCTGCCTACCCCTAACACTTTGTAGAAAAAAGATTTGATTTCTTCTTCATTCCTGCTCTCATTTAAACGTTTTGCCTCAGCGAGGTTCAGTTTCAGCTTCTCTCTGTCTTCTCTTGAAAGATCTCGTCTTAATGACCACATTTTCCCATCCTCATCACTTTGTAACTTTCTAGCATTCCTTAGTACTTCTTCCATCTGCTTGGCACCGTTTAGGGTGATCCTCAAAGGTCGATCTTTCCCTTTTACATATCTGCCTATTCTCCTGTAGTCGCACACATTCTCTTTGGTTGTAAGACCTTCCACGAGGCCAACAATTTTATCTACTACTTTTGCTTCTTCTACAGCTCTTTCTGACCTAGATGTTATCTCCTTTTCTTTGCAGCCAAAAATTATCAGGGACTTACTCCGATCAACTGTGTTTTGCACCAACCTCGGGTTAGATGCCAATTCCTTTCTCACTTCCAGCCTAATGTTTGTTTTATCTTGGTTGCTGCATTTTTGGGCTTCCTTTACTGCTGCTTCCATTTTTTCCTTCTCCTTGGCCACTTGTGCATAAGTGAGTTGCATATCTTTCTTGCACTGTTCTATTCCCTGTGTAACTTCCTCCATCTGTGCTGACAAAAGCTGTTTCTCTTCTTGAATTTCCTTGCCTAGCCTATTGTAATCATTTATGTTTAAATTTGCTCTAACTTCTTCCAAAGCTATTTTTAAGAGTATATTTTCTTCTTCCATGGCTTTGCAATTTGTTTCCAATTGACTCTTTTCCTTGCGCAAGTCTTTCACTAAACCCTCAAGACCTAAAACTTTGCTATTCAAATGATCATTACTTTCTTTCAATTTACGAATTATTTCTACATGAGAGTTCACTATAGTATCTAATTTTACCAACTTGTTATGTAGACTGCTAATATCAATGCTTTCTTCATTGAATCCCTCAAAATCAAGCTCTGTTTTGTTTTTCCACTTGCCATTGGCCATCTTGAATGTTCTTCTCTGCACTGTAAACACTATAGGGGCAACTTTTTCTCACCCAATTTTTCACTTCCCTTGGCACATTCCTGTTATCTCATCTATTTTTCAAAAGCACTATACCTTTATGATCTCTGGGACACCACTCACTACCATCAACCTGTACTACAATACTTAGGATATTAGATAATACTTAGGATTGTGTCCCCTAGTGCGTGTGCCCCTTGTGTTAAACAGCCTGTCTTTATCAACCCTGTCGATTCCCCTGAGAATCTTGAATGTGGTGATCATGTCCCCCCTAACTCTTCTGTCTTCCAACGAAGTGAGGTTTAATTCCTGCAGTCGCTCCTCGTAGCTCATACCTCTCAGCTCGGGTACTAGTCTGGTGGCAAACCTTTGAACCTTTTCCAGTTTAGTCTTATGCTTGACTAGATAGGGACTCCATGCTGGAGCCGCATACTCCAGGATTGGTCTGACATATGTGGTATATAATGTTCTGAAAGATTCCTTACACAAGTTTCTAAAGGCCGTTCTTATGTTAGCCAACCTGGCATATGCTGCTGATGTTATCCTCTTGATATGAGCTTCAGGGGACAGGTCTGTCGTGATATCAACCCCCAGGTCTTTCTCTCTCTCTGACTCTTGAAGTATTTCATCTCCCAAATGATACCTTGTATCTGGTCTCCTGCTTCCTACCCCTATCTTCATTACATTACATTTGCTTGGGTTAAACTCTAACAGCCATTTGTTCGACCATTCCTGCAGCTTGTCCAGGTCTTCTTGAAGTCTCAAGCTGTCCTCCTCTGTCTTAATCCTTCTCATAATTTTGGCATGCTGCAGCAACCTGCCGCATGCCAACCTGCATCTATGCCAAGGACAATGTAGGATTTGGTCTTCTTCGAGCCAAGACCCAGGCCCTTGCCAAGTATCTGGATGGACCATTGTCCCGCCTGCGTTTTTCTCTTGGCGGCAGTATGGGGTATTTTGGCGGTCCTTCCGTTTCTGTCCCATCTTAGGTGCTTCCTGTTGTTAGCGTCGGCTTAGTTTTCTGGTGGGGGTGGGGGCCGTCGTCGTGCCACATACTGTCGCCTCTTTTCGTGCGGCGCTGGCTGGCTATATTGTTGAAAAATTGCGACAGCTACCTACAGTACTACAAGGGCAGCATGAACACGAAGAATTTTAAGTTGTATCTTGCTTATGGGGGATCAAACTTTTCTGTTGAGTATTAAATGGCAATAAAATTCAAAGCAACAAATGACTGTTAAATATATTTTTTTCATTGTCTATTTTATGAACCAGATGTTTTCTTGGAAAAAGTACATATCCAGTAAAGTAGAATAAAATTGATTGCCCTAAATTGACCTTCAGAATTTAACCTATGTATTTTGTTCTTTAATGAAAATGTTAATTAATATACAATACAAACTGATCTTGGAACTGTATTTGACAGGATGGGAAAGTATGCGTGACACAAGTAGCAAATCTCCTCCTCTGCATCTATGCCAAGGACAATGTAGGATTTGGTCTTCTTCGAGCCAAGACCCAGGCCCTTGCCAAGTATCTGGATGGACCATTGCGGCAGGTTGCTGCAGCATGAACATAATTACATCATGGCATTTTCTATTTCTATTATGTTTATCTTGTACTGTATTGTCTAAATAATTTTGCTCGTGGTAATAAAGTGCTTACATGTAAGGCCAACTGATTATATATATCAATGTTTGATTTTCCTGAAAGGCTCTAGTTTATTTGGCATTTTGCAATGATGTCTTATTTATGTTGACCAGACCACACACTAGAAGGTGAAGGGACGATTTCGTCCCTTTACCTTCTAGTGTGTTTACCTTCACCTTCTAGGTCAACATACTTTAGCCACGTTATTGTGACTCATCGCCTGCATGTCTTATTTATCCAATTTAATTAGTTCTAGAGTGTGATGTTGTAGCACAATATTTTCTGTTTGTGTAAATACCTAAGTGTAGTTACAGGATGAAAGCTATGCTCATGGTGTCCCATTTTCCCAAAACTATCGTTTGATGCTTTGAAATGATATGATGATTTTGGCATCCACCACCACCTCACTTATCTTCCAATCATCTACCACTGTTTGCAAAAGAGAACCTTGTAATTTTTTAGCATCTTTACATACGTTGAATCTACGACTTCTGGTTGTTGAACAACTTTTCTGTCCTTTTTGAATGCAGTTTAAATTTACAAAAAAAAAATCGAATGGCTTATCTGGCTCCATTTGATCACAGGCAATTAATATTGTAGTTTCAATATGGAAGCTTCCATTAATGTTGGTGCTGGTAAGATGTTACATAGTGTGGAGCAGATTTGATGTTTGCAATGCTTGCATGTCACATAAAACGTGACTTAACAAATTTAAAAAAAAAAACCATGGCAGGAAAATTGAAATGAGCTGAATGCTTTCTTCTCTCTAGGGCACTGGTTCCTAAACTGCGGTGGAGGGGGGGGCCTTTACTGAGTGTAGGGGGCCATTAATAAGGGTAATGACCATAGTTTGGGAATCACTGCTCTAGGGAATGACATCAGACTAAACATATTTACCTAACTTTACCTGAGGGCCACTAATATTAGTGGCCTTGACGAGGACAGGAAGCCGGTGGCTTATCAAAGGTCCCCACCATTTGCCCTGATGATATAGACAACAGAGCTTGAAATATATACTGTAGTTGGCAACTAGCTCAAAAATATGGACTTGAAAAAAAAATGTAAATGAGAAACATTTAGAAAAATTATGGAATTAAATAATATAAAATGGCAAAAATTACTTGAATTTAAACACATGAACCAAAATGTAATGAGTTACGCCATTAAGCTGATGAGAGGTTGGAGCGAGTATATTGTTTATGCGCTACAAATCACTACCTTTCCACCCAAGAAGTAAAATAGAGATCAGCCCAAGCCTTAGGCCATATTGATCTAGATAGGGTTTTGAAATGGTCAAAGGACTGGCAGATGCAGTTTAATGCTGATAAATGTAAAGTTTTGTTGCTAGGTAATGATGATAGTTACAAGATACGAGCTAGATAGTGTTGAGATTGCGAAAGGGATCTGGGAGTTATAATTAGTAAGAATTTAAGACAAAAGGATCAATGCATGAATGTTCGTAATAAGGCAAATCGGACACTCGGATTTATTAATCGCAGCGTAAGTAACAAGACACCTGGTGTGGTTCTCAAGCTATATCTTGCTCTTGTTAGGCCCCATTTAGATTATGCAGTTCAGTTTTGGTCGCCGTACTATAGAATGGATATAAATTCACTTGAACGTGTCCAGCGTAGGATGACTAAGTTAATTCCCCAAATTAGAAATCTTTCATATGAAGAAAGATTAACAAAGCTTAAGTTGCATTCACTGGAAAGGCGAAGAGTTAGGGGTGACATGATAGAGGTTTACAAGTGGATGAATAGACATAACAAAGGGGATATTAATAGGGGTATTAAAAGTATCAACACAGGACAGAACGCGAAACAATGGGTATAAATTGGATAAGTTTAGATTTAGGAAAGACTTGGGTAAATACTGGTTCAGTAACAGGGTTGTTGATTTGTGGAACCAATTGCCGCGTAACATTGTGGAGGTGGGGTCCCTCGATTGTTTCAAGCATGGGTTGGACATGTATATGAGTGGGATTGGGTGGTTATAAATAGGAGCTGCCTCGTATGGGCCAATAGGCCTTCTGCAGTTACCTTTGTTCTTATGTTCTTATGTGGGGTCCCTCGATTGTTTCAAGCGTGGGTTGGACATGTATATGAGTGGGATTGGGTGGTTATAAATAGGAGCTGCCTCGTATGGGATTGTCAATGAGCAATCTGAGAGCAGCAGTACACCGAGAACTTCAACAAGATCTTGTAGATCTGAGGCAAAGTGAAATTGACACCAGTAATTCCATCTATCATCATACTATCATGCAAGAGGAGCCACACATCTATGGATCATCCAATAAAATCAGCAGACTTCTAGATGTTACTGCTGCTCGGCTTAGACTCGGTTACAAGTATCTCTGGGAATTCTCATTATCTGCCGATGTAGACCTGACAAAATGTAAACTGTGTCAACAAAATTATTCGCACACCCTCCGTCACTATGTGATGGAGTGCGAAAAGATACGTGAATTTAGAGACAATTCTATAACCAATGTTCCAGCGATGTGTAAATATTTCATTCAAAATGATCTGCTACCAGAAATTTTAGCCAAATATCCCCAGTTTGCTAACTGTAGGTAGTAACTGAGTGATTGTAACCTATCCACCGCTGTCCACTGGATGGAGGCGGTGTGCAGGACAAACATATAAATTTGACACTAGCTCTCCACATATGTCAGTTGCTTAATTTAGAACCTGTACTTGAGGTCGATCTCGAACCCATTGTTTGATGTGACGACTTATATTGAATTTTGTAACTAGCTCATCAAGATTGTAACTTGCTTAGCTAAATGAATTGTGGGGTTCAGTCCCTGAGCCCATTATGTGCCTCTGTAACCCTTTCCACTACCGCCCACAAGATGGGTATGGGGTGCATAATAAATGAACTAAACTAACTAACTCGTATGGGCCAATAGGCCTTCTGCAGTTCNTTTGTACAGAATGAAATCTTTAGGGAACCAGACACAATAAGAATTCCAGGGAACAACATAGAGCACATAGAGGTGTCTAGAGATGAAGTGGAAAAAATTCTCAAGGAGCTAAGTAAGAACAAAGCAGTTGGTCCAGATGGAGTTTCACCATGGGTTCTGAGAGAATGTGCACCCAAGCTCAGCATTCCACTTCAACTTATTTTTCAGGCATCCCTGTGTACAGGAGTTGTAGTTGATGTGTGGAAAATGCTAACATAGTTCCAATCTACAAAAGTGGAAACAGGAAAGACCCCCTTAATTATAGACCTGTATCATTGACAAGTGTAATAGTCAAAATATTGGAAAAAATAATTAAAACTAAATGGGTAGAACACCTGGAGGAAAATAATATAATATCAGACAGACAGTATGGTTTTCGATCTGGAAGATCTTGTGTAATGAACTTGCTCAGTTTTTATGATCAAGCCACAGAGATTTAACAGTAAAGAGATGGTTGGGTTGACTGCATCTATCTAGACCTAAAAAAGGCTTTTGACAGAGTTCCCCATAAGAGGTTGTTCTGGAAACTGGAACATATTGGAGGAGTGACAGGTAAGCTACTAACATGGATGAAAAATTTCCTAACTAACAGAAAAATGAGAGCCGTAATCAGAGGCAAGGTATCGGATTGGAGGAATGTTACGAGTGGAGTATCACAGGGTTCAGTTCTTGCACCGGTAATGTTCATTGTCTACATAAACGATCTACCAGTAGAAATACAGAATTACATGAACATGTTTGCTGATGATGCTAAGATAATAGGGAAGATAAGAAACCTAGATGATTGTCATGCCCTTCAAGAAGACCTGGATAAAATAAGTATATGTAGCAACACTTGGCAAATGGAATTTAATGTGAATAAATGCCATGTTATGGAATGTGGAATTGGAGAACATAGACCCCACACAACCTATAAATTATGTGAGAAATCTTTAAGGAATTCTGACAAAGAAAGGGATCTAGGGGTGGTTCTAGATAGAAAACTGTCACCTGGGGACCACATTAAGAACATTGTGCGAGGAGCCTATGCTACACTTTCTAACCTCAGAATTGCTTTTAAATACATGGATGGCAATATACTAAAGAAATTGTTCATGACTTTTGTTAGGCCAAAGCTAGAATATGCAGCTGTTGTGTGGTGCCCATATCTTAAGAAGCACATCAACAAACTGGAAAAGGTGCAAAGACATGATACTAAGTGGCTCCCAAAACTGAAGGGCAAGAGCTACGAGGAGAGGTTAGAGGCATTAAATATGCCAAAACTAGAAGACAGAAGAAAAAGAGGTGATATGATCAATACGTACAAAATAGTAACAGGAATTGATAAAATTGACAGGGGAGATTTCCTGAGACCTGGAGCTTCAAGAACAAGAGGTCATAGATTTAAACTAGCTAAACACAGATGCCGAAGAAATATAAGAAAATTCACTTTCGCAAATAGAGTGGTAGACGGTTGGAACAAGTTAGGTGCGAAGGTGGTGGAGGCCAAGACCGTCAGTAAATTCAAAGTGTTATATGACAAAGAGTGCTGGGAAGACGGGACACCACGAGCGTAGCTCTCATCCTGTAACTACACTTAGGTAATTACACTTAGGTAATTACTGCTATTTCTCATTTTTATCTCGGATAGACAAAAATACTAGCTACAGCTTCGTGTCATCCATTGCAGACGATAAAAAAATCAGCATGAAAATTGCCTCTACACATGACACTGAAAAACTACAAGCAGATATTAATAAAATCTTTGATTGGGCAACTGAAAATAACATTATGTTTAACGGTAACAAGTTCAATGTACAGTACTTAGGTATAGTATGGTGGAAACGAACTTAAACAAAACACAGGGTACAGGACGCAAATTTGAGAGGAACCTCTAAATTATAAACCCATATCACTAACAAGCATGGTAGTCATAACACGAGAAACAATAGTTAAAGCCAAATAGGTTGAACACCTAAAGAGTAATGACATAATAATGGACAGACAGTATGGTTTTCGAACAGAAAGATCCTGTGCAACATATCTTATTTTTTTTTTTGACAGAGCCACAGAGATACTACAGGAAAGAGGTGGTTGGGATGATTGTGTATATCTGGACCTAAAAAGGCTTTTGATAAGAGTCTCACACAAGAGGCTGTTCTGGAAACTGGAACATACTGGAGGAGTGACAGGGAGATTTCTGATATGGATGAAAAATTTTCTGAAAGACAGACAGATGCGGGCAGTAATCAGAGAATGTATCTGACTGTGGTACTAGCTGAGTACCAACGAGTTCAGTTCTTGCACTAGTAATGTTAATTGTCTACATAAAAAATCTACAAGAAGGAATACAAAATTATTTGAACACGTTTGCAGATGCTAGGATACTGGTGAAGATAGGAGATGCAGACGATTGCAATGCCCTTCAAATTTATCTAGCTAAAATAAGTGCTTGGAGCATCAAGTGGCAAATGGAATTTAATGTGAATAAATGCCATGTTATGGAATGTGGAATTGGAGAAAATAGACCACACACAACTTACAAATTATGTGGAAAGTAATTACAGAACTCTAATAAAGAACAAGACCTAAGGGTGGTTTTGGATAGTAAGCTGTTGCCAGCGGAACACACACAAAGAACGTTGTGAGAGGAGCGTTTGCATCGCTTTCCAACTTCAGACTTGCTTTTAATTATATGGATGGTGAAATACTAAAGAAACTGTTTCATGACTTTTGTGAGACCAAAATTGGAATATGCAGCAGTTGTATGGTGCCTAAATCTCAAGAAGCATATAAACTGGAAAAGGTGCAATGCCATGCTACAAAACGGCTTCCGGAATTGAAAAACAAGAGTTACAGGGAGAGATTAGAAGCGATAAACATGCCAAAACTAGAAGATAGAAGAAAAAGAGGTGATATGATCACCATCTACAAAATACTAACAGGAATCCACCAAATTGACAAAGAGGAATTCTTGAAACCAGCAACTTCACAAACAAGAGGACACAGATTTAAGCTAAGGAAACAAAGGTGCCGAAAAAATATTATAAAGTTTTCTTTTGCAGAGTGGTAGACGGTTGGAACAAGCTAAGCGAGAAGGTGGTAGAGGCCAAAACCATCAGTAGTTTCAAAAGAATTATACTGTACGACAAAGAGTACTGGGAAGACGAGGACACCACAAATGTAGCTCTCATCCTGTAACTATACCTAGGTAACACACAGAAATCCCAATAGCATGATGCATCAAATAAACAAATCCACAAGGGCCATGATGAGGATTTGACCCTACAACCGGGAGCATCCCAGATGCTGCCTTAATCGACTGAGCTACGACATGGAAAAAGAGTTGAAACCAGAAGTTCTACTGAACTTACTTGGATCCTGCAGCCTCTCCGAGACACAAACCAGGGTTTTACACAACTCCTCCATACACTCGAGCTATGTCAATAGGCAGTTCTACCTCTTTGCCCTTACTTCATTACACGTAGTCATAGCTCGTAGCTCGACCGTAGCTCAGTCGATTAAGGCAGCGCCTGGGATGCTCTCGGACGTAGGTTCAAATCCTCATCACGGCCCTTGTGAATTTGTTTATTATACTTAGGGAATTACAATCAGACCTACTTGTAAAAGAAAAGCAACATGTAAAAGATCTGGTACTGCATTTATGATGTCTGTTCACTAAAATGACATTTAGTGAACATAACCAAACAAATATAGCATAGGCCAGGAAAATGATAGGATGGATTATGAAAAAGTTCAAATCTAGAGACCCAACAGCACTGCTAATATGGTACTATTTAAATCACTGGTGCTGTCCCATCTTGAGTATTGCTCGGTACTCACTTTCCCTTTCAGAGCAGGAAAGATCTCTGAATTAGAGGGAATACAGAAAATCTATATGGCAAGCAAAGAAACGGTAAAATATCTAAATTATTAGGACCGTAGGCGGGAGAGATACATAATAATTTACACGTGGAAAATAATTGAGGGGCTGGTCCCAAACCTGCACACAGAAATAACAGCACATGAGACCAGAAGACATGGCAGGATGTGCAGAATTCCCCCGTTGAAAAGCAGAGGTGCAACAGGTACGCTGAGAGAGAACTCTTTCAACATCAGAGGCCCGAGACTGTTCAACACGCTTCCGCTACACATAAGGGGCATAACTGGTAAACCCCTCACAGTGTTCAAGAGAGAACTGGATAAGCACCTCCAAAGGATACCTGATCAACCAGGCTGTGACTCATACGTCAGGCTGCGAGCAGCCGCGTCTAACAGCCTGGTTGATCAGTCCAGCAACCAGGAGGCCTGGTCGACGACCGGGCCGCGGGGACGCTGAGCCCCGGAAGCACCTCAAGGTAACCTCAAGGTAAGGTAACCGTCTCCAAGATCTCAAAATGTACAGTACTCTCTGGACAGGAGATGAGAAAGGCATCAAATAACATATACTAAATGGAAGATACTTGAAGGCCAGGTTCCAAATTTGCACAGTAGAATAATAACATACTAGAGCGAAAGATACAGAAAGAATATACTGTATAGACATACATATATACACACACAGTATATGCTTTAGGCATGCATTGATATGCCCCCAGGGTTGAACTACTGAACTACCTTCCCAGGATGCAACCTCACAATAGTTGCCTAACTCCCAGGGTACCTATTTACTACTAGGTGAAGAGGCATTAGGTGAAAGAAAATGGGCCCATCCATTTCTGTCCCTCCTGAGAATTGAACCAAGGATCCCAAATTGTGAGTTGAGAATAAAGCTGACTGTACCAAGAAACTGCCCAAGGCAGCCAGCCCAATAGTTATAACAAAAGGGCATAATATACCATATATATAAAGGCATATTTTTTGGGGGAGCCGCTTGTGGCTCTCTGAAGCTATATGCCGAGATGGTACCATCTACTAGGTCTGGGGTATGGGACAGAGATAGAGCAGTCGAGATAAGTCGAGATGAGCTCCATGTTCTCCCCCTATTTCCATGATATGGCAAATTACACTAATTTCCAATTAGTGAATAATAAAATAAAAATAAAAAAATTCCTTCCTCACTAAGATTCCTCACTTCTCTTATGCATAAGAGAAACTAACTTTTAATATGCTAAATAAATTTTAGTATGGTTGGAATTTAGTGAAAATTCTTACAAGGATAATGGGAAGGTGGTGATGGGCAGGGAAGGTGGCGAGTGGTGAAGAGAGTACTGGAAAGATAGTAAGAGGGGGAGGGGGGGGGGGTTAGGAAAAATGAAATGAGGAAAGGGAACTATCAGAAGAAAGCACCAAGCCATTAGACTCTACAGCTCTTGGGATGGGAAGGAATGTTGCCCAACCACTTGGATGGCCAGGGATTGAACAGCAACCTGCATGAAGCAAGACCTTCGCTCTACCATCCATCCCAAGTGAGGTTAAGTGGCGAAGGAGGGTCGAGACCTGGGCACAGCATGGTATAATACATCATTATGGATGTAATGGAGTTAATCTAGGCCCATGACAAACATTCCACTACAGTATTGTTTTCATTTGCTTACTATAGATAAGATTAGCTTGAACCACAAACAAGCCGATTATTGTGAAATCAGAATTTGGTGTTCCCACCGGTGTTCAAAACTATCTCTGGATAACATTACCAGACAGAACAGCAGCAAAGGTGAAAGTTGCAAAACCCTTCCCACGAGCTGTGCTAGAAACAGATTTACATACAATAGAGGTGCACTGTACATAATACAGTACTGTATATTGTAAGCCTATATATAGTAAGTAATCACTGTTTTTTTTTTTTAATTATGTGAAAATATTGTACACAGTTATTCCACTCATTGAGTATAAACTAAAATGGAACAACAAACATATAAACCCCTCTTAACACAATCAGCATGGCTTGCGCCCCTGGATCATCGGCTATGTTGCGCTGCCACCATCCACACACTAAATGACCCCCACTCACACAGCAATCTCCTGATGTGCACAAAACAAAAATGAGGATATTATTTTTACTTTTTTTTATATATATCTTGAGATCTTGAGGTTATCTTGAGATGATTTCGGGGCTTTAGTGTCCCCACGGCCCGGTCCTCGACCAGGCCTCCACCCCCCAGGAAGCAGCCAGTGACAGCTGACTAACACCCAGGTACCTATTTTACTGCTAGGTAACAGGGGCATAGGGTGAAAGAAACTCTGCCCATTGTTTCTCGCCGGCGCCCAGGATCGAACCCGGGATCACAGGATCACAGTCCAGCGTGCTGTCCGCTCGGCCAACCGGCTCCCTATATATATATCCCTTACTATTTGCACACATATGTACATACTGTATAAAGCTTGCTAATCCGGGATCCGTCTATCCGGCAAAAATTATGACCAAATAAAGTTATCTCACTATCCGGCCAAAATGTCCATAGAAGCCGGACTAGCAGATATTGGGCCCGATCAGCGTATACTGTTAGAGAGATGAACTCTGAGCCGGTTAACTTGCTACTGATGTTGCCCAATCCAGACAATAAGCCGGACAAGAGGAGATTATTCCAGATCAGAAGGCAGGTATCTGGCCGTACCATATTAATCCCGTACGGCTGTGGCTCAAAGCGCCTGGCATAAGAGGAGGTGGGTTGGGTAGGTGATGTCAGGAGAGAGGGGAGCATTGGGAGGGACTGCCTGGGGGATAAAGGGGATCCGGAGGGGCCTATACTTACCAGTAATTACAATAATTTTAGAACAATTCATCACAGTCAAAAACAAAAGAAATAGTATTTCTGTATATAATACTGTATTATAACAACTATACAAGTTTCCTAAAAATAAATTGCACAGGCTGAAGTTTGCTCTAAAAATATTGGTAGTTTTTTTCCGCTTGGCGACCTACGTAACGTGCCTGCCTGCCCCAAGTGGACGCATCCAGGCCTGGTCAAGCCAAACAGCCCATGTGCTCCCAACCCTCGTGTCATACCACAGTGCCGCGCCATTAGCGAAATATTTTTTAAATAACTTTTTTGTTTTCAAAGTAACTTTGAATATTTTTGGCCAAGACTATGTCTGGTAGCAGCATCAATCATTCTGGAGGTGTTATGAGGAAGAAGGTGACACTAACAAAGAGAAGTTATGTGTTATACAACTTTGTGAAAGTGACCGGTCGACTTCGAGTGTTGCCAAGGACTTTAATATAGGCACTAGTACTGTTTCTGATATAAGGTAACAAAAAGAGCAATACTTGAAATACATTTCAACCAGAGAAAGTGAAGGTGCGAGTAGTAGCAGAGGGTGTGGTAGAAGAACTTTGAAGCCTTCAAAGCACGTACAGTTGGATGAGACTGTGTACAAGTGGTTTGCTTAGCACCGCACAGCTGGCGTAACAATTCGCGGTCCAGAAATAAGAAATGCTGCAAGCAGGTTTGCAACAAGTCTTGAAATAAATGATTTCCAAGCAAGAGAAGGACGGGTTGCAAGGTTCAAGGCAAGGCACAATATTGTGAAGAGGAAAATTATTGGTGAAAAACCGAGTGCTGATACAAGCAGTGTAGAACCATTTAAACATAAATTAAGAATATACATTTTGTTAAATACAGTAATTTATATTATCAAATTTATAATGCTGATGAAACTGGGCTGTATTGGAGGCGTTTACCTGATAAAACTCTAGCTATGAGGAGTGAGGGCTGTGTGCCAGGGCGTAAGGTTAACAAGGACAGGCTGTCAGCCATGATGTGTGCTAATACCAACGGCACAGACAGAATCACGTATGCAACTGTTGGCAAATCAAAAAAGCCAAGAACCTTGCAACATTGCTTGGACAAACTGCCTGTGAAATATTATAACTCAAAAAATGCATGGTTTACACTGGAGATCTTTCTTTCTTGGTTTCATGATGTGTTCTGCAGGGAAGTTCGTGACCATCAAGTTAAGAAACTCAAATTGAGGCCAAGCGAAGTTTGGGCCTTGTTGCTGCTTGATAATGCACCTGCCCACCCCAGAATTGACACGGTAACATCACATGATGGCAAGATAACGTGTATGGCACTTCCTCCTAATACAACCTCTCTCATCCAGCCTATGGATCAGGGAGTTATCTGTGCCACGAAGAGGTTGTACACCAAAAAGATGCTCAACAAAGTTTTGTTGGTTTTGCCTCTAGAGGAAGATGTGGAACTAGGTGTGGATAACAGGACTAAAAGAACCCTTCAGAATTTGAAGAACTATTCCATCAAGGAAGCCATCTATAAATGGGCCAAGGTGTGGAGTGAAGTAAAGGAATTGACTTTGAAGAATTCCTGGAAAAAACTCCTCACATGTATGGTCAACAATGAGGAGGATGAAGAAATGAATTTTGAAGGATTTACAGATGAAAACCATAGAATGTTCAGAAATGCTGGTGAAAATTTGAAAGACAGGATGTGGTTGATTGGCTTGAAAGAGATGCTAATGACCCTGGATATGGTGTAATGAGTGAAGATTCTCCAGTCTACTACTGGTGAGGTCGACGAAGAGGCGGCGGATGAAGAAGGCAGTGAGGAACCAACACCACATACGACAAAATACAGTTTACTCATGTCTTCTGTTGACATGTTAATTAATTTTTCATCCAACTGTGCTAATCTAGAAATTGGAAACATGTATTAATACCTGGCAAACCAAAGAGCTGATTATAAAAGAGGCCAATGATAATTATTTTATAATTATATTTTGTTTGTTTGTAGCAATTCAAATTATGTTGTTTGTGGTATAAAAATTGTTGGAAATGGTCACTTTTGGACTTCCGTGGTGAAAAAATACGTTAATCCGGAAAAGTGTTAATCCGGCTGGGGGTCCTTCCCATATAATTCGGATTAGTGCGCTAATACAGTATGCATAATTTTGAAGATTTTTAAATTAAATTTTGTTGTGGGCATACAGGCAGTGGTACCTGTGATAATAGCTGCACACTAAAGGTTAACCCTTTAACTGCGCAACGCGCCTGCAGGCTCGCGTCTGGTTTGCGCAACGCGCCTCCGGGTATTTGTATTTTTCATGTTCCATTCAAATCTCCCGCGGCTACATGGGGTTCACATCAGCTTCCTCAGGGCTCTTGTAAACAGACGCCATCTTTAAAAAAAATCGTGGTCCACATTCCCGGGTGTGGGAGCCTCAGTAGTGTGTGAGCAACCAAGGCTGGCGCTCGCAGCATGAGCGCACAGCACTGCTGTTCAGCGTGTGACCACAGCATCGCCTAATAATGTCAAAATATATATATAACTTGTATCATTTAGCCATGATAGTGTTATAGAAGAGCCTGAGTGTGATAATGACTGGGTACAATGTTCAATTATCAGTGATTCAATGCTGTTCACGATGTTCACAGCACCACAGCATTATTTCGTCCATCTAGGAATTTTCAAATGATTTCTTAGGTTCCTTTTCAAAATAAACGTGTGGTCAGTTATTCATTTACAGGAATTAGTGACCAGGATTGTGATAATAGCAGGATTGTGGTTATAATTAGCGTTGTGCGTAGTATTGTGGAAGGAGGAAAGTTTGGTGAGGGAGGGAGGGCGAGAATTGAGGTAGCCTCATAGTGTGTGTGTGTGGCTGCCACTCTTGTTTTGCTCACCATAATAGCTTAGTGGTTCGCTATGGGCAACACATATGTACATGGGTATATATAGTGTGTGTATATAGTGTAAGAACAGTAACAGGAGAATGTTGAGAGGAGCTATTTTGGTGAGGGAGGTGACGTAATCGTAGCGTCGTCTGCTGTGTGATTTTTCATGCAGTGTATGGTGGCCACTGTACTGTTTGGACACAATACCGACTTACTTGCATAGTTCTGGTAAATAAAACATGTAGATAGGTATATAGAACATGTGTAATAAGAACTATAACAGTATGGTGGGAGGAGCAATGTTGGCGAGTAAGATGTTGGAGTGAGGGAGACTGGCTGGGTGTGGCTGCTCTCACTCGAGGTGTTCCGAGTGTGTTGATGGTGAATGTATATAGTGTGTGACAGTGTGTAAATAGATTATATGTATACATAAATTAGCATGATACATAGTAAATATGTGCAGCATATGTGTACACAAGTGTCATGCACGTAACACAGTGTCTTCGGACAGTACGGTTGTTTTACTGCCATAATATAGTGTACGTGTTCACTATACATAGGATTAGTACGTAAAAACAAATAAAATGTATTTGGAACTGTGCGAAAAAAATGAACGAAAATATATTCGCGGCAACTCGCGCGCCCCGCCCCGACCGCCCCGGGAGCTTACAGCACGGGCGCACGGGGAATCATGACGTCACGCCCCAACTTACGGACCCCATAGCAGCCAAAGTAACTACAATTACGACTTTTTTTTTACATACCCATACTGAGGGAAGGGTTTTTGACACTTTAAAAAGAAAAAAGAATTTTTTCCAGAGAATTTATTTCCTGCGCACCACGGGGGTGTCATATTTGGAGGCAACGCAGTTAAAGGGTTAAAGAACCATGCATTGAATCATGGAAAAATTAATGTTATAATATTTATTATAACAGGTTTCCTCAGATATCTTTTATGTTTAAAAATGTTTTTGGAGTACAGTATATTAGAAGAGTTCTTGGCATTTTTGTGGTTTAGTTGGCACAGGCACTATACATTTGTTCAGTACCACTGCCAAGAAATAAAACTTTACCCTAAGCCTATGAAGTGCTGAGCTGTTTGAATATTGATCAAGGGATGCTGCACTACTTGTAGACAGGATAGGCTAAAACAATTAGCATTGCAATGCTGCTCATACAATGTTAACTATCATAATTTATCCTCTATTCAAGCAATACAGCCCCCCCCATGAGCCTGTATTCAAATAATGCAGTATCCCATAAACCTGTTTCAACATATCCACAATTATTAGACTGGGATTAGTTTCGTCATTCAGATGATTCCCAGAACACTTCTAAAAATGCACTGCTGATTACCAACACGACATGCATCCTAAAAGGGCACAAGACATTACCACCTCAAATATGTCTTGATTGAAAAAGAGTATTTCTATGCTACACATAAAATATATATTAAAGAGGAGAAAAAACACACTATACAGCTGAACATTTAGGAAAGGGTGAACAGTAATTTTTATCAGCAAAGAAAATTTTGCTTACATTTAAAAAAGGACTGTTCAAAGTGTGTACAACATGTAGCTAAATATAAGAGGAACCCTCCAAATATGTAATATATTGTCTATCATAAATCTGCTTAATCAAAAGAACAAGATATCATAAGCCTGTTGCAGATGGATGGGGTAGAAGCATTTTTTAATATGCAGAATACAATACACAAAACCTTCAGCTGATAAATAGTGTTGTTCACCCACAGCCTATTTATACTACACACATTGATCAAAATCAGACTTCTACAAAACCAGTGTTGAATGTAATGAAACACCATTTTCTGGGCGAGACCCAGAGGCTCCCCGAAGCTAACCAGGCTGATATGGATATACAGTATTAGACTTTAGCATCAGTCAATGTGCATGGAGTTCTAGGCCTACCAGGGACCATGAGCCAGAACCTGGCCTTCTCAGAGAGGCACGAGGAGCAATGGTTATAGACCCCCCCCCCCCCGTGTGGTTGAAGCATTATATGTCTGCCATCGACCGGTACAGGCACCCAGACAGGTAAACGCCCCAAAATAAACCCCTATTCTGGTGATAAAATTGCTAGAAAGAGCCGAACGAGTGGACAGAACTCCCCAAATGAAAACAAGCAAACTAGCATGACGTCACCACATTGTGGTGCCACTGTAATAAAAGTACTGGAGAGAGTGATTAGGAGTCAGGTCACCAATTTCATGGAGACCAATGACCTTCACAACCCAGGCCAACATGAATTTCAAGCAGGAAGATCATGCCTCTCACAGCTAGTTGATCACTATAACAAAGTCACCGGGACATTAGAAGAAAAACAGAATACCGATGTGTTATACACAGACTTCGCAAAGACTTTCGATAAATGTGACCATTGAGTTATAGCACACAACATGAGGTCAATGAGAATAACTGGTAAAATAGGACACTGGATACTCGGTTATCTGTCAAACAAGACACAACGAGTAACAGTCAGTCATATAAAATCAAGTCCAAGCGCAGTTAAAAGCTCTGTACCTCAGGGTACAGTCTTTGCACCACTGCTTTTCCATATTCTCATATCAGATATAGACAAAAATACAAGTCACAGCTTCATATCATCCTTTGCAGACGACACAAAAATCAGAATGAAATTACCTCGGCTGAAGACATTGGAAAATTTCAAGCAGATATTAATATAGGTCTCGACTGGGCATCAGAAAATAACATGATGTTTAACAGTGATAAATTCCAGGTACTCAGGTATGGTAAAAATGAGGACCTTAAACATAATACAGGGTACAAAACATAATCAAATGTGCCCATAGTAGGTAAGCAGCATGTAAAGGATTTGGGAATAATGATGTCTGACGACCTAACGTTTAGGGAGCATAACCTAGCAAATATTTCGTCGGCCAGAAAAATGATCGGATGGATTACGAGAACTTTCAAATTCAGGGATCCATCACAATGGTTGTACTACACAAAGTACTTGTACTGTCCCATCTTGAGTACTGCTCAGTACAGTACTCACTTTCCCCTTCAGAGCAGGAGAGATTCCTGAAATAGAGGGAATACAGAGAACATATACGGCACGCACAGACGCAATAAAGCACCTAAATTATTGGGATCGTCTCAAAGCTCTCCAAATGTACTCACTAGAAAGACGACGAAAGAGATATCAAATAATATACACCTGGAAGATACTGAAGAGCCAAGTACCAAATCTACACAGTAAAATAACAACATACTGAAGTGAACGATATGGAAGAAAATGCAGAATAGAACCAGTGAAGAGCAAGGGTGCCATGGGCACAATCAGAGAACACTGTATAAACATCTCAGAGGTCCGCGGTTGTTCAACGTCCTCCCAGCGAGCACAAGAAATATTGTCGGAACAACTGTGAACATCTTCAAGAGAAAACTAGATCATTTTCTCCAAGGAGTGCTGGACCAACCGGGCTGTGATGGATATGTGGGCCTGTGGGCCGCTGCAAGCAACAGCCTGGTGGACCAAGCTCTCACAAGTCAAGCCTGGCGAGAACTCCCAGAACCCCATCAAGCAGGTATCAACCAGGTATCTGCGCAATCTCCCCAGGAGGGGGAAAGAGGGAGCCCCCAGACCTTCATGGCGGCTACCCACCCTTCAGTTCTTAACCCTTTAACTGCGCAACGTGCCTGCAGGCCCACGTCTGGGGTGCGCTACGCGCCTCTGGGTATTTGTATTTTTCACGTTTCATTCAAAACTCCCGCAGCTACATGGGGGTTCACATCAGCTTCCTCAGGGCTCTTGTAAAAAGACGCCATCTTTAAAAAAAAAAGCGTTGAATGTAATGAAACGCCATTTTCTGGGTGCGCCCCAGAGGCTCCCTGGAGCGTATCGGGCTCGGTATGTTATATTAGATCGGGACATTAGCTAAGGAGTTCAGACCTACCAGGGACCAGCGCCAGAACCTGGCCCCTTCAGAGAGGTTTCAAGGAGCAATGGCCCTGGAAAACCCCTTTGTGGTTGGGGTTTTCCTTATCTGCCATCGACCGGGGTTAGGCACCCAGAAAGGTAGGCATAACAAAACAAACCCCACATGGTAAAAAACTTGTAAAAAAAACTAAAACAAAAAAATGAACAGAAAGGTAGAAACTCCCTACAATTACAAGGAAACAAGCAAACAAGCAAACATCACACTTTACTGCCGCGCCGATCGTCCGCGCAGCCCTCCCTGCCCCTAGAGGGGGAGGGGGGAGCCCCGGACCTACCGCGCTGGCTGCCAAGCTTCAACCAATGCGAAAAAAATGCCGACCGGTGGGAGGGAGGGTTGCCAGGGAGCCTACGGGGCTCACCCAGAAAATGGCGTTTCATTACATTCAACGCTGGTTTTCTGTGGGGAGCCCCTACGGCACCCTGGAGCTTCATACCCAAAGAGAAGGAAAAGAAAGGGCTAACCCGGGAGGCGCCTGCCACAAACTCTGCAACGCAAAGCCGAGACAACAGGTTGCAACCTGCGACCCAAGGCAACAAGAACGCACAGGAGCAGACGCGCATAAAGAATGGGCGGCCAAGAACCTATGTGACCCTCAAAACCCTGCGCCCGAAATGAGCCTTAGACGTCGCCACCACAGCAGCAAAAGCCGCAAACGTCTGAACAGCACGGGCGCAAAGACAGACTGCAGGCTGGAAGAATGAAAAACTCTGCGGACGACCTGGGAGACCCTAGCCCTGAAAACAGGGAACGAGGGGAACCGGATCAACCACAGCGCATCCCCAGACACGGTATGCAGGCAACGGCAAAAAGCACAACCGAACAACACAGGATGCACCCCCGGCCAAACCAATCAAGCATCAATAACCCAAGAACCCTTCCGGAAAGCAGCCGTCTCGACCGTCGCCAGGACGGAGAAAGGCTGCACACGTACAAATCTACCACCAGTACCAAAGAGCAGAAACCTGAACCGAAGGGGCTACCATAAACTGGGGAGAAGATAAGAAGGCACCCTGATCAAGGACCAGAACGGCTCAGGCGACGCATGAGCAGGCAGGAGGTGAAACAAAACACGAGAAAGCGTACGAAATGTCATACTGTCGCCAAGACGAAGCTCACAAGTGAGACACCGTCAACAAAGCCACCTGAACACCACAGAGATGGTGATACCCGCATCAAAATACCAGACATAAAGAGCCGAGGAGAAGGCCAAACCAGTCACGTACAGGACCGATTCGACCTGCCGAAAGAGGCGGAGCCGCGGGAAAACGCCCCGGGTTCGGACACCTATCAAGCAGCGTCTGAAAATAAGGCCGAGCCGGCCACCAAGGAACCACAAGGACTGCTCTCGTGGGAATGGGCTGCAACCGAGCCAGAACCCGAAGCAACAGCTGGACCGGGAGAAGAGGAACAGGTACCCCCACCTCGACCAGTCCTGCCGAAAAGCATCCACCGTGAATGCCTCGTAGGTGGGTAAGGGCGCCACATAAAATGGGCAACGCCTAGACCACGCCGACTCGAAGACGTCCACGGCCTGGAGTCCATACGTCCGACAGAGCCAACAAAACAAGTCGGCGACGACTGGCCAATCCGCAAACAGAGGAATGAACTGAGACAGCTGTCCGCCAGGACGCAGGACACACCCCGGACATGACCCTCACGGTTAGCCAAACCCCGAGAATCCAGCAAACGAGCCACTACGGAACAAACCCCAAAGGTCAACACCAAAGGTCGTGGAAGGTCTTACAACCATAGAGAATGTGTGTGACTACAGGAGAATAGGCAGATATGTAAAAGGGAAAGATCGACCTTTGAGGATCACCCTGAACGGTGCCAAGCAGATGGAAGAAGTACTAAGGAATGCTAGAAAGTTACAAAGTGATGAGGATGGGAAAATGTGGTCGTTAAGACGAGATCTTTCAAGAGAAGACAGAGAGAAGCTGAAACTGAACCTCGCTGAGGCAAAACGTTTAAATGAGAGCAGGAATGAAGAAGAAATCGATTCTTTTTTCTACAAAGTGTTAGGGGTAGGCAGACCAGTAAAGTGGTACATAAAGGCAAACCAACAAAATCAATAGAGAGAGGGGGAGTGAAGAATAAGGAGAGGGGGAACAAGTTCCTGAAGATTGCATACACCAACATAGATGGAGTAAGATCGAAGATATTGGAGTTAAGTGATGTAATACAGATGCAGACACCAGACATTGTTGTACTCACGGAGACAAAACTTGAAGATGATATTTTAAATGAGGTCATATTCCCAAGGGGCTACTCAATTTGGAGAAGGGACAGAAAAATTAGGAAAGGCGGTGGCGTTGCTGTGCTGGTGAAAGAACACATAAAGGTGAAGGAAATAATGACTGCCAATCCACAAGAGGTTGACATAATAGCACTAGAGATCTGCCATGAAGATGATAAACTAATGGTCATAAATGCATATAGTCCACCACCAAGCAGCACATGGTCAAACGAGGAGCTAGATAGTAAACGAGAAGGTCTTATAACAATAATGAGAGAGATTATAGCGAGAGCGGATAACGATAGGTCACGACTGTTGATAGTTGGTGACTTCAACTTGAAATCCATAGACTGGGAAGCATATGAAGCTAAAACAGAAGATTTTTGGACCTGTAAATTTGTAGACCTCATCCTGGAAACATTCTTGTATCAACATGTTAAACAAGCTACGAGGATGAGGGAAGGGGACGTTCCCTCCATGCTAGATTTGATATTTACCAGGAAGGAGGAAGAAGTATTTGACATTCAGTACCTTCCTCCCTTGGGTAAAAGTGACCATGTCTTTTTGGGAATAAAGTATGCAATGCGTTATAATCTGGAAGAAAATAAGGAGGATGAAGCAGTTGAAAAACCTGACTTCAAGAGAGGACATTATGGCAACCTTAGAAATTTTTTTAGTGAGTATAATTGGACAGACTTGTTGCTAGGCAAGGAAGTGAATGAGATGTATGTCAAGTTTTGTGAAATATATGATAAAGGCACAAACAAATTTATACCAAAACAGAGATGCAGAACTAGGAAACAGGATTGGTTCAATAGGAATTGCGAGAGGGCCAGAGACCAAAAGACACAAAAATGGAATCAATACAGGAAGAGGCCAAACCCCCAAACATACAAACGATACAAAGATGCGAGAAACAACTACACAGCAGTGAGGAGAGAGGCAGAAAGAAATTTTGAAAAAGGGATTGCAGACAAATGTAAAACAGAACCAGGTCTATTCTATAAATTCATAAACAACAAATTGCAGGTAAAGGATAATATTCAGAGGTTGATAATGGGAAATAGATTCACGGAAAATGAAAAGGAAATGTGTGAAACACTAAACGAAAAGTTCCAAAGTGTGTTTGTACAAAATGAAATCTTTAGGGAACCAGACACAATAAGAATTCCAGAGAACAACATAGAGCACATAGAGGTGACTAGAGACGAAGTGGAAAAAATGCTCAAGGAGCTAAGTAAGAACAAGGCAGTTGGTCCAGATGGAGTTTCACCATGGGTTCTGAGAGAGTGTGCACCTGAGCTCAGCATTCCACTTCAGCTGATTTTTCAGGCATCCCTGTTTACAGGAGTTGTAGCTGATGTGTGGAAAAAGGCTAACATAGTTCCAATCTACAAAAGTGGAAGCAGGGAAGACCCCCTTAATTATAGACCTGTATCATTGACAAGTGTAATAGTCAAAATATTGGAAAAAATAATTAAAACTAAATGGGTAGAACACCTGGAGAGAAATGATATATCAGACCGACAGTATGGTTTTCGATCTGGAAGATCCTGTGTAACGAACTTACTCAGTTTTTATGATCGAGCAACAGAGATTTTACAGGAAAGAGATGGTTGGGTTGACTGCATCTATCTGGACCTAAAAAAGGCTTTCGACAGAGTTCCCCATAAGAGGTTGTTCTGGAAACTGGAACATATTGGAGGGGTGACGGGTAAGCTACTAACATGGATGAAAAATTTCCTAACTGACAGAAAAATGAGGGCCGTAATCAGAGGCAAGGTATCGGATTGGAGGAATGTCACGAGTGGAGTACCACAGGGTTCAGTTCTTGCACCGGTAATGTTCATTGTCTACATAAACGATCTACCAGAGGGATTACAGAATTACATGAACATGTTTGCTGATGATGCTAAGATAATAGGGAAGATAAGAAACCTAGATGATTGTCATGCCCTTCAAGAAGACCTGGACAAAATAAGTATTTGGAGCAACACTTGGCAAATGGAATTTAATGTGAATAAATGCCATGTTATGGAATGTGGAATTGGTGAACATAGACCCCACACAACCTATAAATTATGTGAGAAATCTTTAAAGAATTCTGATAAAGAAAGGGATCTAGGGGTGGTTTTAGATAGAAAACTGTCACCTGAGGACCACATCAAGAACATTGTGCGAGGAGCCTATGCTACACTTTCTAACCTAAGAATTGCTTTTAAATACATGGATGGAGAAATACTAAAGAAATTGTTCACGACTTTTATTAGACCAAAGCTGGAATATGCAGCGGTTGTATGGTGCCCTATCTTAAGAAGCACATCAACAAACTGGAAAAGGTGCAACGACATGCCACTAAGTGGCTCCCAGAAATGAAGGACAAGAGCTATGAGGAGAGGTTAGAGGCATTAAATATGCAAAAACTAGAAGATAGAAGAAAAAGAGGCGATATGATCACTACGTACAAAATAGTAACAGGAATTGATAAAATCGACAGGGAAGATTTCCTGAGACCTGGAACTTCAAGAACAAGAGGTCATAGATTTAAACTAGCTAAACACAGATGCCGAAGAAACGTAAATTCACCTTCGCAAATAGAGTGGTAGACGGTTGGAACAAGTTAAGTGAGAAGGTGGTGGAGGCCAAAACCGTCAGTAGTTTCAAAGCGTTATATGACAAAGAGTGCTGGGAAGACGGGACACCACGAGTAGCTCTCATCCTGTAACTACACTTAGGTAATTACACTTAGGTATTACCTAT
>WNGS01000009.1:2401107-2488256 GCA_020271785.1 Procambarus virginalis
GATCAACGGTTTGCAATGCCACTTAGGTAAGCCTCCACAACCAACTTGTCCAGATGACCAATAAGGAAAATAAAAGAGATAAAATGCGCTATGAAAATTGTACGATATTGTAAATTATGATAAAAGCATTAATGCAAAAAATAATTTTAATTTTCGATTTAATTTGCAAATTTTCGTGTTCAATTTTGAAAAACAAAAACAGCTATTCCTTATTTGCCAAATATGCCCGTGAATNCTTTATTACCAAAAGACATGGTCACTTTTACCCAAGGGAGGAAGGTACTGAATGTCAAATATCTCTTCCTCCTTCCTGGTAAATATCAAATCTAGCATGGAGGAATGTCCCCTTCCCTCATCCTCGTAGCTTGTTTACATGTTGATACAAGAATGTTTCCAGGATGAGGTCTACAAATCTACAGGTCCAAAAATCCTCTGCTTTAGCTTCATATGCTTCCCAGTCTATGGATTCCAAGTTGAAGTCACCGACTATCAACAGTCGTGATCTATCGTTATCCGCTCTCGCTATAATCTCTCTCATTATTGTTATAAGACCTTCGCGTTTACTATCTAGCTCCTCCTTTGACCATGTGCTGCTTGGCGGAGGACTATATGCATTTATGATCATTAGTTTATCATCCTCATGGCAGATCTCTAGTGCTATTATGTCAACTTCTTGCGGATTGGCAGTCATTATTTCTTTCACCTTTAGGTGTTCTTTCACCAGCACAGCAACGCCACTGCCTTTCCTAATTTTTCTGTTCCATCTCCAAATTGAGTAGCCCCTTGGGAATATGACCTCATTTAAAATAACATCTTCAAGTTTTGTCTCCAGGAGTGCAACAATGTCTGGTGTCTGCAGCTGTATTACATCACTTAACACTAATATCTTCGATCTCGCTCCATCTATGTTGGTGTATGCAGTCTTCAGGAACTTGTTCCCCTTCTCCTTATTCTTCACTCCCCCTCTCTCTATTGATTTTGTTGGTTTGCCTTTATGTACCACTTTACTGGTCTGCCTACCCCTATCACTTTGTAGAAAAAAGAATTGATTTCTTCTTCATTCCTGCTCTCATTTAAACTTTTTGCCTCGGCGAGGTTCAGTTTCAGCTTCTCTGTCTTCTTTTGAAAGATCTCGTCTTAACGACCACACTTTCCCATCCTCATCACTTTGTAATTTTCTGGCATTCCTGAGTACTTCTTCCATCTGTTTGGCACCATTTAGGGTGATCCTCAAAGGTCGATCTTTCCCTTTTACGTATTTGCCTATTTGTGTGTGTGTTGGCTGTCTGTCCCCCCCAACACAACCACAGTGAATTATTATTAAATCACTTGTTTTGGCTAATATTTTTCCATAACATTGCTTTTCTGAAAGAGCAGATTCTTACCTCTCAGAAAAGATATTGTTTACCTTCTTCTAGTGTGGGGAGGGAAACACCTCTGATGTGCCCCGCCTGGCCACAGCACTATTATGCTGTACTACTGCAATGTACATCAAATGTGTAATCAAGAACTGTATAGATAATACTCTGCATGTGTGTTTATAATGCATTGAAAGTTGTAAATTTGGGATAAAAAGTGCTTGTTGTCTGAGGTATAGTACTGAAGTATTGATTTAGTTGTTAGTATTTTTATGTGAATTTAGTCAATACAAATATTATTTAATATTAAAGGTTTTGACACAACTTGTCTCAACAGCCAAAGTCCACAAGTCAAGTCAAACAACAGCAGTTGCTGCAGCCACAGACACAGCATCATCACCTTCAACAGCACCAACAACAGCAACAGCAACAGCAGCAGCAGCATCATCCATCTAGACCACCTCAAGGTGGCTCACTTCCTGACTTCTCAATTAATTTGCCGGTGTGTGTCTTTTTTTTTATAGGAGTTATTCTTCTTTGGCTTGTGCATCATTTAAACTGTTTTCTTTGCTAATGTTGTTAAAGCTTTTCAGTCATATATTTATGTATATCAGTGGGTATTTTTTGTGATACTTCTTAACTTTATGCATTTTTAGCATGAAATCTTCTGAGGTTTATGTTGCAGGGAGTATGATGAAATAAAGAATTGTATTGCAGTTAAAAGAAAGTCCCTTCTCTTGTGCAAGTGTGTGAATAGATTTTTTTTTTTGCCAAGTCAGTGATATTTATTCAGAACTTGTATATTAATACTACACAATATACATAGCAGAAACACTCATACTTTCAAAAACATAAATGTCAGGAATACACAGTTTTACTGTCAGATTTATAACATTTGGCAGTGTGTGGTTTCAATATACAATTTATCTTTTAATACATCATTTCTCTGGAAGCTCCAGTTGAAGTGGTCATGGCAGGAGAGCTAAGGTTACGTAATTGTTTTTCTTTCATTCATATTACACCATGATATTTGCCTTGCATCATTCTAAACTTTATTAGTTCATTCTTGTATACTGGTGGCCCTCAAAATGCTCAGAGGTTATGCTCAGGTCTTAACATGCATATACAAATTGCACTTGTAAATTTTAAAGATGCAGTGTATTGGAAAATTTGGATTAGGTTCCAAATGTTCAACCGTTTAGCACATATTAAAATCCAGAATGTTTTGGATGTCCAATGATGCATAAATGTTACCCAGAACGTTTGTAAAATACAAGAAGTAAGGTGTGAGAGTTTAACTTAATGCCAAGACTGTAGTAGACTCTAAAGATTATCTACATTAATCCTCATCAAAGTATTTTCAACCCATATAACTCCAAAATTCATCTGTGCAATTTGAAAACTGGTATAAAAGTTCTTGCGTATGTAACTTCAAAGCGACATAATATGTACAGTACTCCAATACATTACAAATCATGGGCCGCCTGTTCTCTGTTTGCTGTCCTGTTTCCTGTTTTTTTGTTTGATCAGCTAGAAATATATCTGGTTCATTAAGTCAATTTATCAGTTTTTAAATGGTAAATGGAAAATTATGTGCAGATTAACCAGGTTGTCTTGGGAGTAGCCAACACTCATATGAAAAAAAATCAAATAAACTTAGTATGTGATATAACCTAAGTAAATTAAACTCCAATGAGCACAGTGCAACATTATTTGCACAATACTCATCCTGTTGGGATCAATGCCTTGTTTGTGAATCCTATTCTTTGTTCCGTGTCCGTCTCCCAGGTTATCCACATCATGATTCGGTTTAACTAGCTGGCTGTTTATCTTCACTCTCATGCAAAAGTTTGCTGTTGTGACGGCTTTATTTGTCAATATGTTCTGGGTCTGTTTTGTGATGAATTTGTAGATGCCTTCATTACATACAGTATTTCACCAATTTTTTGTACATCTTTCTTATAGTATTCTTGCATTCTTATCTATCTACAAACCTTTCTAATAAAATTTATCGAAGAATTTGCTCAGTTCTCCATAATGTCTTCTTTTAAAGTTAGGTTTCTCTGGTATCTTCCTTTCACTAATCTTTTTCAATATCCTAATGAAAGGTGCATGTAATTGATAGGTCATAGGTGCATTTATCAATTGAAAGTAGGTAACTACAAATAAACAATTTCTTCATCTTTTGTGGTAAATGTTTGTCCCAATTTGACGGGATATCATCTTTCTAACTCTTATGACTTGCTTAATATGCTGACATATTAAAATCACACAGTATAAACAATCGCCATCTTCATTTGCTCTTATCTCTTTCATGGTCATTATAATTCCCTCATTTGTTATCTAGTTCCTCTAATATCCATGTGTTAATTGGTGGGGGCAGGCATTTATTGTATTATATATTATATATTTGATTCTTTAGTGTCTGATCTTCAGTGTTACAATCTCTATATCTCGTGAGCTATTGAGTATTAATTCTTTTACTATTGTATATTATGTGGTCCCCAGAAATACCACCTCATTTAGAATTGTACTTTCCAGATGTGTTTCTGCCATTGCAACAATGTATGGTAATTTCCACTGTACATTGTCACTTAGCTCTAATGCAGTATTATTTTTATCTCACTCCATTTCTGTTAGTAGTATCTAATACAAAATTTTAATGAATTTGTTTTCTCATCTATGGATTCTGTCACTACTTCTCCAGTGATGTAATTGGTTGACATTTATGTTCCATTTCTCCAGCTCCCTGAACAAAATTGTTTTCCTCATTCTTAGCCATTTTCCAATATTTCGCTTTCAGGTTCCATTTTAACCATAAACAACTATTTTCTTATGAATAGTTTCCCCATGGGATGTTTCCTAGGTTTTTATTCATTTGTTTTAGTCAGTCTTTATTGTTAAAATTGAATCTATTAAGTAACCCTTCAGTAGAAGGTGAAGGGACGACGACGTTTCGGTCCATCCTGAACCATTCTCAAGTCGAATGGTCCAGGATGGACCGAAACGTCGTCGTCCCTTCACCTTCTAGTGTGTGGTCTGGTCAACATACTTTAGCCACGTTATTGTGACTCATCGCCTGCATAACCCTTCAGTACTTCCTGCTTGTTATTTGTTTTGGACCTACAATGTCTATTGATGTTTGTTTATACTTCTATGGGTTTGTAAATTTCTTCATTGTTAGTAAAGATCAAATCAATAGTATTTTCATTGTTAACTCTATGGCAAATTTGCATTTAATGAACATTTAATAAAGTCTAAGGATATCTCTGATCTATATTTAGTTAATTCCAGTTAGATAAGATTTTTGCTATTCATTTTAAATGGAAGTTGGCTGCCACCAAGATGATCCAGTTAATTGGGAGTATTTTTTGCATAAACCAATTTATCACTTGAGAACTGGTGAATTGATTTGGAAAAACTGTATTTTGCTGTTAACACCAACAACTGGTAAATGGGGGTTATAGTGAACCCTTTGTTTACTAATTTAATTTGTTCCAAAGACGGTTCGCAGACCAAAAACTCGAAAACCAAAATGAATTTTCCCATAAGAAATAATGTAAATTGATGTAATCCGTTCCGCACACCCAAAAATATTAACTTAAAAATACATTTTATACAGAATACTACTCATATTTTTTTTACTATACAGGTACTTTACCTTTATTGTACCTTGTTGGCATATGGAAGACGGTGAGCAGGAGGGGGGTGGGGGAAGGAGAGGTGTCAGTGTTTGGAATGGGAATCCCCATTTTAACATCAAGCAATGATGACATTTCTGGGGGTACTCCCTCTCCTCAACCCGTCCTCTTACAAATGATGTTGCTTTTTGCTCGTATGTGCTACAGTCAAAATAGGCTGTAATTTGAAAATGACATTATTGAAAAAAAATAAGATTTTTTCTTAAAACAGTAAGTTAAGGGTTCTGTGGTAGGTTAGGAGGGCAGGAAGTTTCCTAAGGTTTCAAAAAAGTAATGAAAACCATTAATTGAATGTGTCTTCTAACCCACCAACCTAAGCCAGAGGACCAAAAATAGAAAACGGGAAAGTACATCGCTTTCGTGAGCTGATTCCATTTTAAATTGCGTCCTTTTATAGCCTGAGTGCACATGCGAGTAAAAAGTGACGTAATTTGTAAGAGGATGGGTTGCTCTCCTACGTTTTGCAGGCATACCACTAGGACCTGGTTGTGGCTCACTGCTTGCTTGCCTTATCTGCCTAAAGACACTTGTTTTTCCCTATGTTTTATCACTTGTCTGTAATGAGACATCACATTGTCATTAAAAAAGTTAATGCAATGGCCTACTACAGCTTTATCTGGGTGAGTATTTTCAGCAATACTTTGCAGCTCTTCCCATACTGCACACATTTTCTTAATGAGGATGGGACATTTTCTATTGCCTCGTCCTTCCCTTGAAAAAATTTCCTCAGCTGTATCTTGTTGCTGCTCCTTGTAAAGGGCTAGGAGTTCTTTGGTGGTCAATTCTTCACTGTGTTCCTCTACCAACTCCTCCACATCAGTATCATCCAACACCAAGCCCAATTTCAGGCCCAGAGAAACAATTTTGTCAACAAGAGTCACTTCAGGTTCAGGCTTAACCCCCTCAAAGTCTCGTTTCTGGAACACATTCAGGCCACAATTTTCTCCAGCCAGAGATCATGGTTCTTTGAGTCACTTCTTGCCAGGCTTTGTCTATAAGTTTTAAACAACTCAAAATGTGAAAATATTTTTTTCCAGAAATCTTTGAGGGTGAGGTTTGTGGCCTCAGTCATTTTGACACATCTCCGGAACAGTGCCCTGCCGTAAAGTTTCTTAAAATTGAAAATAATTTTCTGGTCCATAGGCTGAATTAGTGGAGTGGTTTTGGGAGGATGGAACTTTATTGTAACAAAACTAAATTCTTCCAACAATGGATCCTCCCAGTCTGGAGAATGTGCAGGAGCATTGTCGAGGAGAAGCAGGGCCTTGAGTGGCAGACTTTTCTCCTGCAGATATTTTTTGATGGCAAGGCACATCACTTTATTCACCCACTCTGTAAAAAATTGCCCTGTCACCCATGCCTTACTATTAGCCCTCCACATCACAATCAGTTTGTCTGCACATTATATTTTTTGAAAACCCTTGTATTTTCGGAATAACTGACAAAGGAATAACTGATAATTAAATAATAACACCACACAACTCAAATGTACAAAAGTACTGTATCACAAATACTAAATGTGTGGCGTGTATATAACACTTATACCTATGACAGTGATGGATACAGTGTCACCGAGACGGCTGTACCGACAACTGACTTATTGTTTCCTCGACCAGATCAACTTTCACCTGTATTGGATGATAATGGGAATAATACAGGTTGGGCGACTGATCCAAGATCAACACTAGGATCACTAGAAACAGAGAATAATTTGTACTTACTTTATGGCCAGCCTATCACTCACACCTTACGTACTTACAATGTTGAACTGTAGATGCTCCGATGAAATATTCAAGCAATTTTTTCATGTGGTAGCATGCAAGTAACAAACATACAGGGGTGACACTAGTTGGCAGGTAAAGACAACTCCAGCAATGACCGCACATGGTAATATGCGAGTAACACTGGGTGGCAGGTGCAAACTGGCGGAACAGGTGCACAGTGGTTGCACGTGATGTTTATACAACTGTCCGGCAGGGTAATTACCTAAGTGTAATTACCTAAGTGTAGTTACAGGATGAGAGCTATGCTCGTGGTGTCCCGTCTTCCCAGCACTCTTTGTCATATAACACTTTGAAACTACTGACGGTCTTGGCCTCCACCACCTTCTCCCCTCACTGATAGGATGCTCACTGATAGGATGGTGTGGCTTAGCTTGAAATTTCTCTAAGTCCCAATTTCATTGAAATTAAAGTTATTTCTCCAAGAAATTAAAGGCAATCAAAGGGGGAATCGAGGTACGATATGGAAAACCCATTCTTGTAACGATTGGCTTGCGGATGCTCACACTGATCTAGGTTATCTTGAGGTTATCTTGAGATGATTTCGGGGCTTTAGTGTTCCCGCGGCCCGGTCCTCGACCAGGCCTCCACCCCCAGGAAGCAGCCCGTGACAGCTGACTAACACCCAGGTACCTATTTTACTGCTAGGTAACAGGGGCATAGGGTGAAAGAAACTCTGCCCATTGTTTCTCGCTGGCGCCCGGGATCGAACCCAGGACCACAGGATCACTAAGTCCAGCGTGCTGTCCGCTCGGCCGACCGGCTGATCACCGATAAAACTGGCAAGTCATGTTGCTTCTTGCTAGATGGTCAAGTGGTGTACAAAATATTTCTCTCTCTCCTTAAATCTCTTATACCAAAGTTAATTAGCAAATATCGCAAACCGGTTTCTGCAGTGAATAGCGCTAGATGAAATTAGACAGATGATGAGATATTAATTAACATCACTTTAGGTGGGAAATATAGCTATGGCTGGCAGCATAGACAACTCACGTTTTAGTTTAACAGGCGACTTCGTCAGAATGATGCTGGCAAGCTCTCCTGGGGCACACAAGGCTCCCTCCACACTCCCCTTTCGATATATGAGTTCCACCAATCGGGCATTGAACACCGAGGCCTAGACCAATCAAAGTTTCTTTGGGTGGCGCGAGGTCGTGACATCATAACTACGTCACGGGAGAGGCCTAGAGGTTATACGTCAGTCAAGACCTTATGGCCTCTTCTTGACCCAAACTTGAAAGTTCCCTCTGACTCTGATTTTGGATGTTAACTAGTTGTTATTCATACTTTTTCTTGCTGTATTTAACAAACTGTTAGGCACACGATGGTCCTTGTGATACCAATAGCTTCCTGTTGACATGAGCTACCCACCGATACCCAACAAGACATAGCTGGGATTTACATTAACAAAACTCGACCTTGTGCACACACACACACACTGTGCACTCGTAAGAGTTCAACTGTGCACTCACTTTGCACACATTAAGACAACTGGCAAAATCTACCCTCTTATAGGGACTTCCCTGCCAACAATAACATCTCTACTCCTCTTCCTCACCACCTTCCACATATTCCATCAATTCTCCTAAGTACAGGTGAAGTGACAATAAATTTGCATTTATTTTGTCTATTTATTGTCTGTGTGTGTATTTATTTTGATCTGGAACAGATTACAGTACTGTACTCTAAATTCCTTATTCCTTATTGGGAAAAATTATTCTGTACTTGAACAAATCGGCACTTGCACGGCCTTCTGGAACAAATTAAGTTTGATTACTGAGGTTCCAAATGTATTTTTAATTGATTTTTAATGTAAAATAATAAAAAGGGAAAGTAAAATGTCTGCCTTGAAAATGCAAAAAAGGTTAAAAAAATGTCTGGAATATAATTTTTGTATGTTTGACAACCTTTAGTCAAATGTGTGGTGGTTAAATACAAACAATTCCAATTGAGCCTTGCAGTATAGGTAAGATAAAGCATGCTGACAGTACTTATGCTCAACATTATGAATTACCTGTATGATTGTGAAGCATGTGTAATCTTCATGTTATATTATTTCCACTTGTTAGGTGGTCTTTTTATTTATTTATTTAAAACATTTAATCAAATTCATCCATATCATAATACTGCTATACATTTGAAACATATACAGCATGTAAGGAATTTTAAACCCCAAATAGATGTACTGTAATGATCAGTTTCCTTGAGCTGGAGTTGCTATTTTTTAGCTGTGTTATACATTATTAAGGTTCTGTAAATTATTAGATAGGATTTCTAAGCTTGCCATTAAGTTAATCTTTAAACAAAAGTACAAATAAGCCAAAAAAAAAAGATTTGCCTAATAGACTTTAGTGAACAATTATAGTGCATGTTGTTCTTTATTTGACCACCTTATGGGTAAACTATGCTATGTTGGCTTGTGATGCTCTTAAGTTCATCTTGGATCTGTGGTTTTATATTGCACTAAGGCTTGGTTCATACAAGCTGTAAAACCTCCTAACTCCTAATACAAATATTTCATTTTGTTTTTACTACCGTATACTGTATTTTTTAATTGTTATTTTTGTTAAGAGATGCTTGAGTGAACCAAACCTAATGAGTGTGTACAAATGTTAGAGTTTCTCATGACAAAATACTCCTTGCCTTTACAGCAGGGTAGGGGGCCAGGATTCTACCCACAGGGTTCACTTCAGGTAAAGTTGCAAAAGTTTTGTAGATTTTGTATATAAAATTTAGGGCATTCACCACCTTTTCCCTTGCACTACAGTGGAGTTTCTGCACTGATAATACATGGTGAATGTGTCATCCTTTTAGTGTTGTTATTCAATCATGTAGCAATGGTGGATCTTTGGTGGAAAATTTATAGTGTACTATAGGAAATACAGTAGCAATTATACTATTTGTTCTTTTACTGGGAACTTTAATTTTTACTGGGTGTGCTGTTGAAAACACACATTTACACAGCTAGCTTTTGCCCCTCTTAAAAAAAAAGTTAAGTAAATTTTGGATCCACCATTGTATGTTTAGTATTGTATATTTGCAATGTTTTCTGCTCTTCAGAATCCACAATTTATTTGATTATGTTTTTGTAGTGGCACCATTACTCACCACTAATATTTCCTACATCTGGGACTATTTTGGAGAGTTACCAGGATGTAGCCATTGACAGATGCCACTAGTAAACTGAGTGTCTCACCTTTACATGTCTACTTGATTCATTTCTAGTTTAGTTGTATTTATTCATTATTTAATTTTCTTGTTACTTTATCCATTATTAATGATTGCATACCATTCTGGGGGTTAAGAGAGATAATGATGGATAGATCTCTGCATTTTCTCACAAAGCTACATTTGCAATTTTATTTTCATTTACATGTTATGATAAGATTTGCATATTGCAGTCAGGGTTGTAGATAAGATGTTTAGAAATAAGATCTTTATAGAAACATATTAATGTTTTCTTAGGTAGTTTGTCAATCAAGGTTTTAAAATTTAAAGAAAGAGGGGGAATAAAAGGGTCTTGGAATACTGTACTGTATATAAATGTTTTTTAATTTAATAGGAAAGCTATTTAGTGGAATGATGCTCAGTTATAGGATTTTTGTACAAGTTCCAACAATCAAGTGTTGAATATAATGAAACATACTTCTCTTTTATGGCCATTGGTAGCTTTCCGAGCTAGGTACATATCCAGGCATGTCTTGGGGAGACCCATCAGGCCTCTAAGACCCATCCTTGTGTAATGGCAATCAGGGCCAGATTTAGTGGGCCAGCCAGAGGCTTAGAGCCCGTGCAGGAATATCCCTGCAAAAAAAAAGAAAAAAAAAAAGAAAGCCAGAATTTGGCTTTTTCTACAAGGTGATGAGAGCTTAGGGATTGAAGAATAAAACACAAACCAAAAAATATTCCTACCAGAAAACATTAGGACAACAAAACAAGCCACTGTTTGAAGAAAATTAGGTATTTTCAGGAAACAAGGCAAATTATTTATTATTTTTATTATGATTATGATTATATTGTGATAGTTATTTCTTGGTTTCTCCTTTGGGTTGATCTCTGATTCACAGTCTCCTCTTGCTTCAGAGAAAAATCCAGATCCTGGTCCTGGCTTCTGGTAATCAAGAATAGGCTTCAGAGGCCTGGGGCATCACTCTAATACTTGGTTGAGCCATTGCTTAGCTGGGAGAGTTACTGAGGCAGGCCTACCAGAAAATAGGTTAAATCAAATTGCCAAAAGTATCCAAATGAACTGTAACTGAAAACTTGTTCATTTGAAATCCCAAATAAAATATGTATAAGAAATACAGTATATACAGAGATAGATTGGGATTTGACGGGATAGTTGTAAGCACATTGATGTGGAGAGCAAATTCTACCAGGCTTGTTAGTTGTTTTGTAATTTATAATAATTTTGTATTTATTTATTAGATATCTAGACCAAGTTATCACAAGTCAAGCCTGGCCCCAGGCTGGGCTTGGGGAGTAGAAGAATTCCCAGAACCCCATCCAGGTACATCCAGGTACAATCTACAGTAGGGATATCTCATGGTTTCTGGGCAGCCCCTAAGTAACTTTCCTCTGTTTATGCACCTGACAAACTAGTCAAGTCAGGGATCTGTGAGACTCGACTCCTCCAGATTCAGGGGCCTTTGCAAATCCCACTTAATCCCTTTACAGGGGTGGGGAATACATTGGGACTGGAAATCAACCCAATACTGAGGTGAAGAGTCCATAAAAGTATTGAAAGATGGTCACAAAATCCTTGGTCCTCCTTGTAGAAATGTTTGTGATAAGTGGCAAACTATCAAATTAAAGTTATGACAAAAAGCCATCAAGACCATCAACTGACACTACCCTCCACCAGCAGAAAGCAGCTTGCTCACAGCAGATCTGGGCGAGGAGATCATCTATGTCTCTCCCCTGCCATCTGAGAGGTTGCATACCTATGGTGAAGTGTGGAAATCCTCGACATGAATTCATCATTCTTTTTGGCCTAGCTGGTTCATGTGTAGGGACTCGTGCATAAACATTCCACAAATGTTTGAGCTGTTCCCAGTGCATCTTCCTTGCTACTATACCAGTTTCAGCTTTGTTTCCCTTCCCTGGAGCTGTTGGCAATGACTATTCACCACTAGTTATCTTTACTGTGGTTTTTGGTTCCTCCCTTAGGAAAATTACTTCAGAGTCGACTATGTGCCATTGGAACTTGGTCATTGTGCAGGATTTGAAGGAAAGGTTAGCTCTACATCTACAGTTAGGTGTTGGTTTCATTTAGCTCGGCTCCTGGTCAAGCAGAATGTGAGGTACTTTGAACTCTTTGCAGGGTATGCACTAAGGGAAGTGTCAAGGAACTTTTCATGCCATTCATGGCTCCAAATGTCCTTCCTCTCTTTTTTTTAGAATGTAGTTTTTGTGTCTGTTAGTTACATTTATGACTCAGGAATCCAGTTCTTCCATCTGAAACTTCATTTGGTGTGGTGTTTCAGCTTCCACACTTGAAGGAGGTTGTTTACTTCATATATCTGCAGATTTAGTCACAATGTATCCCTTCTTTTATTTCAGAGTGTGACTTTTCTGTTTGCAACTTTCCTGAGTGTTCATCAGTGTTTTACAAACCCTGACTGACACCCATGTTACCTCAGTCCTTCCTCTTGCTGGATTTGGGGTTATTCCATCCTCAGATGTGTGATGCACGTCATCTCTATGGACCTACCATCCTGTTGACACAATTGCTCTCAGGCATAAAGTTTTCAGGCTTCTGCTCATTTGCAAGATAGCTTCTTGCAATACAGCTATTTCAGGCCATGGCCATTTGCTAATATGGAGGCAAAGCATTATTCTCATTTTTGAGGAAGACTTAGAGACATTGGTGTCCAATAAGTATGTACAATCAGCACCTCTTTTTCATGTCTGCTATTATGTGGTTCGGTGTCAGTTCCGGTAAGTCCAGTTCTTGTTTGATCTTCCAATGTCTGTTGCTGGTCAGTGCTGAAAAGACTTAGGCTTGAAGCCCTACAGGGTCTGGTGTGGATTGTTTGGAGGCAGTGGCTTCTGTGTCTGACCTGGAAAGGAATTTGTCATGTTGAAGATGTTTGCAGGTTCAAACCTGGTTGTGTCTGGTGTAGGATCCTTAGTCAGCTTCCCTCACCATTCTGCATGTGTCCCTACTCCGCTTGGTTTTTTGTCTCCAGTTGGTGGTGGAGAGTTCCTGTGTCATCCGATATTTGAATGGCTGTACATGAGTAAGAACTTTGCCTGCGTAGTTTATTCTTTGGGCAGGGTGTTTCTCGAGGATCTTTCAGACTGGTGACGTTCTTTGGCAGAGTTCTCCTGTTATTCTTTTTTGGGTGGCCCAGTCTTGGTTTCTGGCTATTTGGGTCAGTTGTCTAAACTGGTTCAGTCCCTGAGCCCATTATGTGCCTCTGTAACCCTTTCCACTACCGCCCACGGGATGGGTATGGGGAGCATAATAAATGAACTAAACTAACTAACTTGTCTAAACCCACATAATTTTCTGCAGCTCTGCCTGTTTCAGCATATTGCCCCAAAGATGTTTCTCGATGGTTTTTGGCTTGTGTACTGCTCTTTGTATAGTCTGCAGGTAGCCAATCTTTTTGCTGTCAACAAAAAGATTGTTGGCGACAGTTTTGCTGGTGACAGTACGAGGTTTCTTGGGGCTGCTGTAATTTTCTTCCTCTTCTTCATTTGTCCTCGGTTTCTGTACCTGTGGTCTTCTCGTTTTTATCTTGATTGTTTGTGGATAGGCTTCTTGTGCCAAAGACAAGTCACAGTCACGGTGGTCGAGTGGTTAAGGAACCAGGTACGCCATGGTGCATAGTGCTCCTGGCTGTCTGGGTTTGAATCCTTCTGGGGTATGGAGTTTTCAATTATATGTGTGCGTAATTACCTAAGTGTAGTTACAGGATGAGAGCTACACTCGTGGTGTCCTGTCTTCCTAGCACTCTTTGTCATATAATGCTCTGAAACTACCGACAGCCTTGGCCTCTACCATCTTCTCACCTAACTTGTTCCAACCGTCTACCACTCTATTTGCGAAAGTGAATTTTCTTATATATCTTCGGCGTCTGTGTTTAGTTAGTTTAAATCTATGACCTCTTGTTCTTGAAGGTTCAGGTCTCATTAAATCTTCCCTATCAATTTTATCAATTCCTGTTACTATTTTGTACGTAGTGATCATATCACCTCTTTTTCTTCTGGCTTCTAGTTTTGGCATATTTAATGCCTCTAACCTCTCCTCGTAGCTCTTGCCCTTCAGTTCTGGGAGCCACTTAGTTGCATGTCTTTGCACCTTTTCCAGTTTGTTGATGTGCTTCTTACGATATGGTTACCACACAACAGCTGTATATTCTAGCTTTGGCCTAACAAAAGTCGTGAACAATTTCTTTAGTATTTCCCTATCCATGTATTTAAAAGCAATTCTGAAGTTAGAAAGCCTGGCATAGGCTCGTCGCACAATGTTCTTTAAGTAGTCCTCAGGTGATAGTTTTCTATCTAGAACCACCCCTAGATTTCTTTCTTTATCAGAATTCTTTAAAGATTTCTCAAATAATTTATAGCTTGTGTGGGGTCTATGTTCTCCTATTCCACATTCTATAACATGGCATTTATTAACATTAAATTCCATTTGCCAAGTAGTGCTCCATATACTTATTTTGTCCAGGTCTTCTTGAAGGGCATGACAATCATCTAAGTTTCTTATCCTTCCTATTATCTTAGCATCATCAGCAAACATGTTCATATAATTCTGTATTCCAACTGGTAGATCATTTATGTAGACAATGAACATCACCGTGCAAGAACTGATCCCTGAGGTACTCCACTTGTGACATTTCTCCAGTCTGATACATTGCCTCTGATTACTGCCCTCATTTTAGTATCAGAAAATTTTCATCCATGCTAGAAGCTTACCTGTCACCCCTCCAATATTTTCCAGTTTCCAGAAAACCTCTTGGCTGGAACTCTGTCGAAAGCCTTTTTTTTTTTAGGTCCAGATAGATGCAGTCAAGACAACCATCTCTTTCCTGTAAAATCTCTGTGGCTCGATCATAGAAACTGAGTAAATTCGATACACAGGATCTTCCAGATCGAAAACCATACTGTCTGTCTGATATTATATCATTTCTCTTCAGGTGTTTTACCCATTTAGTTTTATTAGTTTTTCCAATACTTTCACTATTACACTTGTCAGTGATACAGGTCTATAATTAAGGGGGTCTTCCCTGCTGCCACTTTTGTAGATTGGAACTATGTTAGCCTGTTTTCACATGTCTGCTATGACTCCTGTACACAGGGATGCCTGAAAGATCAGGTGAAGTGGAATGCTGAGCTCAGGTGCACTTTCTCTCAGAACCCATGGTGAAACTCCATCTGGACCAACTGCTTTGTTCTTACTTAGGTCCTTGAGCATTTTTTCCACTTTTTCTCTATACACCTCTATGTGCTCTATGTTGGTGATAGTGTGTATGGGTACATGTGTATATTCTGATGTCAAGTAAGTACAATAATTATTGGTTGAATATCTGCTCATGTCCACCAAGAATTTTCCTGTGGGACCCTTGGTTTCCCCAGTCATATTTTGGCACCACTCTCATAGTTCTGTACTGGTCCTAGAACCACAGAATGCTGTTTGTTGTGCTAGTACTCTCTTATTGGCAACTAGCCAGTTATATTCAAACTCAACAGTAAGTATGCATTTATTAGTAATAATAATGTTCATTTCATGTAATAGATATACAGTACTGTATAAATGTGTAATTTCTTCCTAGAGATGCAATGCTCCTTGATTCTTTGTCATACCTGTGCATGCAATTATTATTCTTGATTTCAACTATCAGTGTCTAAAGCTGTTCCCATCTTTTCTGCCAATTATTCCCAGACTTTGAACTGTATTGTGTTTAAGGGGCCTGAGGCACTGAAATTGGCAAAAAATATTGAAAAACTTGAGATATAGTGCAGTAAAACATATCTATTAATATTTAAGGATTGTGGCAACACTTTAGTGCAAAACATATGTGTTTATGATGTATATACGGTATATTATGCATGTTCCTCTATAACACTTTTAGGCTGATTGCATAGCTGGGTGCCCATCAGTGAGGTTTGCATGCTCTAAACACATTTCATGTTTATATAAATATTTATTTTACTGGTATATATGAAATTATTAACACTTTGATGCTCTGGGCGCACATGCTTCACACTACCCCGGGTGGGTTTGGGCATTCCATGGGAGCACGCGGCAATTCTGAAAAGTGTATAATCTTTTCAACTTTGTTACCTCAATTCTCGTCCTAGCTTTTTCAATTTGGTATCATTATGTTCGCAATAGAATTCTCTACAGGACTAAAGGCATATAAAGTCTAAATGCCCAGCGTACCATCCGCAACAAACAGAGAAAGTGAGAGCGTGTTACCCGGGAGCCTGCTAGACCGATAAAATGTGTACACTCCTTTCACTTTGGTCACCTCAATTCTCGTCCTAGGTCTTTCATTTTGGTATCAGTGTGTTCGTAATAGAATTCCCAACAGGAATATATGCATATAATGTCAAAAACAGCGGCGCGCTCCACCCACCGACAAGATGAAAGTTACCAAAAAGAGAGCGCTGCACCAGTCCAAGGTGCCTCTCATTACAATAGAGAGCGCGGTCATACCGAAATGTGTATACTCTCTTCAACTTTGTCATCTCAATTCTCGTCCTAGGTTTTTCAATTTGGTATCAATGTGTTCGCAATAGAATTCTCTACAGGACTAAATGCATATAAAGCCCAACAGCCCGACGAGAAAGTGAGAAAGTGAGAGCATGTTACCCGGGAGCGTGCAAGAGCAATAAAATGTGTACACTCTCTTCACTTTAGACATCTCAATTCTCATCCTAGATCTTTCATTTTGGTATCATTGTGTTCGCAATAGAATTCCCTACAGGAGTATATGCAAATATACAGTCCAAAACCCCGGCGTCCCACCCACAGAAAACAGAGAACATGACGGTGCGTTACCACAGTGAGCACTAATAAAGAGCAATAGAATGGGTATAGTCTTTTCAACTTTGTTACCTCAATTCTGGTTCTAGGTCTTTCATTTTGGTATCAATGCATTCACAATGAAATTCCCTACAGGTGTGTATACATATAATGTCCAAAACTGCGGCGCGCCCCTCCCGAAACCGTCGCCAATTTGCCGCCGGAAATCACGCAATGCTGTGTCATTACCGGACTTCCCCCAAGTAAAAACGTCACGCAATGCTGTCTCATTACCGGACCAAAGTGTTAATATATATACAGTATTCCATTTATGCTTGCTGGCAACTCTCAAAACATCCAAGGCTCATGCTGGAGGGGTGTGTATCTCAGTGACTTGTCGGTCGTTAGACAGAGTGGTCTATATAGCACTACGGGTCTGCGCCTGGTTTTAGCAGTGTTATAATGTACCACATCCAGTAATGCTGCTATCTCAACACTTTTTCCAAGGCATAGCAGGAACATCTTGAGATATAAGTTTGTTTCACATTGAAAATCACACTAATGTGAAAGTGTATATCAGTGAGAAAATCCACTGGGGCTCTGAGGTGACGCGAACCCGCGACAGAGGCATTGCCAACCACATACTCTTCCACTGTACTAACACTGACAAAGAAAAGTCATACAACCAGATTTCTATTAAAATCACAGGAAGTCTGGAGGCCCCTCCTACAGCCAGTCCAAGTTTAATGTACAACCCCCAATCACTCGTGTACAGGCAAAGCAGTTCAACACTATAATCCCCAACTTCAGATACACTCAGAAAATCATACTAATACTTTGGTGTACCCAGCGCGCCACCCCTTAACTGTGCGATTTGGGTCCCAGAGTTTCACAGGAGCGCGCGTTAATTCTGAAAAGTGTATACTCTCTTCAACTTTGTCACCTCAATTCTCGTCCTACGAGATTAAATTTGGTATCATTGTGTTCGCAATAGAATTCTCTACAGCACTAAATGCATATAAACTCCAAAAGCCCGGCTAATTACCCGCAGCAAACAGAGAAAGTGCAAACGAGTTACCCAGGAGCGCGCAAAAGCGATAAAATGTGTTCACTCTGGTCACCTCAATTTTCGTCCTAGGTCTTTCATTTTGGTATCAATGGGTTCGCAATAGAATTCTCTAGAGGAACATTAGCATATAAAATAAAAAACCTGGTCACGCTCCAACCGCCGACGAGTTGAAGATGGGCCACGCGTTAGCTGCGAGTGAGTGACCAGACGCCTTCCAGCTACACTCCCAATTCCTGCCCACAAATGTTTAGTATTATTGTGTGTTGAACATGACATAGGCGTGTAGGGAAGACATAGGCACACATTTTAAAACCAGTCCCAAAAAAATAGGATAAAAACCTGATTTTTGGCGATTATTTTAGTGGATGACGCAATGCTGCGTCATGCCCGGACTAAAGTGCTAACATGATATATATATATCAATGAGAAAATTCACTAGGGCTCTGAGGTGATGTTATCTTGGCAGAAACTTCAACTGCACGACACTCTCTCAGGACATTATAATGAGGAAGTGCTATTGTTGTAATTTGCCATTGTATGTCAAATACTCTTACAAGTGTGTGCAATGAGCTTACCATAGCCAGTGCTACTTGGAACAAAAAGTTCCAAGTAGCGAATCTTAAACAACAACAAATCTTACAAGTGTTAAGAATGTGATCAAACATATTTCTGGGGGGGAGCCCCGTAGGCTCCCCAGAGCTATCCAAGCTGAATGGATAAGTATATCTTTCTGGCATCAGTCAATGCATGGAGTTCTTGCCTGCCGGGGACCACGAACCAGAACCTGGCCCCCGTCTAGAGAGGCACGAGAAGCAATGGCCTATAGAGACCCCCCCCCCCCTGTGGTTGGCAGTATTCTATGTCTGCCATCGACCGGGACAGGCACCCAGAAAGGTAGGCGCCCCAAAACAAACCCCTATTCTGTTTAAACTATTGCGACTGAAGGCCGAACAAGTAGACAGAACCCCCCAAACGAAAATTAACAAACTAGCATGACGTTATGTCGCCGCGCCGCTGTCTACGCAAGAACAGAAATTGATAGAGAACAGGAAGGGAGAACCCCAGATCTACCTGCTCGCGACCCAACCTTCAGTTCTTGGCTGATGGATGTCTGGTGCAGTCATGCCTCTGGCTCCGGTTTTTGTTTCAGTTTTGTGTCTTGTGGTGTGGACTGTCTCTACAGGTGGTGCATGACCCAGAATACACATTCCATGTGCCAAGGGCTGCATGTGCCTAGGGTTCCCTTCCCTAGGTGCCCTGTAAGTACTGCCCTTGGGGCTTGGGGCCTCCTTCCGCAAGTCACCTCGGGATCTACCTCCGCTGTGCTATTTACTGCTTGGTACTTGGCTGCCCTTGGGGTCAGCTGGGGTTTTTCTTACCCTTGTTTGTCTCTGGGTAAGGGGTAGTTTTCATCACTGGTAGGGGCACGGGGGTACTGCACAACTAGTTTCACCTATGACAGTGGCTGGCTTTGTTCCGCCCGAGTACGTTGTCCTCTTGCAGAGCTTTTCTTTTGTTTTTGTTTTCTGCCTGGTGGGGGGGGGGAAGGTCTGCCTTTGTAATTACCTAAGTGTAATTACCTAAGTGTAGTTACAGGATGAGAGCTATGCTAGTGGTGTCCCGTCTTCCCAGCACTCTGTGTCATATAACGCTTTGAAACTACTGACGGTCTTGGCCTCCACCACCTTCTCCCCTAACTTGTTCTAACCATCTACCACTCTGTTTGTGAAAGTGAATTTTTTTATATTTCTTCGGCATCTGTGTTTAGCTAGTTTATATCTATGACCTTTTGTTCTTAAAGTTCCAGGTCTCGGGAAATCTTCCCTATCGATTTTATCAATTCCTGTTACTATTTTGTATGTAGTGATCATATCACCTCTTTTTCTTCTGTCTTCTAGTTTTTTCTTATTTAATGCCTCTAACCTCTCCTCGTAGCTCTTGTCCTTCAGTTCTGGGAGCCACTTAGTGGCATGTCGTTGCACCTTTTCCAGTTTGTTGATGTGCTTCTTAAGATATGGGCACCATACAACCGCTGCATATTCCAGCTTTGGTCTAACAAAAGTCATAAACAATTTCTTTAGTATTTCCCCATCCATGTATTTAAAAGCAATTCTGAAGTTAGAAAGTGTAGCATAGGCTCCTCGCACAATGTTCTTAATGTGATCCTCAGGTGACCGTTTTCTATCTAGAACCACCCCTAGATCCCTTTCTTTGTCAGAATTCTTTAAAAATTTCTCACATAATTTATAGGTTGTGTGGGGTCTATGTTCTCCAATTCCACATTCCATAACATGGCATTTATTCACATTAAATTCCATTTGCCAAGTGTTGCTCCATATACTTATTTTGTCCAGGTCTTCTTGAAGGGCATGACAATCATCTAAGTTTCTTATCGTGCCTATTATCTTAGCATCATCAGCAAACATGTTCATATAATTGTGTATTCCCACTGGTAGATCATTTATGTAGACAATGAACATTACCCGTGCAAGAACTGAACCCTGTGGTACTCCACTCGTGACATTCCTCCAATCCGATACCTTGCCTCTGATTACGGCCCTCATTTTTCTGTCATTTAGGAAATTTTTCATCCATGTTAGCTTACCTGTCACCCCTCCAATATGTTCCAGTTTCCAAAAGAACCTCTTATGGGGAACTCTGTCGAAAGCCTTTTTAGGTCCAGATAGATGCAGTCAACCCAACTATCTCTTTCCTGTAAAATCTCTGTGGCTTGATCATAAAAACTGAGTAAGTTCGTTACACAGGATCTTCCAGACCAAAACCATACTGTCTGTCTGATAGCATATCGTTTTTCTCCAGGTGTTCTACCCATTTAGTTTTAATTATTTTTTCCAATATTTTGACTATTACACTTGTCAATGATACAGGTCCTATAATTAAGGGGGGTCTTCCCTGCTTCCACTTTTGTAGATTGGAACTATATTAGCCTTTTTCCACACATCAGCTACAACTCCTGTAAACAGGGATGCCTGAAAAATCAGTTGAAGTGGAATGCTGAGCTCAGGTGCACATTCTCTCAGAATCCATGGTGAAACTCCATCTGGACCAACTGCTTTGTTCTTACTTAGCTCCTTGAGCATTTTTTCCACTTCGTCTCTAGACACCTCGATGTGCTCTATGTTGTTCTCTGGAATTCTTATTGTGTCTGGTTCCCTGAAGATTTCATTTTGTGTAAACACACTTTGAAATTTTTCGTTTAATGTTTCACGCATTTCCTTTTCATTTTCCGTGAATCTATTTTCCATTTTCAACCTCTGAATATTATCCTTTACCTGCAATTTGTTGTTTATGAATTTATAGAATAGACTTGGTTCTGTTTTACATTTGTCTGCAATCCCTTTTTCAAAATTTCATTCTGCCTCTCTCCTCACTGTCGTGTAGTTGTTTCTCGCATCTTTGTATCGCTGGTATGTTTGGGGGTTTGGCCTCTTCCTGTATTGATTCCATTTTTGTGTCTTTTGGTCTCTGGCCCTCTCGCAATTTCTGTTGAACCAATCCTGTTTCCTAGTTCTGCATCTCTGTTTTGGTTTAAATTTTTTTGTGCCTTTGTCATATATTTCACAAAACTTGACATACATCTCAATCACTTCCTTCCCTAGCAACAAGTCTGTCCAATTATACTCACTAAAATTTTTTCTAAGGTCGCCATAATGTCCTCTCCTGAAGTCAGGTTTTTCAACTGCTTCAACTTCCTTATTTTCTAACAGATTATAACGCATTGCATACTTTATTCCCAAAAAGACATGGTCACTTTTACCCAAGGGAGGAAGGTACTGAATGTCAAATATCTCAATATCTCCTGGTAAATATCAAATCTAGCATGGAGGGAGCGTCCCCTTCCCTCATCCTCGTAACTTGTTTAACATGTTGATGCAAGAATGTTTCCAGGATAAGGTCTACAAATCTACAGGTCCAAAAATCTTCTGTTTTGGCTTCATATGCTTCCCAGTCTATGGATTTCAAGTTGAAGTTGCTGATTATCAACAGTCATGATCTATCGTTATCCGCTCTCGCTATAATCTCTCTCATTATTGTTATAAGACCTTCTCATTTACTATCTAGGTCCTCCTTTGACCATGTGTTGCTTGGCGGTGGACTATATGCATTTATGATCATTAGTTCATCATCCTCATGGCAGATCTCTAGTGCTATTATGTCAACTTCTTGTGGATTGGCAGTCATAATTTCGTTCACCTTTAGGTGTACTTTCACCAGCAAAGCAAAGCCACCGCCTTTCTTAATTTGTCTGTCTGTCTCCAAATTGAGTAGCCCCTTGGGAATATGACCTCATTTAAAATAACATCTTCAAGTTTTGTCTCCGTGAGTGCAACAATGTCTGGTGTCTGCAGCTGTATTACATCACTTACATACACTACATACAAAATAGTAACAGGAATTGATAAAATTGATAGGGAAGATTTCCTGAGGGCTGGAACTTTGAGAACAAGAGGTCATAGATATAAACTAGCTAAACACAGGTGCCAAAGAAATATAAGAAAATTCACTTTTGCAAACAGAGTGGTAGACGGTTGGAACAAGTTAGGGGAGAAGGTGGTGGAGGTCAAGACCGTCGGTAGTTTCAAAGCGTTATATGACAAAGAGTGCTGGGAAGACGGGACACCACGAGCGTAGCTCTCATTCTGTAACTACACTTAGGTAATTACTGAACCCCAGTATCTTCGATCTCACTCCATCTATGTTGGTGTAGGCAATCTTCAGGAACTTGTTCCCCCTCTCCTTACTCTTCACTCCCCCTCTCTCTAAAGATTTTGTTTATTTGCCTTTATGTAACACTTTACTGGTCTGCCTACCCCTATCACTTTGTAGAAAAAAGAATTGATTTCTTCTTCATTCCTTCTCTCATTTAAACATTTTGCCTCGGCGAGGTTCAGTTTCAGCTTCTCTCTGTCTTCTTTTGAAAGGTCTCGTCTTAACGACCACACTTTCCCATCCTCATCACTTTGTAATTTTCTAGCATTCCTTAGTACTTCTTCCATCTGTTTGGCACCGTTTAGGGTGATCCTCAAAGGTCGATCTTTCCCTTTTATGTATCTTCCTATTCTCCTGAAGTCGCACACATTCTCTGGTAATAAGACCTTCCACGAGGCCAACAGTTTTATCTACTACTTTCGCTTCTTCTACAGCTCTTTCTGACCTAGATGTTACCTCCTTTTCTTTGCAACCAAAAATTATCAGGGACTTACTCCCATCAACTGTTTTGCACTAACTTTGGGTTAGATGCCAATTCCTTTCTCACTTCCAGCCTAATGTTTGTTTTATCTTGGTTGCTGCAGTGTTTGGCTTCCATTACTGCTTTTTCAATTTTTTCCTTCTCCTTAGCCACTTGTGCATAGGTGAGTTGCATATCCTTCTTGCACTGTTCTATTCCCTGTGTAACTTCCTCCATCTGTGCTGATAAAAGCTGTTTCTCCTGTTGAATTTCCTTACCTAACCTATTGTAGTCATTTATGCAGGCGATGAGTCACAATAACGTGGCTAAAGAATGTTGACCAGACCACACACTAGAAGGTGAAGGGACGACGACGTTTCGGTCCGTCCTGGACCATAGGACCATAAATGACCATAGTCATTTATGTTTAAATTTACTTTAACTTCTCCCAAAGATATTTTTAAGAGTTTATTTTTTTCTTCCATGGCTTTGCAATTTGTTTCCAATTGATTCTTATCCTTGCACAAGTCTTTCACTAAACCTTCAAGACATAAAACTGCTATTCAAATGGTCATTACTTTCTTTCAATTTACTAATTATTTCTACATGAGAGTTCACTATAGTATCTAATTTTATCAACTTGTTGTGCAGACTGCTTATATCAGTATTTTCTTCATTGAATCCCACAAAATGAAGCTCTGTTTTGTTTTTCCTCTTGCCGGCGGCCATCTTGAATGTTCTTCTCTGCACTGGAAACATTAGGGCAACTTTTTCTCATCCAGTTTTTCACTTCCCTTAGCACATTCTTGTTATCTCACTTATTTTTCAAAAGCACTATAGCTTTATTTTCTCTGGGACACCACTCACTATCATCAACCTGTACTACAATACTTAGGATTGTTGAAATATTCTGGAGCTCCTCTGATGCAAGTGTTGATCCTAGGGGTGTCACCTTTTTCACATGGTCATGTTCCCCTCGTGTCAGGGTTCTGCATGACCTTTGGTCTCGTGTGCGACTGAGCCTTTCTGAGCTTTTGTGTTTTTGCACTTGCTTCTGTGGGATCTCGAAGGTTCGGGAAGGTCTTCGATTCTTCCCGTATTATTGGAACATCTGTCGTCTTCCGGTGAGGCTTTCCTCCAGTCCTTTCTAGGACTCTTTGGTCCTCTTCAGTGTTTCTTCTTGGTTTTCGGTACTGTCTCGTCCTTTTGTCATTGTATCTACTCTCCATGCTCTGTCTCGGCACTGCTAATATTTCTTAATTACTCCTAGTTGGCGCCCTCCCCGCCGGGCGGGTTGTGCGGTTTGGACCTCATGCGTCCTGCACATACGCCGTGGGAGTTTGTTTTGTTATGGATTGTGTAATTACCTAAGTGTTGGTGTTCACGTCTGTTTTCTCTCGGATGCTTCGCCCCTCTCCCTTCTCTTATCTCTCCAGTCCATGCCCCATAGATACTGGGGGTTTTCTGATTTCCCAATATGGGGAGGATGCCTAGTTTTTCTCTGCATACGGGTGTGGGGGTGCCGCATTCGCCTCTATCCTATGCTCCTCCTGCATGTTCGGCTCTGACCTTATTCCCCTAGCAGTGCTCCAGGAATATTCTCGGCTACGATGTGTCATGACTCGTTCATGCCTATGCTCTACAGGTGAGTTTGTGCGGTCGGGTGTCTCTTTCGGCCAGGCGATGGTTCATGGTTTTTGTATGAGTGTTGGGGATTGGTTGTGGGGTTTTGTTTGGCCCCTTGTGTGCTTCTTCCTGTGGCCTTCCTTGTTTGTCTGTGTTATTTGTTACATGGTGGGGCACGGCCCCGTCTTGCGTGATCTTATCTTGGACACTCATTCCTTGACTGTTGTGTAGTGCTTGGCGGAGTCCTTTGATATTTATTGGATTCTTTGTGTGTGGTAGGTCATGTCCCTTCGTTCCCGATTGCTGCCTGTCTTCTTCATTCCTCATCTTCCTTCTAAACTCTTGTCCCTAGCTGCTGGTGCGTGGGCTGTCTTTCTGGTCTTTTTCTTGCGTTTTTCTCTTTCTCACCTACATATTGTTGTGTGTTTTAGTATGTGCTTCTTGGCTCTACTAATACTAAGTTGGACTTTGTCCAACGTGGATGTAGCTTCCATTCTTCCTCTCTTGCCCCTGCAGTTTCTTTTCGTTAAGCCAGGAGGTGCTAGGTTTCGGGCCCTGGCTCCGGCCTTTTCTTTGTGTTCCCTTTCGGGCGGTGCATTTTTGTTTTTGTGCTGTTCACGTCTTGGTTTGTTCTCCTCTTACCCTACTCGGTATTGCATGCTTCGTTCTGCCCTGTTGGGGCTGCATACGCCGCTCCTGTGGGATGCGGTGTCCCTGCTTTTCACTTTGCATTTTGGTTCGTGATGCTCACTTCCTCATTGGCCTCGGCCTGGGCCCTGGCTCTTCGTTTTTCGTCGCGATTTTCTCCTTGCTCTTTGCGGCATCTGCGTTTCGGCGTTTTTCTGCAGGCGACTTTTCGTTGTCATCTGTTATCGGACTTGTTGATCCTTCACGGGTCCCGGGGGTTCCTCTTGGAAGGGGCGTTTCTGCTCGCCCGGGTTGGTTCTTTCCCGGCTTGCCGGGTTTGGGTTCCTGGTTTCCTGGCTTACCCTGCCAGTTGGCATTTTCATGATCTCACGGTGTCACTTCTCACTAGTCTCGCGTTGGAACCACAGTGTCTCTGATTTCCTGGTGAGCTCGCTAGCATTGGGAAGTTTTCTGTATGACAGACATTCCATCTGGTTCCTTGCTGGCTTGGGTTTCTGGCTCTGCCTGCTCAGTGTTCGCACCTGAGATTTTTCCCGCGGCTCTGCCTCTTTCTATGCTCGATCGGTCCATGGCGGGGCTGGTTCAGTTCTGTCTCGAGTCTCTCACTATCTGTTGGTGATCAGGTGGCTTCGTTGATGGTGTCCCACCTGTGTGCTTCGTCTCGGCGGTGGTGTGGATATTTTTAGTGGTCCTTCCTTTTTCTTTTGTCCCTTAGTAGGTTTGCTGCATTTTGTTGGCGTGGTCTTCTCCTTCTCTTGCAGAGGTTCAAAGCCGTCATCTTGCCACATACTGTCGCTTTGTCTCGTGTGGCACTGGTGGAGCCGCTCTGGGTTGTTTCGGTTTTGATGTTCCCTCTGCACCAATTTGCGGGCTGTCTCTGGCGTGGTTTACCTCCGGCCTGTTATTGCGCCACTTGAACCGTCCTGGCTCTTGGATTAGGTGCTCTCTTCTCTTCTCCTTGGTTTGTTGTGGCCCTTTCAGTTCTGGATTATTTTCTGAGGCTTTTTTCTTGTTGGCGTTGGCATCTGAGGGTCGGGTCAGGATGCTTCATGCTCTCCTCCGGCGCCAGGTTTCGGCTCCTTTGGTCCTCGTGATTGGTTTGTTTGCTTGCAGCCGTCACTTTCTTTTCTGGCGAAGACTGCCATGGCTGCTTTCCGGAGGGGCCCTTGGGTTGTTGATGCTTGGTTGGTCTGGCCGGGGGTGCATCGTGTGTTATGTTCGGTTGTGGCGCTTCGCCGTTCTTCCCTGTTCCAGGGTGCGGATCTCTCAGGTCGTTGGTTGGGTGGTTCGGTACAGTCAGCCTGCTGTCTATCCCCGTGCCCTCGACGTGCGTAGGTTAGCTATGCATTTCTTCGTTGCTGTTCCTGGGCCTTGTCGGGCATGTGTGGCCTTGAGTTGGCAGTTGCATTCTTTTGTCTCTGCTTCACGTTGGGAAGTGGATGACTTCTGCCTCCCGAGTTAGGTCCCTCTTGTTTTCGTCTTTGGGTAGGTAGCTCCGGGGAGCCGACAGGGTTCCCCTAGAAAACCAGCATTGAATGTAATGAAACGCCATTTTCTGGGTGAGACCCGGAGGCTCCCTGTTAACTCTCCCTTCCTCCAGTCGGCATTTTTTTAGTGTATTTTGATAGCCAGCCTCAGAACTGAGGTCTTCCTCTTCCCCCCTCCCGGGAGGTGGGAGCTGCGCAGATGGCGACGTGGTGACGTCATGCTCATTAACTCGTTTTTATTTTGGGAGTTTTGTCCACTGGTTTGGCTCTGTGGCAATTTCTTAAACATAATAGGGGTTTGTTTTGGGATGCTTATCTTTCTGGGTGCCTGACCCAATGCTTCCAACCACATAGGGGTTTTCTATAGGCCATTGCTCCTCGTGCCTCTCTGAGGGGGGCCAGGTTCTGGCTCATGGTCCCCAGTAGGCCTAAGAACTCCATACACATGACTGATGCCAAAGTCTGATATTAGCAATATCAGCCTGGATAGCTCCGGGGAGCCTCCAGGTCTCACCCAGAAAATGGCGTTTTATTACATTCAACGCTGGTACATGTACAGTGTATTTCCAATATTTTTACTATTACATTTGTCAATGATACAGGTCTTTAATTAAGGGGGTCTTCCTTGCTGCCATGTTTGTAGATTGAAACTATGTTAGCCTTTTTCCACATATCTGCTACGACTCCTGTATTCAGGGATGCCTGAAAAATCAGCTTAAGTGGAATGCTGAGCTCAGGTGCTCATTTTCTCAGAACCCAAGGTGAAACTCCATCTGGACCAACTGCTTTGTTCTTACTTAGCTCCTTGAGCATTTTTTCCACTTCGTCTCTACACACCTCTATGTACTGTATGTTGTTCTCTGGAATTCTTATTGTGTCTGGTTCCCTTCAGATTTAATTTTGTACTAACACACTTTGGAACTTTTCGTTTAATGTTTCACACATTTCATTTTCATTCTCCGTGAATCTGTTTCCCATTTTCAACCTCTGAATATTATCCTTTACCCGCAATTTGTTGTTTATGAATTTATAGAAGAGGCTTGGTTCTATTTTACATTTGTCTGCAATCCCTTTTTCAAAATTTCTTGCTGCCTCTCTCCTCACTGCCGTGTAGTTGTTTCTCACATCTTTGTATCGCTGGTATGTTTGGGGGTTTGGCCTCTTCCTATATTGATTCTGGTTTGGCCTCTTCCTAAATTGATTCCATTTTTGTGACTTTTGGTCTCTGGCCCTCTCGCAATTTCTGTTGAACCAATCCTGTTTTCTAGTTCTGCATCTCTGCTTTGGTATAAATTTTGTTGTGCCTTTATCATATATTTCACAAAACTTGACATATATCTCATTTACTTCACATCATAACAGCAAGTCTTTCCAGTCAAATTCCTTAAAGAAATGTCCGAGTTTCCCATGATGTCCTCTCCTGAAATCTGTTTTTTCAATTGCTTCATTCTCATTTTCTTCTAGATTATAACGCATTGCATGCTTTATTCCAAAAAGACATGGTTACTTTTACCCAAGGGAGGACGGTACTGAAATATCAAATATCTCTTTCCTGGTAAATATCAAATCCAGCAGGGAGGGAACATCCCCTTCCCTCATCCTCGTAGCTTGTTTAACATGTTGAAACATGAATGTTTTCAAGATGAGGTTTACGAATCTACAAGTCCAAAATCCTCTGCTCTAGCTTCATATGCCTCCCAGTCTATGGATTTCAAGTTGAAGTCGCCGACTACCAACAGTTGTGATCTATCTTTATCAGCTCTCGCTATAATCTCTCTCATTATTGTTATAAGACCCTCTTGTTTATTAACCAACTCCTCCTTTGACCATTTGTTGCATGGTGATGGACAATATGCATTTATGATCGTTAGTTTATCATCCTGATTGCAAATTTCTAGTGCTATTATGTCAACTTCTCGTGGCTTGGCAATCATTATTTCGTTTACCTTTAGGTGTTCTTTCACCAGCACAACAATGCCACTTCCTTATCTAATTTTTCTGTCCCATCTCCAAACGGAGTAGTCCCTTGGGAATATGACCTCATTTAAAATATCATTTTCAAGTTTCGTCTCTGTGAGTGCAACAATGTCTGGCATCTGCAGCTGTATTACATCACTTAACTCCAATATCTTTGATCTCTCTCCATCTATGATGGTGTATGCAATTTTCAGGAACATATTCCCCCTCTCCTTATTCTTCACTGCCCGTCTCTAGTGATTTTGTTGGTTTGCCTATTTGTATCATTTTACTGGTCTGCCTACCCTTATCACTTTGTAGAAAAAAAGAATTTATTTCTTCTTCATTCCTGCTCTCATTTAGACGTTTTACCTCGGCAAGATTCAGTTTCAGTTTCTCTCTGTCTTCTTTTGAAAGATCTCATCTTAACCACACTTTCCCTTCCTCATCACTTTGTAATTTTCTAGCATTCCTTAGTACTTCTTCCATCTGTTTGGCACCGTTTAGGGTGATCCTCAAAGGTCGATCTTTCTCTTTTACGTATCAGCCAATTCTCCTGTAGTTGCAGACATTCTCTATAGTTGTAAGACCTTCCACTAGTCCAACAATTTTATCTACTACAGTACTATCTCTTCTATAGCTCTTTCTGACCTAGATGTTATCTCCTTTTCTTTGCAACCAAAAATTATCAGGGACTTACTTCGATCAACTGTGTTTTGCACCAGTTTAGGATTTGATGCCAGTTCCTTTCTAACTTCAGTTTAATGTTTGTTTTATCCTGGTTGCTGGAGAGTTTGGCTTCCTTTACTGCTTCTATTTTTTCCTTCTTGGCCATTTGTGCATAGGTGAGTTTCATATCCTTCTTGCACTGTTCTATTCCCTGTGTAACTTCCTCCATCTGTACTGACAAAAGCTGTTTTTCCTGTTGAATTTACTTACCTAACCTATTACAGGTATAGTCATCTTTGTTTAAATTTGCTTTAACTTTTTCCAAAGTTGTTTTTAAGAGTTTATTTTCCTCTTCCATGGCTTTACAGTTTGTTTCCAATTGAAACTTGGCCTTGCATAAGTCTTTCACTAACCCCTCAAGACCTAATACTTTACTACTCAAGTGGTCATTACTTTCTTTCAATTTGCTGATTATTCTACATGAGAGTTCACTATAGTATCTAATTTTGCCAACTTGTTGTGTAGACTGCTGATATCAATGCTTTCTTCATTGAAACCACCAATCTCTAGCTCTGTTTTGTTTTTCTTCTGGTCGGCGGCCGGTCCGTCTAATTAACCAAAGGTACCCAAAGCTTCCTAGTATTACTTAAGTAAAAGAGAAATATGATATATTTACTTACTATAATGTCGGTGCTGAAAGTAGAACATGAAAAAACATATTTTTACTCTGAAATAATACGAGTTTATAATAAAATTAGACGAAACTAAGTGGCATGAGAGGCCATAGGAAGTCGACAGTTAAAGCGACACTGTTGTGGAGCGACTTATCCAAGATATATTATTGCCTACAGTTTATATCGTTAGGTTTGGATAGGTTAGGGTTAGGTTAGGTTTGGGTGGGTTGGTTAGGTTAGGTAGGTAGAGGAGACTGATATGCCAGCAAACACTCTCCTAGCAACAATGTGTCTTGGATAAGTCGCTCCACAACAGTGTCGCTTGGACCGTCAACTTGCTTTGGCATCACCAGCAGCTTATTCTTGTCTAATTTTGTTATGAAATGATACTTTTTCAGAGTAAAAATATGTTTTTCTATGTTCTACATTCAACACCAACATTATAATGAATAAATATATCATATTTATTCATTACTAACATAATGTTAGGAAGCTTTGGGTAGCTTGTTAGGAAGCTTTGAGTAGCTTTGGGTAATTAGGCGGACCTCCAGCGGCCATCTTGAATGTCGTTGTCTGCACTGGGAACACTAGGTCAACATTTTATCATCCAATTTTTTCACTTCACTTGGCACATTCGTGTTAACTCATATTTTCTAAAGCACTACACCTTTGTTCCTTGGGACACCACTCACTATCATTCTACAATCCTTAGGAATTTTTAAATATGCTGGAGCTCCTCTGATGCAGGTGTTGACACAAGGGGTGTCATCTTTTGGATGAACTTCAAAAGGTGGCACAAGGTGACACCTTTTGAAATGAGCTTTTGTAGCTTGTTTAACGTGTTGATACATGAATGTTTCCAGGATGAGGTTTACGAATCTGCAGGTCCAAAGGTCCTCTGTTCTAGCTTCATGGTGTAGCTGTGGTTGGAAGTGTAAACACAATGAAAGTTGGGGTACAATAGTCACGATTAGAAAACATTAAGTATTAGAGATGTCCATGACTTTTCAGTCTCTTCCCAATAAATATAAGAAATGTCACTGGAACAAAGGTGGACATTTTCAAGGGAAAAAGTGACAAATTTCTGCTGAGCTTCTGGATTAACCTGGCACTGGGGTTCGTTAGGTTACTAAGGCAATGAACCTTATCTTGAGGTTATCTTGAGATGATTTCGGGGCTTTAGTGCCCCCGCGGCCCGGTCCTCAACCAGGCCTCCACCCCCAGGAAGCAGCCCGTGACAGCTGGCTAACACCCAGGTACCTATTTTACTGCTAGGTAACAGGGGCATAGGGTGAAAGAAACTCTGCCCATTGTTTCTCGCCGGCGCCTGGGATCGAACCCAGGACCACAGGATCACAAGTCCAGCGTGCTGTCTGCTCGGCCGACCGGCTCCCAACCTTACCTTACAGACAAGGCAGTCAACAAGGAAACGTGGTTCCAGGCCTGCCTGTGAAAAATAGAGTAACTCTTAAAATCATCCACAGGTAATACAACCATTACTGCCATCACTACTATATCTCTTACCTTGTAATTATTCAACCACTTCTTCTATGGGGGATACCCCCATCTTGATTGACTTTGAGTAAAATATTTCTAGTTATAATATTTCACAATATTGTAGCATTTTGCTGATTGGCTAATCAAATGAGAACCATTAAATAATTATAATTAGGTTTTAAGTGACCGTAATCAGGACATTTCTTTAGAGCCAGGTGACTGAACTCTTTTAACAGCGTTAACTAGTTCTCTTGGGTGTTTGTCCACCATAAGTTGATACTAACAAATATAGTATTAGTATAGGAAAAAATACACTAGGAAAAGATTTTGTCCAATATTACAAGATTGAAATCTGTTAGGACAGAACCTCGAAGGAAATTTTTAAGTGAAGGAAATGTTGACGATATTAGCAAGTAAAATATGTTACAAAATAAATTATTAAAAATAAATGCATATTAGGAGATTTTGTGAATGTGGGGTAAAGGAAGAAAGTGTGAAGTCAAATAAGATTACATAATACATGGAGGCAATTATAGAAGTGTGCAAGTACTGCACAAATATGGGGATGTGTAATTACCTAAGTGTAGTTACAGGATGAGAGCTATGCTCATGGTGTCCCGTCTTCCCAGTACATTTTGTTGTATAATGCTTTGAAACTAATGATGGTTTTGGCCTCCACCACCACCTCACTTAACTTGTTCCAACCGTCTACCACTCTGTTTGCAAAGAAAACATAATAATATCTTTTTGGTACCTTTGTTTCCTTAGCTTGAATCTGTTTTCTCTTGTTCTTGAAGTTACTGGTTTCAGGAACTCCTGTCAATTTGGTCGATTCCTGTTAGTATTTTGTAAGTGGTGATCATATCTTTTTTCTTCTATTATGTACACAAGTTTTCATGCATCACCCTGCTAGTTGATAATAGATTGTATACTGGGTACTGGTAGAAAAATAAAGTTGGAGCAGATATGCAGAGAAACTTAGAAACTCGTGAAAACTCTTAAGATATTTTGTGCACAAAAAATACAGTACTCGCCTAAATTTATTGAAGGAACTGGGGTTAATTAGGCGTGCTTAAATATACAACTACAGTATGCAGGATAATAGTAGGAGAAATTAGGTTGGCCAAGACAGGTTATTTTTGTCAAAATTAGCGATGATAGATTTTATTTTATATTCAATTTATTTCACATCCTAAGTTTACTTAAAACTTAAGTTTTCTAATGTCAGGCATTACTTATATGAATACTGTATATGTTTTCTGCTTTTTAATAGTCATAAAATGTATCTCTGTTAATTAAACTTAAGTATATTGTTTAAATGACCTTAAAGTTTTTTTAACTTTATTTTCAGTTCACTTTAATTTAAATTGTTGTTAAAGTTTTAATTTTACATTAAGTTCCTGTATAGAATATAACACAATTATTGTTAATTTACTTTGTAATACACTATATAAAAAACAAAGTTTTATTAAATTGTAGTGATAATTGACTCTTATCAGATTACTAATATGATTTCTTAATTCACAGGGTGCAATGCAGGATCTGAACAACTTACGGCAAGAAGTTTACCCAGGTGCTGGTATATCACATCAGAGGATATCAGTATCCCCACAGATGCGACAACATCAACACTCCCAGCACTTGGCCACCTCTCCAACTCGACTACATTATCATCCAACACTGCTGTCTCCTCCAGAGGCTCTATCACGCTCCATCTCTGATTCCTCTCTACACCAAAACCTGGTTCAAGGCAAGGCAGTTAACAATCGGAAAGGTTTGTTTGTTATTATATTGCTTTGTATAGAATATCCATTAAATCTGAAGCAGTAACTTTTCTGGTTTTGCCTCCTTAGTAGCTCCCCAGAGCTAAAGTGCTGGAACTGCTAAGCCTTCAGGTTGAACCAGGCCTCTGAAACTAAAACAGTATTGAAAACCGATACCAGAATTTGGTCATCTCAACAAGGTGTGGAGAATAGTGATTGCAAATATACTCTAAAACTGAGCAAGATCAAGCTCAAGTCCAGATAAAACTAAACAAACTACTGTTCTAAATATAAACAAAAATGAATGTGAAAAACAATGTAAGCAATACTTAGCAGTGAGTAAAGAACCTTAGCTGAACCTCGCTTGGCTGCCACCAGATGGCAGGTGATACCACCCGTTGACCTGAACCACTTCTTGCCTCACTCACACACCTGGTAGCGTAAGAGTTGTTTGCCCCTGCTGGGACTTCTGTAATTACCTAAGTGTAGTTTCAGGATGAGAGTTCCTGTGTGAAAGTTCCAGCGTCCCAGCGAAAGTTTCAGAGCCAAATGGCTTTGGTTTTCCCTGAAATAGTTGCTGCATGTTGGGCCATTGCTTTGTTTTCATTTAATTTACCATACGTTTTACCATTATGTTTATGCCACCCCATACAGCTCGTTCCCCGGCAATTATTTTGCTTCTATTTTGGTTTAGGGTTCTCTTTACTGGCTGTTAATTTGTATTTTCCTTGCTCCACTAGCATTACAGTCCCTTCTTTGAGGGTGTGCGTTCCTCCTCTACAAATTGGCTTCTTTTTTAGTCACCCTGCTTCTGGTTAGTGCTTGGGAGTTTGTCCCAATGTTAATTGGGGAGTTTTGTGTTTGGGTCATCCATAACCAAGTTTATGGTTGGGTCATGTTCAGTGATTCCTTTTTATTTGTGACTTTGTTTGGAGAAAGTGCTGTGGATGACTGTAAACTCAAGCCACTCCTTGTGTACCATTATGAAGGTCCCCAAGTTATCAAGGGTGTGTTAAAACCAACTTGGCTAGTGGGATGGACAAATGCTCCAAGAAACATTGTTAACTAGAGACATCTTCAAAGACTGGTTTACCAATGATTGTTCTTGAAGTGAATTTAAATATTAATGCTGTGTTTATGCCTCCTGACAAAAGTGTGTCGTTGCTATCACCAATAGACCAGAGTGTTATAAGATTACTTGAGGCCTGTTACACGATCAGACCCTTTTCCCAGGCCCTTCAGTCATCAGACAGCAAACCTACTGCCATCAAGGATTTCTGGAAAGGCTATAATATTTTAAAGTCTGTTAAGAACATGGGAAAATCATAGAACAAATTAAAAAAAAAGACAATTATGAATGGTATATGGGAAAACTTTGCGCTTCATTTGTAACAGGGTCTTATAGGTGTGGTGCACTTTTCAAGGCTTGGCTTCACCAGGGCACAAAGTACTGGGAGCTACCAAGGTTCTGGTGCACTTCTCAAGGCTTGGCTTCACCAGAGCACAAGGTACAGGGAGCTACCAAGGTTTTGGTGCCCTTCTCAAGGCTTGGCTTCACCAGAGCACAAGGTACGGGGAGCTACCAAGGTTCTGGTGTACTTCTCAAGGCTTGGCTTCACCAGAGCACAAGGGACTGGAGGCTACCAAGGTTCAGGTGCACTTCTCAAGGCTTGGCTTCACCAGAGCACAAGGTACTGGAGGCTACCAAGGTTCTGGTGCACTTCTCAAGGCTTGGCTTCACCAGAGCACAAGGTATGGGGAGCTACCAAGGTTCTGGTGCACTTCTCAAGGCTTGGCTTCACCAGAGCACAAGGTACAGGAGGCTACCAAGGTTCTGGTGCACTTCTCAAGGCTTGGCTTCACCAGAGCACAAGGTATGGGGAGCTACCAAGGTTCTGGTGCACTTCTCGCAGGCTTGGCTTCACCAGAGCACAAGGTACGGGAGGCTACCAAGGTTCTGGTGCACTTCTCAAGGCTTGGCTTCACCAGAGCACAAGGTACGGGAGGCTACCAAGGTTCTGGTGCACTTCTCAAGGCTTGGCTTCACCAGAGCACAAGGTACGGGAGCTACCAAGGTTCTGGTGCACTTCTCAAGGCTTGGCTTCACCAGAGCACAAGGTACTGGAGGCTACCAAGGTTCTGGTGCACTTCTCGCGGCTTGGCTTCACCAGAGCACAAGGTACGGGGAGCTACAAATGTTCTGGTGCACTTCTCGCAGCTTGGCTTCACCAGAGCACAAGGTACTGGAGGCTACCAAGGTTCTGGTGCACTTCTCGCAGCTTGGCTTCACCAGAGCACAAGGTACGGGGAGCTACCAAGGTTCTGGTGCACTTCTCGCGGCTTGGCTTCACCAGAGCACAAGGTACGGGAGGCTACCAAAGTTCCACTAGAAAAGGGCATTTCATTATAAGCAGTTATTTATTTTTTTCTATGCTGATGCTTCTCCACCAGAGGAAAGTGAAAATGGGTTAATGATAAGGTATATAATCATCTGACCTACAATATGTATGTAGGTCATATTGTTGACAAGGATAAATGTTTAACGGTCTTGGTAGTACAGTTGGGCTCATTCTCGACACACAGTTGAGAATTCTGGGTTCGAATCCCGGGCGGGACAGATTTAATTGGGCACATTTCCTTTCACCTACTGGGCCTGTTCACCTAGCAGTAAGTAGGTACTCGGGAATTAGTCAGCTTGTTGTGGGGTTGCATCCTGGGTGGTGTCAGTAATTTGAGCTTGGGGAAGGGACGTCGATATAATCCTAACATGTATGAATACACTCTGGCTTCCTGTCCCGGACACAATGAATTATTACAATGACATATATTGTCAACATCCTTCGAGATTACCTTGAATTTGTAATAAGTATCAATCTTCCCATGGCTTAATCTCATGATCAGGCCTCCTGGTTGGTAGTCTGGCCAATCAGATTGTTGGATGCTGCTGCTCTCAGTTTGATGTATAAATTACAGCCAGGTTGATTAGGTATCCTCTGGAGATCTTTATAAAATTCTCTGTTGACTATTGTGAAATATCTGCCATTTATACCTCTTATGTATAGAGGGAGAGTGTTGAAAAGTTTTGGGGCCTTGATGTTGATAGGTTCACTCTGAATGGTATATGGGAAAATAAGTTAAATAAAAAATATATATTTTATAAGAAAATAAGAAAATATAAGAAAATAAAACTGCAATCTCTTAGTTTTATTGCACCTTTGCTTTTCAAAGGGGCTATTTTGCACTTCCTTTCAAGCCTCCTAGTCATATATGGTGTTATTTCCATGTGTAGATTTGGAACCAGTCCTTCTAAGATTTTTCAAAGTACTGTACTGTTAATACAAAATTAAGTATTATTTCATACTGTATTTTATATTGAAAAATCATTATTTACATACAGTATTTGTGTGTAAATATACAAAAATATGTATTCCGTAATTTTTATTAAGAATTACACAACCAAGATTTCTGAAAAATAATATGACTTTTTAAAAGATCTAAATTTGTAAAAATTAAATAGAGGTCCAAAATGCTAAAATCCAGATTTTGAAGGCACACACTGTTAGTGTTACTGTACATATAATTTGAATGTATTATACTACATAAGAATATAAATTAAATCCTACTACAGCATTAAAATGATAAAAAAATTATATTATAATAAAAACTCAATATTGTTACAGTCTCTGCTCCAGTGGAAGGAATTCGAACAGATCCTGCATTGGGTGTCAGTTTTTATGAGTCGGTGAGACTTGGCCATGAACCACAACCCAGACCGAAGTCAGGTTGTGAATTAACGCACCCATCGGATATTACTGCGTAAGTTATCACTTGACTGTCTTCGTTAATTATAATAAGGACAAAATATTTAACGATTTCTGTGTTTCAGATTGTATTGAAATACATACTGTATGCCGGAAAGTGTGAAAACATATTCTGGATTTTGAATTGGCAAAAGTGAAATCAGGGTCTTAAAGGTAAATTTGCAGCAGATTTGATTTTTCTTTGAGCACACTCAGTAATTCCTTAGCTAATGCTCTAGTCATTGCTGGACACACTTCAATAAGGCCAGATATCCATAGGGAGAGAATTGCCTACCAGAAACAAAACTCTGACAACTACTTAACAAGCTGTCACAATGAACCTCAGTCTGCTAGCAAGTGATACAGTATACGGTTGACTATTGTCTCAGAGAGGCACCCACCTGTCATATTCAGCATTGTGGTAACTGGCACATCACGTGTGTATTTACAGAGCTAAACTCATTCCACAAAGCTAAGTGATCTTGCAGTTCCTAGGACCTTCAGGTTATACATCTGGGGTAGTATGCTATCTATGTTTAAAGCAATTCACTTTCTTTGTGTCTGGTTACCACAGCTTGTGCTTTTGGGCCTTTCCTGATGTAATTTAGGCAGACTGTTCTCCATCAAAATTGTCTTTTCTAAGGCATTCAGTTTCCTACTTTGGGTGGACTCCTTTCAAATCTGCCTCATGCCAGTTAATATTGTGCTTGATGTTGGCTCTTGTGAGAGTACAAAACTTTATGCATATAAACCAAGTTTATGATAAGACATTTTGACTATGGATTGTGGTGGCATTTGAGTTTCCAAGCAACAGGAAGGTTATTTAGTTCATATTTCAGAAGATTTCTGCCCTATGTGGGTGCATTTTACAGCACCGACTTTTGCAGTCTTCAACTGTGGCTGATACAGTAGGTGAGCCACCTCCTCTTTTTGTCAGGTTCCGGTGTACTGTAGTTTTGGGCTCCATCTCTGGCCCTTCTCCTCTTGGGAAGAGTGGCTCCAAGGGTTGCAGGAGGCTGAGCAATGGTGGTAGCTCTTCACTGCTACCTATGGGTCACTGGTTCTGCCTTTGTGGGTGCCTTATTGACCCTGTTTCTTTGGTCCCCTGTTCCAAGGCTCACATTTCCTAGGTCATCTGCAGTGTCCTAAAGTCTAACCAACCTGCTGTCTACTGTTGGGGCCCACGATGTTTGCAAATAAGGTATGCTGCTTTGGCCACAGTTTTCTCTAACATTTCCTGGGCTGATATTTGGGCTTGGGGGTTTTAGTGTTTTAACAGGGTTCTGGTGAACTGGTATTTAGGTAATTTTTCTGGTTCCAGTTGGCCATGTGTTGCTTTGAGCCTTGTCTCCTGATCTGGGTTCTTTTCTTTGTCCCATTGCCTGCTGCCTCTCCTCTCCTCTTCCCTGGTAAGTCCTGTTTTTGTTATCTGTAGTGGGTTAGCTTCAGGGAGCCACTGGGTGGGTTAGCCCAGAATCCCAGCATTGAATGTACAGTAATTAAATGGCAGTTTCTGGTAGAGTCCCGGTGGCTCTCTGAGTCCCTCCAAGTTTGACAGTTCATCGGTGGGTTGGTCTTCAGCTCCAGAACTGACCAGGGAGCTGGCTGTGGGCAAGGGCCAGGCCGACTGGTGGTAGCAACATCAGTATTAACGAGATTTGAGCTAATTTGAGCAAATCTCTTGTTTGGTGTGAATTGTTTGGAGGATTTGAGGCTTTGTTTTCTGTGAACCCTGCAATTATGTGTAAAACCTGGCTGATTTTCTGGATGCTTTCCTGGTGGGGCGGCAAATTGTCACTCATTCTCTGCACCTCTGTGAGGGGGTGGGGGGGATCAGGTTCTTGCTCTGGTCAACAGTAGGCAAAACAAAACTGTCAGATGTGGTTACCTACCTTGAGGTTACCTTGAGGTGATTTTGGGGCTTAGCGACCCCGCAGCTCGGTTGTCGACCAGGCCTCCTCGTTGCTGAACTGGTCAACCAGGCCTCCTCGTTGCTGAACTGGTCAACCAGGCCTCCTCGTTGCTGAACTGGTCAACCAGGCTGTTGGACGCAGCTGCTCGCAGCCTGGTTGATCAAGTATCCTTTGGAGGTGTTTATCAAGTTCTCTCTTGAACACTGTGAGGGGTCGGCCAGGTATGCCCCTTATGTGTAGTGGCATAACTGGTTGACCCCTCACAGTGTTCAAGAGAGAACTTGACAAATTTGAATAGAGTATTGAGAATAGAGAATGTAACCATTAGAATAGAACAATCTCAACAAAATAGCTTCAGGGAGCCACAGGAGTTCTGCCAGAAAGGCACTTCATTGCATTCCATACTGGGCTTTTTTATAAATTGCTATCCACACTTCCGTGGAAATAAAGATTCCATTCACCTGGACTGTATGGGGTCCAGTTCCCTTTTAAGACTGCTTATAGCTGAGTTGATAGAACTATGGCCTCACACACACGTGGGGTCCACAGTTTGCGACCCCATACAGTACAGGTGTTGGTTTTTTTTATAATAGTACATAATTGCTCTTACCTAATGGAGCAGATAGTGTAGACCAAAGATTTCTCTCTTTTCTTAGTAAATACTGTACATAAAGGTGTCTAGTATGAAATTCACAAATTTATTAGTCTATATTAGAGGCTATATAAGTCTATATAGGAGGCCTATACTATATAATAGTCTATATAGGAGGCCTGGTCGAGGACTGGACCACGGGGTTGCTAAGCCCGAAGACACCTCAAGGTATATTCGTTCTGTTTTTGGTTTGTATGCTTCTCAGTAGTTTTGATTTTAAATTAAATTAATATGTCTTGATTGTTTTTATGCAGTCAGTATATTTGTAATATATAATGGTAATATTTTAAAATTATATAACAGTAATATTTTTAAACTTTTTACATAGGATAAACCACATACAGCGAAGTGCAAATATTCCCATTCCCACATCAATAAACAATGCTGGAGGAGCTGGACCTGGGGGAGGTGGAGGGGGAGTAGGAGCACTACCAAATACCGGCTCTCTTCCTGACTTGACGCAAGTTCAATATCTGCAGCCTATGAATCCCCCTTTGCCTGATACAGACTTGACAGTGAGTCCTTACTATTTTATATATTTAATTTATACAATATTATGAAATACAGTGTATGGATATGTTTATTTAATAAAAATAGTCATGACATTATTTCTACCAGAACTTTGAAGTAAAATTTGTTGTAATATTTAGGCCTATTTGATGAGTTACCTTGTCATAATCAACCATTTCAATTCCATTCCCTCAAAATAGTTTCTTTTCTGAATAGACCTTACAGAATTTGCAACCAGGCTCACCTCGTCTTGGTTCAGGCTTCTCTTCAGGAGGGCTTGGTGATCCGTATAGTAGTGGACAAGCCTCTCCCAGGGGAACATCCCCAGGACCTTCACCATCCCTTATAAGAAAACAGAAACAAAAACCTTATCAACCTCTACACATAAACCGTGTATCACACCACTCCCAAAGCAAAGTAAGTTATAACTTCAACTGGTACCTAATTGCTATACCAGCCCAATTGCACTGCTTTATTTGCAGATTCCAACAGGCCATTGCTCAACTGATTTTATGATTTTGTTATATAAAGTTCCCTTTTGTAATAAAAGTGACACTTCATCTTCTTCCTCTCTCCTCTTTTCCAAGGAATGGATACATGGGACACATACATCAAGGTCAGACACAAACACAGGGTGGGGAAGTTGTGTGAAAAATGGACACGAGTCATCTCAGGGGAGATGCACTAGAAGAAATCTTGTACTAAGTATATCACAGTATCAAAAATAAAATGTGAGGAGGAACTGGAAGAAATTTAACAAACAAAATGTATATTGGAGCTAAGCTTGGTTAAGGAGGAAAAACAATGAATAGCCAAAATAAAGTACACAGGCCCCTAGCATTTGGAATCAAACAGTGGATTGGTCTTTTTTCATGGCATATTCCATTTGTGGACATGTTAAAAAGTAATCCAGATGCAAGGACAGCAGTCCAGCAAGTGACAGTGCAGGCAGCCACTTTACAGGAAGCAGCAATGAATGCAAGTCAGCTACGCTACTACAGAGAGAAAAAAACAATAACAATAGTAAGACCAAGAGAACTGCAAGAAACCATCAAAGTTAAGTAAAAAGTGAGGGCCAGAAATAAAGTAACAGGGATCCTGGCAAGTTGGAGGTGGCAGGGGGAGGCAGATGCTTGTGGTGCATGTGGTAGTACACTTCCCTCGCACCTCCCCTCTGATTTTGACCAGGTTCGAGCCCTAGGCAGAAAGAATTGACTGGGCACCAATCCTTAAGATGAAAGATGAGAACTTGAGATGAGCTATGAGAAGGGGGAAAGCTCTAAGCCTGCTAATCAGCCTAACATCATATGATCCTGTACCCACCTGTCTAAAAAAGAAAGAAAGAATTTATTTTGGCTAGATTGGTATAGGAAATCAATCGGGTTATAATGGAGCTGTTCACTAATGAACTACAAGAGATGAATTCTTAGGAAAGAAAATCAGACTTGATTGCTTTTCCTCCTTTCATAGGAAAGAAAAGCAATAATCTGTTTCACTGCCTTGCATAAAAAGATCATGAAAACACTGGTAGAACATCTGGAGAGAAGAACATTTATAACACAGAGCCAGCATTGGTTCAGGGATGGATATCTTCCCTCACAAATTTGATAAATTTCTGGGACTGAACAACAGGAATTAAACAAGAAAAGGAAGGGGTGGGTAGACTGCAAGTTTTTTGGATTATGATAAAGCCTTCATCTTGGTACCTCACATGAGACTAGTGCACAAGTTAGATAAACAGGCAGAAGTGACAGGAAAATGGTCCAGTAGATAAGGGAGTATGTTAGCAACAAAAGACAATTACAGCGAGACCCACCTCCTCAACTCAACTCTTCAGCAAGATCGTTACGCTTAGGTGGGTGTGCCTGGGTTCCCTGCTCCATTCTGTCCTCTCTCAGGGCTCGTGGTTTTGGGGCTCCTCCAAGGGTTGCCACACCCAATCGTAGTTTGGAGGTGGTTGTGTCAGATATTTCCACAGGTATCTCATCGTTTTTGGCTTTTTGGATATTTGGGGTGGCTCTGCTCTCTATCTCTGGCATCTTAAGGAGTTCTCAGCTCCTACCCAGGGCCTCCTGTTGATAAGACTGCTAGGGCTTGGGGATTTCAGAGGTGGGCTCTTGATTGTCTTTTGACACTTCTTAGTTCTTGGCCCCTGACCCTGTTGATTTTCTGCTCCACATGGGGCATTTCCTTTTCCCCTCAAAAACATATTAGAACATACTTCCTCCTTGGGGCTTCCCCCTCAGTGTTTCCAAGTCTCGTTCAGATCTACCACTTCTATGCAGGTTTACGAGGTCCTATCTTAGACCGACTGCAGACCAGGTGGGCCTGCTTCAGTTTCTACTCTGAAACTGAAAATGTGCTTCGGGGATGGGCCCACATGCTCTTTATCTTGGGTTTGCATATCCTTTTCTGCAGTTTGTGGTCCTACATTTTTCTTAGCACTCCCCTTTCTTTGGGGGGCTTGACACCCTTTCTGTCACACACTTAGGTTATTACACGATCTGTTGTCTGACATGTAGCTGGATGGGTTTATAGTTGTTGAGGGAAATGAGGCATTCCCAACTTGGCCTGTCACTTTGTTTTACTCACACCCTGCCAGGTCTGAGCAAGGTATGATTCATATTACACCTTGGTTGATCCATATAAAATCTTGCATTATCTGTCCCGCTGGTTGCAGCGGCTTGCTGGGTGTGCTACTACTTGCCATTTTGATAGTGGGATAGAAGGTTGGCTAAGCTATCTTCACTGGATTGGTCTTGCAATGCTTGGGCTTTCCAGGTTGTCTCCAGTATCTTTCAGTGGGGATGTCAGGGTCTTGGTTTGGCCATCTATTCTTCTATTCCACAGGGTCATCTGCTTGATATTGAATGCAGGTGTAGTTGAAATGTCCTTGACTTTGCAATGAATGCCCTACTGCTTCCCGTTCCATTCCCTTGGAGGTGCTTGCCAAGATTGGGTTTCTTTCTCTGGTCTTGCCTGTGCCTTTCCTGTCCAGTATTCCGCATTGCCACTCTCCATCAGGTTTATTTGGTTCTTTTGGCAGGTGTGTGGCTCATGCCTCTGAGCCTCCAGGGCACATCATTTGGAATTTTCTGATTCTCCTGTGGTTTGGGGGTTGACTAGGGCTGTTCATGTTGGGCACACGTTTATCAGCTCTTGGTCTTCCCTTGGGCTTCTCATGCCACCCATGACTTTTTCCAGGTTAATGCATGGTTTATCTTCAATGCTGGAGATTTGTCTTAACATTCCTCGATGATTGACTGGTGTGGGCTCCAAATTAGGTTGCTTGTCTTGTAGTTAGAAATGGGATTTTTTCCCAGTTGGCAGCTTTCAGGTTTCACTTTGACTGGCAGTGGTCCAGTTTGATTCCATTGCAGGTTTTAATCTGACTCACAATTGTGATTCCAGGATGGATTCCTTATCCTTTCAGCTGGTAGGTCAGCTGCCCTTGATGTCTCGCTTCTGTCCGGTGGTACGGAATTCCGGCAGTCTATCAGGCAGCTGTGTGGCTTCCTGCACTTTGCATGGTTTCTCCATTAGACCATGTTTGGCTGGAAGTGTCTTTCCAATTCCTTCTGGTGTCACCTGTTACAATGTTGCTAGATTCATTAGGGCAGTCCATGGGGGTTTTGCAGGGGGATCCTTTGTTCTGAGTTCATGCTGTTTCTTTTTTTTTTTTTTTTTTTTTTAGGGGGGGGGTTGTCTTTGCCTACAGGTTTTTTGCCTTCTGGTTGACACCATTGCCTGCTTCATCTGCAGGTGGTACCTGTCATGGTTTGCATGCTGGTGTGCACTGTTGGGCTCTCATCTTCCACAGGGCTTCAGAACCTAGGTTAACTGCCTCTTTTCCAGTGGTTCTTTGCCTCTGTTGACACCGTTCCAGTCAGTCTCTTTCCCTACGGTATTGACCTTTGTAGATAACCCAACTTTTGGTTATCTGGGTTCCATTCTTCACACAGTTCTCGTATGGAGTGTATTGCATGTGCTAGTGGCTGATTTCTTCCGTTTCCATCCAGCCTCAGCAGCATAGGAGTTACCTTACCATTCTGGTTGGTAGTTGGAAGGGTAGGTTTCCTGTGGTGTACCGGTTTGCTTCAGAGTGAGCGTGATGGCTTCCTTTGTGTGTATTCATGGTTCATGGTTGTCTGACATTTTAGGTGGCTTCATTTTCTCATGCTAAAGTTGGTGAGCTTTCTCTCTTCCTTTCGGTTTGGTTTCATTTGTCAGTGAGGTGGGCTATGTTGCTCTTTGGTGGATGACCTCACTTTTGTCCTGGGTCTTTTAGCTCGGTGTCTACTCCTGAGCATAGTGTCCGGGCTCTCATGGGTGCTCAGCAATTTTGTTTTTCCTCGATGGTTTGATCCTCTTGTTGCCTGCCTGTGCATGTAGTGCATTTTGGCAGAGCCTTTCCCATTCCTGCCCTTACCTCTCTTCCTGTGATATTCAATGGTCATGTATTGGATGGTGCATGAATTGTTGAGCTGGCAGTTTGGGGCCTGGGACAATCAAGGGTGCCATCATTGTTTACATAGGATCAGTATAGCAAATATATCCATGCAGTTGTCCATTTTAGTGTGCTCTACATTTCTGGTGGTCTTTCTCTTGGTTACTGTGTGGATCTTAAACCCCAAGGCTCCCCTTCTCTCTACCAGGGGGCTTGATAGGTGAGTGGACAGCACTCGGGATTCGAAGGCCTGAGATTCTGGGTTCGATCTCTGGTGGAGGTGGAAACAAATGGGCAGTTTCTTTCACCCTGATGCCTTTGTTCACCTAGAAGTAAATAGGTACCTGGGAGTTAGACAGCTGCTACAGGCTGCTTCCTAGGCATGTGTGTAAAAAAAATGGAGGCCTGGTCAAGGACCGGGCTGCAGGGACGCTAAGCCCCAAAATCATCTCAAGATAACTTCAAAATAACCTCTCTATTGAGTGGACCAGAGTCTGGTACTGGTCGCTGAGAGGTGATGGTGAATCAGTAGATTTTGGTTTGGTTCTAAAGGTTTAACAGTTATATCACTGTGTAGCTCAAAAAGCTACAAAGGGGCTCACCAGAAAGTGTCGTTTCAATACACTCAACACTGATTTTTTACAACTACTCGTTAACCATGCCTCATAGCATCTTTTATGTCATCATCTTAATAGCAGTGTCTTCAGAGATGGTATTTCAAATTTTATAAGAGATAATGGTATCTTAGAGCTTGAACTAGGCTATACAGAGTGGTTGAATTACTTGAAACCAGTCATGAATAAATAGATATGTGAAGTAGAGTTTGTGGACCAGGGGCCAGATTCACGAAGCAGTTACACAAGTACCTGTACTTACAAAAGTGTACATCGTTCCTTAATCTTTGATGGCTTTGGTTACATTTATTAAACAGTTTACAAGCATGAAAACTTGCCAATCAACTGTTGTTATTGTTATAAACAGCCTCCTGGTGCTTTTGAGCTCATTAACTGTTTAATAATTGTAAATAAAGCTGCCAAAGATTGAGAAAAGATGTACAGGTTCGTAAGTGTTTGCGTAACTTCTTCGTGAGTCTAGCCCCAGTACATTTTCATAATGCAAGAGTTTGCTCTATGTTTGTGTTGTCTACCCCAAATGATGTCGAGCATGTTTTTCTATATTACTCTGGTGATCATTTGTTTTTGGGGCTGGATAATTTGGTTCTACGACTGCACAACTCTCATTTTTGACTTTGAGCCCTTATGGTGAATCCAAGGTTCATCTATCACCAAACAGGAAAGAAAGTTGGCTAGATTAGCTTGTGCAGTTCAAGGAGTTTGCAACTTTTAACTATCCTTTGGTGTTGATTCTGAGCACAAAAGATTTTATAGAATCCATCATGTAAAAACAGTCCCCGGGGTAACACACTAACCCCATGCCTTGCAAGTGATTTGGTCTGGGTTCAAGTCCTGGCCCGGAAGGATGGACTAGGTTGATTACCTGGTTGATGTTGATGGGGTTCTGGGAGTTTTTCTACTCCCCAAGCCTGGCCCGAGGCCAGGCTTGACTTGTGAGAGTTTGGGTACTCAGACTCGGTCCTTAACTGCTCAGCTCTGTTCACCCAGCAGTAATTGGGTACCTGGTTTTAAGCCAATTAGCAGGTAGTGTTCCAGGGGAATCTAGTGGATAATGCTTAACATGAGCTATAAGAAGGGAAGGCTCTGAGCCTGCTAACAGGAGTCAGAAGTCATCTTGTCCTGTACTCTCCTGTGTATTAAAACATCTTGGACATCTCCAAATGTTTATGGTTGTCGATCACCATGTGAAATGCCTTCTTTAATGTTTATTTCATCGACTTGATTCACCAGTATGCTTTAATCAAAGGCTCTACTTATGCTGAAACAATAAATAGTATCACATTAGCCAAATTATCTGAAACAAATACCCATGCATTTAATTTTCTTAGTAAACTCTTAGAATCTTGCTATGTTGTTTTCCATCTGAACTATGAAACTTTTGGACTATCCTTTGTAGATTCCTCTACTGATATTCTTATATGAAATACATGGTTTAGAATCTTGTGTGGTGATGAAAAATATTAGGATTATAATCATTAGACAAGTTTTATCCCAAGATATCTTTAAACTATTGAATAAAAGATAATAATTTAATAATAAACATGTGTAAGAAATAATCATAGCAATGTTGACCAAACCACACACTAGAAAGTGAAGGGACGACGACGTTTCGGTCCGTCTTGGACCTTTCTCAACTAGATTGTGCACAATCGACTTGAGAATGGTCCAGGACGGACTGAAACGTCGTCGCCCCTTCACTTTCTAGTGTGTGGTTTGGTCAACATATTTCAGCCACGTTATTGTGACTCCTCGCCTGCAATCGTAGCAATAATTGCACATCACCCCAAATTAGGAGTTATTTCAGAAGTTACATATACACATTTCACTCTCCAGTGGTTTGTTACTCTTATATACATTTAGGTTTTCATAATAATAATAATAATAATACAGAGGCCAACTTGTTTTCCAAACCGGTCTGGACTGAGCTAGGCTTAAAATCCAGATTTGTCCTGCTACCTGGATGCACCTGCCTGCCCAAGAAAATTTATATTTTATGTCCAAAAATTAATAGCAGTTCTGTACAAGTTCACTTTGTATTGTAAACTAAAGGCATGATAATATAGAAGTAGAAATGACTTAAATAATAAGAGTACTCGCTAAGAGTCCAAGGGCCAGATTCACGAAGCAGTTACGCAAGTACTTACGAATGTGTACATCTTTCCACAATCTTTGACGGCTTTGGTTACATTTATTAAACAGTTTACAAATATGAAAATTTCCCAATCAACTGTTGTTATTGTTATAAACAGCCTCCTGGTGCTTCGGAACTCATTAACTGTTTAATAATTGTAACAGTCACCAAAGATTGAGAAAAGATGTACAGGTTCGCAAGTGCTTGCGTAACTGCTTCGTGAATCTGGCTCCAGGTGTTCCTCCACACACAGTCCTGGAATGACGTCTAGATTAGATTAGGTGATTTTTCTTGCTTGTACAATCTCCTCAAATTTGAACACATACTCTTCTGCAATTCCTATGTCAGCTGGACTGTCATCAATCACTATACACACATGATGATCATTTCCTTGTGAAAATGTTTGACTCTCTCCTGGATTGGCCACCCTGTTACTGGTATATTTGTTTCATCTCGCATTTGCTTGTACAGTACAGTACTGTCAATGCATCATCAAACTTTGACTGACTGACTGCTTCCTCCTCTGCATTGATATATCATATTTACTTTGAGCATAATAAGCAAAGATCTTTTTTTTACCCTTCAAATGGAAAGAATGTCTTTGCTGACTTTGTATTCTTGTACATAATCTTCCAAGGGGACTACTCTTCTCTTATAAGCTGTACATTGTAGTAAACAAAAATTAGAACACGTTTCCTTGTGGGTGTGTGGCTAATTCAAGTCGTCAATGATACATTACCCACAATTTTTTTAAATCACGGTAGCAGGATATTTCCTATTTTCTGTGAAATAAGACTAGGTTTAAAAATATTTAATGCCACACTATGAAACCAGCTCAGACTGGGTCATGCCGGTACTCTCTCAGCTTGGTGGCAATTTTGTTGGCTACCCAGCAATTTAGGCCAAACTTCTCAGAGCTACCCAACACATGTGAGATTCCAGGGATGGGAGGAAGGTGGGAGCCTTTTAAACACAGGGAGTTCGAAAGCAGGGAAAGCTGCTGTAATTGTATTCCATAAAGTTAAAGGATTACGTATGTATTACTTTCATAGAGCTCAAATTGCATTCATTTTTTCAAATACAGTGATATGATGATGTTTCAGAACACGAGTTTCAAATGATGTTATATAGAATCCAACAGAAGGAAAATACAATGAGTTGTTAATGTACTTAAGTTGCAAGTGTGAAGCAACTAACTGTTGAATAATAGAATTCAACAATAAATGGTTAGTGCTGTTAAGAGATTTGGAATCTTTTTAGTAAAAGAATATGGTGCAATAGATAAAATTAAAGGTTACATTTGAAAAGTTGATTATCAAAGTCAATTTGTCTTTTACATGATGATGTACACTAACATGTGCAATAATATGATTACACATTGCATAAACATGAATTACAGGATATATACAAACTAGAAAAATAAAAAAATTGTGAGCTAAATTATTTATTGGTACAGTATGTTAATACAGTACTATCTAGTCTTCTATAATAATATAGATCAAAGCTGGCTAGTGTTTTGATTACTTTACTTGGTTTACTTGTGTACAGTATTTTAATATTGAAAAATAATGATAATAAAATTAAATGGATATACTGTGGCACCTCGGCTTACGACTGCCCCTACTTAAGACTTTTTCGAGTTACGACCCCAATTTCGTTGAAAAATGCTACTCGAGTTACGACCTTTGCCTCGACTAGTGACTTTGTTGATACGCGTATGAGTCAACTGAACGCATGGTTCCGGGTGGCATGAGTGACCCTGCCTCAGTTTACCAGAGCCTTCTGCCTATTGACAATCGCGCTTGTAAAGAATTTCATTGTTTTTGTGCTTTTTTGTTTTTTGAACATAAAAGTAATTATTATATATCATGCCATGGGTCCCAAGAAAGTTAGTGGTAAGGTTCAACCTAAGAAAATGCATGTGAAGATGACCATAGAGGAAAAACAAGAGATCATTTGTAAACATGATGATGGTGTGCGGGTTGTTGATCTAGCTAGGCAGTACAACAAATCTATGTCAACGATATCCACTGTACCTGCTTAGAAAAAGGACATTATGAGTGCTAAAGTGACAAAAGGCGTATCAATATTCGCGAAACAAAGAACACAAACACTTGAGGATGGTGAAAAGTTACTAATTTGGATGCACAACAAGGAGTTGCAGGTGATAGCATTTCAGAGGCCATCATTTGTGAAAAAGCAAGGCTATTGCATGAAGATCTTATAAAGAGAAACCTCTGGAATGAGTGCTGCAGATGCGAAAGAGTTTAAGGCGAGCAGGGAATAGTTTGAGAAATTTAGAAAAAGAAGTGGCATTTACAGTGTTGTGAGTGGTGTTGTGAGTTGGTGGAGGAACACAGCAAAGAACTGACCACCGAAGAACTCCTAGCCCTTCACAAGGAGCAGCAACAAGAGACAGCTGAGGAAATTTCTTCAGGGGAAGAGGAGGCAGTACAGAATGTCCCTTCCTCAACAATTAAGAAGTGGTGTGCATCATGGGAAGAAATGCAAAGTTTTGTTGAAATAACTCTCCCAAATCATGCTGCAGTAGGCCGTTTCCTTAACCTTTAATGACACTGATGCCTCAATACAGACAAGTGTTCAGACGTAGGAAAAACAAGTCTCTAAGGAAAGGTTCCTATTAAGAAAAGCAAGCAGTGAGCCACAACCAGGTCCTACTGGTATGCAGGCTAAACATAGGAGAGAGAGAGTACCCCAGAGAGGTCATCACTGCCTGATGTTATAATAGAAGAGGGACTCCCTTTCCAAACAGTAACACCTCTCCTCCTCCCCACCGCCTCCCCGTCTTTCATACGCCAACAAGAGTCCTCAATAAAGGTAAGATATTCATACTGTTATTGTAACTAGTATAAAAAGTACTATTCAGTTTAAATTGTATTTTTAAATTAATATTTGTTGGGGTTGTGGAACGGATTAATTCAATTTGCATTATTTCTTATGGGAAAATTCTTTTTGACTTACGAATTTTCAACTTGTGACCGGTCTCTGGGAATGGATTAAATTCGTAAGTGGAGGTACCACTGTACAATAAAAGGGAAAAGAATTTAATGATAATTAAAAGCTTTTACTTTTTATCACCTCTAAGCAGTGCACAGTTTTTTTAATAATGGAATACAATCCCAATTAACTGGATCCCTATTTAGTGTATTCTTGGATTAACCAGAAGATATTAATTCGGGAATTACATTGAAAATCTAGTTTGTAATTCGGTTATCCGGGAAATGCAGTGTGTGATTTCCTGTATAGTATAAACAGATTATCTTGGAAGGGGCTGGCACTTACTTGAAGAATATAAAACAAAAATAACTTTACATAACCAAATAATTCTTTTGTAGGTATGTCATGAAGTGAATGGTGAAACAAGTACACTGTTAAATACACTGATCCATAAGTGGCAGTAATCTTGTGTGTAACAAGTGAGTGTAGGGTGGCAGGCTGCCCCACATTGCTTCACAACTACTGTACTTAAAAATGACTTCCAGCCAAAAACTATTGACAATGCCTCTGCCATTCGCTGTTGCCTCTTCCCCTTTTCTCACCACCACCATCCTTTGTTTTTTTTATACACATAATCAGCCTTAACACACAATTTGTTAATGTAAATAAATTTAAAGTTATGTGTGATTAGCTTGTAAGTTGGTCACTTCTCCATACTATATGATCTAAAAATATGCAGAAGCATTGTAAATACTGTACAGGTAAATATTGTACAGAAAGTTGTAATTTTTTCCACCTGGAACTATGTAGCAGGTTACTAGATGAAAGAAAATATCATGACAGAGCCTGTCCAGCATTTCATATCATAGGAATCAGATGAATAAAACCAAATGAATGCCAGCAGATACACAGAATAAGAAATAATTCTAAGTCACAATCACCACAATTCTAAATCTGGTTATTGTCCTTGTATATAAATCATCTGATGCAAATCCTCAGCAGTTTAAAGACCAACTTATGAAAATTGAATACTGCTTAGAAAACCTCACAAACCCTGCCCCTAACATCATCTTACTTGGTGATTTCAACTTAGGACATCTAAAATGGGAAAAATGTGGCAAATACTCTTATAGCAGAGAGAGTCCCAGGAAGCAGTCTGAATGAACAGTCACATACAAATGACCTCTTGCAGATGTGTGACAAACCAGCAAATAGTAGAGCCAACTAGGAAGGAAAACATCCTAAACCTTATTTTTACTAGCAACAATGAGCTGATCAGGGAAATAATGATTACAACTACTTGTTACTCAGATAACAACCTGATCAAAGGTCAGACGAGCCTGGGCAATAGACCTGTGCAGCCAATCTCAAATCCCAGAGGAGGAGAATTCAGCAAATTAAATTTGAAAACCAAACTGATTAACTTGGAAGAAATAAACCAATACCTTGCAGAACTATGCTGGGAAGAACAACTGCATAATGTACACCTAAACCAGTGCTTCAAGAAAATAGACACTGTAGCCCTAGAAACATGTAGATGGCATTTACCACTAAGAAAAAAAAAGAGAAAAAGTTGAACAATGGTACGAGAACTGCGCTCCCTCTATAGGCAAAGAAAACAAATAGAAGAACATCTCAAATGCTCCACTCTATCCCAACAACAACAAGGAAAGCTATGTAGGGAAATAGAAATGATCACGCTGAAGCTGAGAGAATCCTTTCAAATCAAAGTGAAGCAAAGGAAGCAAAAGGCCACACGTGAAATAGAGAGGAAGCCAAAATACGTTTTCTTGTATGCAAAAACAAGAACAAAAGCTGCATCCAGCATTGGGCCCTTGCACAAGGGTGATGGAACTTTCACAGATGACGACAAAGAAATGAGTGAAATACTGAGGCTTCATTATGATTCTGTTTTCAGTGAAACCCTGACCACATTGAAGGTCGATAATCCAAAGGAATTCTTCATGAATGTGACATCAACATCGAACCACATATAAGATGTCACCCTAACCCCACTGGACTTTGAAGTAGCTATAGACAGCATGCCTATGCACTCTGTGCCAGGTCCAAACTCGTGGAATTCTGTATTCATCAAGAAGTACAAAACACCACTATCACAGGCCCTAAACATCTTTTGGAGATGGAGCCTAGATACTGAACATACTTAAAACAGCAGAGATCGTGCCACTTCACAAAGGAGGTAGTAAAGCAGATGCAAAAAATTATAGACCAATAGATCTAACTAACCTCACACATCATAAAAATCTTTGAAAGAGTGCTAAGAAGTAAGATTACAAATCACATGGAATCACAACATCTAAATAACCCTGGACAAGACAAGTTCAAAACAGAGCACTCCTGCCTCTCAGTTGCTAGATCACTATGACCTTAGGTGTTAGTACTAGATCACTAATACCTTAGGTGTTACGGAAGACAAGCAAACAGCAGATGAAATATACACAGGCTTTGCAAGGGCTTTCGACAGATGTGACCATGGTCTTGTTGCACGCAAATGCATGCAAAAGGAATTACTGTACTATACTGGCAAAGTAGGGAAATGGATCTTCAACTTCCTAACAGACAGAACGCAGAGTGTAATAGTTAACATAGTAAAATCCAGATCATCTACTGTGAAAAGCTTAGTCCCCCCCAAGGTATCGTATTTGCTCCGGTACTTTTCTCAATCAAATATCAGAGATAGACAAGGATACAAACTACTACACTGTATCATTTGCAGATGACACTAGGATTTTTATGCGAGTAGACTATATAGAGGACACGGCAAACCTCCAATCAGATGTAAATTGGGTCTTTTAATGGGCCACATATAATAATATGATGTTTCACAACACAGAGTAATCACACTAACGTGATGTGTTAATGAGAAAACAGAGCGTGTGTGTGGGAACACCCACCGCATAGATTGGAACCCTCATTACAGCTCCTACGAATTTTCTCAGTATGATGATTAATGAAAATAACTTCCAACTCCTGTGCTATGAAAAAAATTAAAATTTAAAAATGGCAACTATATATAGAACGGAATCAAATCACACTATAGAATGAAAAATTAATGTCAAGGATCTAGAAGTAATCATGTCAGAAGACCTTACCTCTACAGAACACCATAAAGTAGCTGTTAGACTGCAAGAGAAATGAGAGGTTGGATAACAAGGACCTTCCAAACAAGGAATGCCACACCAATGGTGATACTTTTTAAGACACTAGTGCTCTCTAGGAGAACTCTTATCAACATCAAGGGCCCAAGACTTTTCAACACTCTTTTACTACACGTAAGGAGCATAACTGGCCGGCCTCTCAGTGTTCAAGAGAGAACTCGCAAACACCTACAAAAAATACCTATTCAACCAGGCTGCAGCTGCATCCAATGGCCTGGTTGACCAGATGACCAACCGAGAGGCCTCGTTGGAGACGGGGTCACGGGGCTGTTGATCCCCGGAAGCTACACAAGGTAAGGTACGGTACACACAGTAGCGATAATATGGCTGAAAACCAATAACCCAACCCACACACATCAGATGAAAGTGACAATGTTTCAATTCATCCTGGACATAAATTATAGTACTGTATCACCATTTGCAGCTGTAAACAATGTCTTTTAATGGACTACAGAAAATTTTAATTTTGCCATAGTAATGATTGTTTGCATTGTTTGTTATGGTTACAAATTTCTCCAAGCAGTTACTTGTTTTGGAGTATTTTGGCTTTCTGGTGGGTCCTGTACTCAGTTGTTTGGTAATCTGATACCCCAGGCTCCCTTTTGTCTATTTGAGTGGGCCAGACTCTGGTCGTGATCCCTGGTAAGTGCTTGTGGGTGCGTTCCTGGTGTATTCCACAAAGTTTATTACTTCCAGGTTGTAGCAGCATTGTGAAATTACTAAGTGACCCACCAGAAAGAAGTGTTTGATTACATTCAATGCTGGATTTTTGTTGATAGTTGTCAGCAACATGTTTTTCGTACAGTACAGTATATAAATAGATTTTGCACTTGATAAAGATTCACTCAAATTGTGATGCAAAGTACAGTATTAATTGTAATTAAATAGGTAAGGAAAAGTTAGCTGTGTTCTGAGGACTGTTGTTGTTCTTCAGTGTAGTAATTAAGTGATGTATTCTATTATTAGTTATTGGCTAATTCTGCATTATTTTTATTATTACAGCCATTTGATTAAAGAGAGAATGTAGTAAAGCTCATATTTACACTTGTGGACCGTTGTAGCAGCCTATACTGTACCAGTAGAGTTGCTTAACCCACCACCATAACTTGCTTCTTTTGCAAAGTACACACAACTCATTGTAATCATTTCCTGGATGTTGAGTAAATAAAGGATTGTGAGATTTGAGGACAAATTCCAAGTTATCATATTTGTGCATGGTTAACTTGTTCAAATGTCATGCTGCATGTTTATGTATTCATCACTTTTTGATTTAGTGTGATTTGTTTGTTTTTTTCTTTGGCTTGTGTTTTGTTTCAGAATCATTTGTCTGTCCCTACTGTAATTAATGCACGCTACCTCCATACATGTAAGGTTAGTACAGTCATGACATTTTAGTACATCCATCTTCAGTTGTAGTATTTTAAAGTCATTACATAATGGCATAATTGGCAACCACAAATTGTAGAGACTAATTTTTATAATCTGTCTCTGGAAGTATCTATTTCTATGGAGATATTCCTTCCTTGTGGATAAATAGTTTTGCTGAGCTTCTGTGTTTACACTTTCATAATTTTCTGCTATAGTTTAATAGCTCTGTGTTTTTGTTCGATCTCTGTATGAATAAAATGGTTATAGAGTTTATATATATATATATATACTGTACATTGTTTTCCTCCAGCTTGGAATGCATTATTATTGGTATTCCTGGCTGTTGCTTTTGTGCTCTTTGCTTATTTGCAGCCTATATTGCAGTGCTTAAGTTGTTTACACCTTCTTCAGTATTACTTTATTATTATTATAAAAAAAGAGCTAAATCCTTATACAGTAAATGTAGGTAATATTGTATGAAATGTTAAGCCCATTACCAGTCCCTTAAAGGTCATATGCAGTCTTTTAAATTGTGATAGATGAATTATACACGTATACCATATCATTTCCCTATTTCCCACTTTTATGATGTGGGAAGGCATCAGCATGGAGAAAATGTATGAATAATATAGTGGTAAAAGTATAGATATTAAAAATAACAAAATATCACAAGTCCATTGATAATACCGTACCATTGACAGTGGTGATAGCATTCATAGATTAGCAAGGCCTACCACACTTCACCAGTCATGCACCAGTAACACCCAGTCACCCAGTTAAAGTAATGCCTTTATAACACCAGATGACTCCCTATACAACAACTCCCTATGAGTTGTCAAATATAGTACATGGGTTATCTTCTTGAGGTTATATCGAGATGATTTCGGGACTTTGCGCCCCTGCAGCCCAGTCCTCGACCAGGCCTTGTTTTTTTTTACACACCCCCAGGAAGCAGCCCATAGCAGCTGCCTAACTCCCAGATACCTATTTACTGCTAGGTAACAGGGGCATCAGGGTGAAAGAAACTCTGCCCATTTGTTTCTGCCTCAATTGGAGATCAAACTCAGAACCTCAGGACTACAAATCCGAAGCGCTGTCCACTCAGCTGTCAGGCCCCCTCGGTCTAAGTCGGTCCTCGATCCGACTGACGAACATTTGACTTGTGAGGATCTGACTTACAAATGGCCTCAAAAATAACACTTTAACCTTATGTCCTGCTATACCAACCAGTTTTGAAGTCCTTACATGATAGATAGTGCTAATAATTCACTGCCATATTCAAGTGCCTCAGTAATGCCTGATAAGATGAAGAAATATGTTGGTGAGGCAGCAGTGCCTATTCATAGTCACCTTTTATTGCCCCCTCCTCTTGCAGTTATACTCTTTACTCTTGAAAAAAATCATCAAATGAGGCAAGCTGGGCAATTCTGTCATCCATGATAAATCAAAATATCCTGTGCATTGTTCACACTCACAAACATGCACTTGCCATGTCCACCATCTCTTTTTGGCCTTTCTTCTTCTCATGCTAAGTCACTTGAATATACTGTACTGTTGTCATCTGTCTACCATCATCATTCAACATGCCCAAACCATCTTAGTACACTGTTTAATTTTGCAGTTTATTTTGGTTTTACACACCACATTTCTCTTTAACATTTTAATTTCTAACTGTCATTCTCCTAACACCACACATGCCCCTTTGGCAGCTTCTGTTTATTTCTTCATTATGCTGACTATAGCTTTCATTGTATGAGGGGAGTAGGGAAAGGGAAATATTAGGAGAAAGCTTCAAGCCTTTATGACTATCTTTAAAGAATTCTGATAAAGAAAGAGATCTAGGGGTGGTTCTAGATAGAAAACTATCACCTGAGGACCACATAAAGAATATTGTGCGAGGAGCCTATGCCACGCTTTCTAACTTCAGAATTGCTTTTAAATACATGGATGGAGAAATACTAAAGAAATTGTTCACAACTTTTGTTAGGCCAAAGCTAGAATAAGCAGCGGTTGTGTGGTGCCCATATCTTAAGAAGCACATCAACAAACTGGAAAAGGTGCAAAGACACACTACTAAGTGGCTCCCAGAACTGAAGGGCAAGAGCTACGAGGAGAGGTTAGAGGCATTAAATATGCCAAAACTAGAAGACAGAAGAAAAAGAGGTGATATGATCACTACATACAAAATAGTAACAGGAATTGATAAAATCGATAGGGAAGATTTCCTGAGACCTGGAACTTTAAGAACAAGAGGTCATAGATTTAAACTAGCTAAACACAGATGCCAAAGAAATATAAGAAAATTCACTTTCGCAAACAGAGTGGTAGGTGGTCGGAACAAGTTAGGTGAGAAGGTGGTGGAGGCCAAGACTGTCAGTAGTTTCAAAGCGTTATATGACAAAGAGTGCAGAGAAGATGGGACACCATGAGCATAGCTCTCATCCTGTAACTACACTTAGGTAATTTCTATATAGCACTTGGAAGGAGATTTGGGTTGGGACAGGAGAAAGGAATGATGCCTAACCACTTGGAGGGTTGGGATTGACCTCCGACCTGCTTGAAGCGAGACTGTCACTCTATATTCATTATACCATAAAGGTACAATAAAGGTAGCTGTACCAGCTACCTTTATTGCCTGATTCAGCCTATTTCAAAATTTGATGGCATACACTCTTTGTTCATAACTCATTCATCCAAGATATTTAATCTGATTCACCACTTCCATACTTCACCATTTTTGCACTTATTTCACTGAGAAATTTTCTCATCACCAGCTTACTTTTGTCTATATTTGAATTGTAAGTCTCCTCTCACACACAATAATAACATTTTTCATTAGGCTACACAAATCTTTTGATCTGGAAAAAAAACTATCAGCTATGCAGAGGGTTACACTCCTCCCCTCTTAAGGGGCCCTTTTGGCCCGGCAGGCACTGAAAATTTATGAAAATAAAAAGAAATTAAGGTTAATTTTTCTAAAAATACATCATCATTTTGGCAACACACTCCAACAATAATCAAGGCAGTCTGATGATTGTAAGTGTTCTTTTCATCTTTCCCCCCCCCCCAATAAAAAAAACAGTTTGCATTCCCCCCTCCCCCCTGAATGTATTTTATGCTTACTGTTTTCTATGTGAAAAGTAATTTACATTTTCTTTATTAATTTTTGGAGGTCTTATGAGTACTTAAATTGGGCTCATTGGCAACATCTGATAAAAGCTAAGCAGAACAGAACATGTTAGCTGTGTTTTCTTTCGGAAGCCCTGTCGGCTCCCTGAAGCTATCTTACTGATCAAGTGTCATACTACACGAGTGTCATCAGTCGCAGAGTTTTTTGTAAGCCTATTGGGGACCATGAGCCAGAACCTGGCCCCCTCAGAGGGGTGAAGGGAACAGTGGCCCATGAACACATTTTACATTTAAAATATGTCATCTTGCCATCAACCAGGGAAGGCATCCAGAAAGGTAGGTGAATCAAAACAGGCTACTGCCAGTTTGAAAAGAGCGATCTACCCTACAGGCCCTGGAAAACCCCAGTGGGCTTGGTTGTACAATGGTACCTCTTCTGAGTCTGCTCTCGCCTTGTGCGAATTTGTAGGTAGCTCGACACCTCTGCCTCTGAGGTGGTGATCATTAATTCTGCCTACACCTTGCTGCCTGTTGGGTCAGGTGACACCTTCAACTCAGTCCTGTGGGACTTGTTCCCTGCTTGTGCTCCATTTTCACTCATCCTGGTTGACCAGTCTAGCAACGAAGAGGCCTGGTCGAGGACCGGGCTGTGGGGGACACTAAGCTCCGAAATCATCGCAAGGTAACCGCAAGGTAATCCCCATCTGATATTCTGCGGGATCGGGCAGCGTCACGTTGCATAGTCTCCGTGATGCAATGTGACAGGTTGTGCACCTGTTTGGAAGCCCTTGAGCTGCCTCGCTTTGGTTTTATTGCTTCAGTCTGCGCCCCCTCTTCCTTCCCTGGTGGGTACGTTTGCCCTTTTCCTTATCCCCCTTCTCCACTTTGCTGCCGGCTCCTGGATGTCTATGGGTTTTGGTTTCAGGGTGGTGTTTAGCTCGGGGCGAGGCTTGAGCAGCTTCAGGGGGCTGCCCCTTCCGATATGGATGTGGAGGTGGTTGAGCCTCTTTCTGGGGGAAGCCCCACTGGCTCCCTGAAACTATCCGAACTGATATGTGCTATACGTATTAGTTTGGGTTCATCAGTCACAAGTTCTTAGGCCTACCGGGGACCACGAGCCAGAACCTGGTCCCCTCAGAGAGGTGCAGGTAGCAATGGCATATGAGCACTTTACATTTAAAGTATGTCGTATTCTGCCATCGACCAGGGCATTTACCCAGAAAGATAGGCGAACCAAAAGAAACAACTAGCCCGTAAAATTTCTACCTCCAGCCAGAAAATGCAAAGAAATTCCTGGTGAAAGGAAAGAAAGTAGTAACTCTACTCTTAATGAGTTAGCATAACTAGCATAATCCCCCCCCCCCCCATCCCAGTAAGGGGGAGCGGGAGCCAGTTCAGGCAGGATGGTCTCTCACCACCTCAGATTTTGTCTGATGCGCTTGGTGGTCAGCGGTCACCTCTGGCCTAGCTTTCCTGTTCTAGATTTTCACCTGTGTGGGTGTACCAACTGTGTGTGGTGTGGTGGCCAGGTGTTTTTGTACTTGGAGCTACATGCACCCTGGCTACCCTTCCCTGGGGGGCCCTGAAGTACTGCCCTTCTGTGCCAGTGTTACTTTCCCTGGATGTTTGGGACTCGCTCCCTGTAGAGGCCTTCGTCACTTGACGTTGGTTTTGCCCTTGGGGTAAGTCGGGGGTCTATGGCTTTCCATCTTGTCCCGGCTAGAGAAGTGTTATTGGTTGGGGGGGGAGGCACACTGCAGCTGAGGCAGTCTGCTACCTATTTGTCGGCCGACTTTTCTCTCCGGCTGCTAGTTTGCTTGCGATGTTGTTTCGGGGGCTTGTTCTTTTTTCATTTTTGGGAATTTTCCCTCTGTGAACGGAGGTCTGCTTAGTTACTAATTAGGCCAGCCTAGGTTGTGGTGGCTTTTCTCCTCCATTGGTCCCCCATGATTTTACCTCCGTTACTGGTAGTCAGATTTCCTGTTTACAAGCAGGGGGTCTACCAGCCTCAGTGCTTAGCTGACCTCAAGGTTCCGGTGTCTTCCGAGCTGGCAGCCTTTCTTGATGACTGATTGGTGTAGGCTCCCAACTGGTCTGCTTGTCTGCTAGCCAGGGTTCTGGTTCTTTCCCAGCTTTTCGGGTTCGGTTTCCTGGAAACTTGGCAGAGGTCCCAGTTAGTTCCATCCCAGGTTTGGACTTGGCTGGGCCTCGTGGTTGATTCACGGACTATGTCCGTGTGTCTCTCCCTCCTGCAGCTGTGCTCCAACTGCAGTCCTGCTTTCAGCTGCTTTTGAGTGGGGGCCCTAGGGTCACTCGGCGGTTGCTTGAACAGTTATGTGGGAGCCTGACATTTTTCCTTCTGGTTTATTCATTAGGCAAGATTTGGCTTCGGAGGCTGTACTGGTATCTTCAGGCTGCCTCTTTTGCTGTGCTCGTGACCTTAGGGTTCGCACCCCAGGATCCTTACGTCGGTTGCTGCATCACCAGCTTCCCCTTTGGGTTTTTCAGGGTTCCGTGCCTTTCACTTCCCTTGCTTGATGTGTCAGACACCTCATCTCTCGGTTGAGGCTTTGTGACCAGTGCTCACCAGTTTGTCCAGGGGCTCTTCCGTCGGGCTCACAGCACGGTATGGGAGTTTGCGGCTGTGAGGCCGGTGCTGCACTGGATTCAGGTTCCTCGGGGCTCTTTGATCTGGCTCCATTCAGACTGCTTTCACTTTCTTGTCTCCATCGTGGAGGGTCATTTCGGTCCATGGCTCTTTGGGGCTGGTCGCTTCGGGTAGCTCTTCTGCAGAGTTCTTGGGGTTTAGCTCTCCGTGCTGTTCACGTTCGAGGCGTGTCCAATGTTCTGGCAGACACCTTGTCCCAGTTACTTCCTCTTTCCACAGAGTGGACGGTCGATGCAGAGTCCTTCAGATGGCTTTGGTTCCTGTACCTCTTTGTGGGACCATGCCGAGTCCCACGATTCATGTGTGTGTTTCAGGTTGTATCACTCGGCCTGTGGTGACGATAGGTGGCCTCTCCTCCTTCATGGGTTCGGGTCTGGAGGGGCATGCCTCTTCGACTTCTCTCTATTGAGTCATCTTAGAGTGGGTGCATCGGAGTATGGTCAAGACGACCTCGTCTCTCCAGTGGGTTTCCCACCTTTTTCCGGTCCCAAAAAGGGATTGTGCAGATCTCTGGTACGTTATGGATTTGGCCCATCTGAATCGGTTAATTCCTTGCCAATCCTTTTGGATGACTACTTTGTCCCAGGTCTGTTTCATTCTCAAGCTGGGCGCTTGGAAGATCTCTTTGGACCTCAAGGACGCCTATTGTTGTGTTCCTATTCATCCGGGTTTCAGCGATTGGTTATGTTTTGTCGTAATGCGACAGGCTTATTGCTTTCGGGCTCGTCCATTCGGGCTGAATCTGCCACAGTGCATTTTATGCACTTGACTCGGGTGATGGTGGCTTGTCTTCGTTTGTTAGGACTGAGGGTTTTGATCTACCTCAACGACTTGGCTGGTTTGGACTCCCAGTCGGTCTGCTTGTCTAATAGCCAGGGATCTGGTTCTTTCCCAGCTTGCCGGGTTTGGGTTCCTGGTGAACTGTAGGAAGTCCCAGTTGGTTCCATCCCAGGTTTGGATATGGTTGGACCTGACTTGGGATTCTCGGTCAGCGTCACTTTCCCTGCCTTCTGTAGCCTTGCTCCGGCTGCAGTTCAGCCATTTAATGTTGTTAAAGGGGACCCAGGTTACTCTGTGGATGCTTGAGCAGCTCTGTGGGAGTCTGAACTTTACTCTTCTGGTTAACCCGTTGAGCAGGGTTTGGCACCAGAGGCTGTTCTGGTATCTTTGGGGCAGCCCCTGTTGCCGCTCTCGCAATCGCTGGGTTCAGGTCCCAGTGTCCCTTCACTGATTGCTGAGTCACCGGCTGCCTTTTCAGTTTTTTTTTTGGTTCTTCCTTCCTCATTCGATGTGTTCATGGACGCCTTGGCTGGGGCTCTGTGACCAGTGCTCACCTGTCTGGCCAGGGTCGTTGGTGTTCTCTTCATTGCGCTCACAGCACAGTGCGGGAGTTTGCGGGGGTGTGGCAGGCACTGCGAAGAGTTTGAATTCCTCAGGGCTCAGTAATCCAGCTTCATTCAGACTGTTCTCCTGTAGTTCATTGTCTCAAACTGGGGGTGTGGGTGTTTCTTAGGTCCGTGGCTTTGTGAGGCTGGTCATTTGTGTAACTCTTCTGTAGAGTTCTTGGGTTTACATCTCCGCGCTGTTCATGTTCAGGGAGTGTCTCCAACATTTTGACCGACAGTCTGTCTCATTTCCTTCTTATTTCCACGGAGTGGACCATCGACGCCGATTCCTTCCTTTGGCTTTGCTGGACGTTTGGGCGCCTGGACATTGACCTCTTCACAACTGTGTGGTTTCGGTGTCTGCCTCTTTTCGCAGTACCATTCCACGACTGCGAGGCCCTCGCAGTAGAGGCCTTTCAGCTGAACTGGTCGAGGTGGGGGGTACTCCTACCCCTTACTCTGGATGTTGTTCCGGGTGCTGGCACGGCTGGAGTCGTACAAGGGGAAAGTTATTCTTCTGGCTACATGGTGGCAGCCCAAGCCTTGGTTCCAGGCATTGCTTGCTCGATGTCCTAACCCGGACACCGAGTTCTTTACTGATAACCAGTTCCCAGTAAAGAACTGAAGGTGGTCGATCCAGTTCCTCCCTCCCTCCCCTGCCTCCCCAACGAGGGGGTAGGTGGGAAAAAACTAGTGGTGGGCTAGTTTCACCAAGTTTTGTTGTTTTGTTATTGCGGGAGTTCTTTTGGCATTTTTGGGGCTTTGGTCGCATTTTAAAACCAGGCAGTGGTTTGTTTTGATTCGCCTATTTTCAGGGTGCCTCTACTGGTGATGGCAAAGATGATATCCTTTAAATGTAAAGGAATCATTAGCTATCACTCCCTGTGCCTCTCTGAGGGAGCCAAATTCTGGCTCATGGTTCCCGGTAGGCACAAAGAACTCTGCAACTCATAACACTTGGTAATATGGCAATTAATCAATGATAGCTTCAGGAAGCCTTCGGGGCTCACCCAGGAACTGGCGTTTCATTACATTTAACACTGGGTTTTTTAGGCAGCATCTTGGTAACTTCCCCAAGTTACCCCCTTGCATTTTTTTATACAGTCAGGCCATATTGAATACTCCAGGCTCTTAGAGATTCTTAACCCACTGGTGGGAACAGGTGCACTTTCATATTGTCTTACCCCCGTCAGTGTGATGGGAAACTTACGAGCATCATTGATCAACCCAATACAGATGTGGTACCTCCACAAAAATATTAGGAGAGGTATTCAGAACCCTTAAAACTACTTCCTAATAATGTTTAGTCACACCAAATCACTAAGAATAACTTTGACCAAGCAAAACACAGTAAATCAACCCCCCCCTTAGTCACCCAGTGGCAGCCCAATCCAGTTGAGGTACTGGTAGAGGTGTGAACCGTGCTGACATGGGAAAGATGGGACAACTCATAAAATTGGCAGCAGTAGTTGCTTCTGGAATCTTTCCTTATTAAGACTACTCAATAACTCAGTCGCTGGAGCTTCTGCCTCACATGCGTGGGGTTCGTGGTTCACGGCTCCTAGATTCCAGGTGAATGAAATGGGACAACTCAGTGGGGATGGGGACTACTTAGGTGATCCCCAGAAAGGGGCATTTCATTATACTCAATGTTGTATTTCTGGGCTAGCTTCCTCAGTAGCTCTCTCTGAGCTACCTCACCAGTGCTGCCTGAAGAGGACATGACTTGACATACAGTAGTGTATTGCATAAAAAGATGAAAGAAAAATTATGCAAATAGAAAATGTCAAAAGGGCTTACTCATGATCCAGTATGTCATGACCCAGAAACTATGGAAATGGACATCATATGCAAGATAAATGGGTTGCATAAGACAGTACCATTTCAGAAACTCTAGTTCATATTTTGGTTTGGTAACAAACTTGAAATGGACCTAATTGGACTATTCATTTCATGGTAAGACAGAGCTCTGCCTAGACTCTCCAATGTAAACAGCATGAGGAGAAAAACCTTAACTGCAGGAAACTGAAAAAAGCAAGATCAATGGTTCAAAACCAGGTAATAACGAAATCACGTAACCTTTAATTACTCCCACATCAGAGAGAGCTATTATTGTAGCCTCGATGACCAATACCCTGTCCTGCATGGAGACTGCTGGAGATGAAACCACATCGTAACCAGATGCTAATTGACAGGGAGTAGTTCAAGTTGCAAGAAAGGAGAACATCAAGAGAAAAAAAAAGAGTGGTTAACGTTTAGGTTAGAACAGAGCTACTGAGGGGCTAACCCAGAAAATATCATTACCTAGATTTTTTAATTATTTAAATAAAAAAATCACGATTTTGACAAAAGTACAGCAATTTTGAAAATTAAAAAAGTGGGTATTAGGGAACCCACAGTAGCTTCCTGATGCTACAACCTGGAGGCAACCAAGCCCTGGGTAACATTCCAGGAATCTGCAACCCAGGAATGCTGCTGGAGGCAGGACCAGAATTTGGCCCAGTGAAATGGGCAAAGGAGAGCCTGGTGAACAGAGATTACCACAGAACTGAAAAAAATTACACCTGAGAGCCAAATTATTCCAAAATGTGCAACTGCTTCAAGAAAATTTCTGACCCTGGTGCATTTCTGGGAACCTGTGTTCCAAAGGGTTGCCTCCTGTTTTTTCAAGTCACCCATTTTGTCTCCTACAGCTAGCTATGGCTTGGGTGGACTTGATTTGGTTCCTGCTTAGCTCAAGGAGCCTTGCCCAGGATTCTGGATCTTTCTGGTTGAGTTTTGAGGTCTCAGCCTCGCCCTGTGTGCATTGCTTTTCCTGCTTGGGGTTTTAGGCATGATTTCTGCTGATTCTGGGGGTGTATGTGTGCTTCTCTTCCACCCCAGCTTCTTGTTTATTGGTCCTGTGGTGATGCCTGGTTGTCTGCCTTGGCTTCTGTTTCTTGTATCACTTGGAGGTTGATGGGTTTATCATTGGCTCAGTGGAGTGGGGATGTGTCTGGCCCTTGCAGTTCCTTTGGTTCCCTATAAAATTGCCCTCCCACTTAGGCTGTGGTTGCCACAGTTGTGGCAACAGTTTTTTCCAGCAGTATCTGTTTAGATGTTGTGTCCAGGTTGTTCACCCTTCTCCTTGTGTTAGGTGTTGGCCTTCATGAGGCTCACTGGGCCTATCGCTTATGCCTCTTGCCTTTTCAGGATTCTGTCTGCTCTTCTCCCTTGTGGTACCCCTTGTGCTGGATTTTGGAGTTTGCTGGCTCCTAGTCAAGGTTGACATTCTGTGGTATTTTGATTTTAGGCAATGGCCTAAATAATGGCCCTTGTTGTCAGTACAGTACTTGGTTCTAGATAGAAAACTATCACCTGGGGACCACATAAAGAACATTGTGTGGGGAGCCTATGCTGCGTATTCCAGCTTCATAATCACTTTTAAAAACATGGATGGTGAAATACTAAAGAAATTGGTCACAACTGTTGTGGGAATAAGGCTGGAATATACAAGTTGTATGGTGCCCATATCTGAAAAACACATCAACAAACTGTAAAAGGAGCAGACATGCAACTAAATAGCTCCCAGAACTGAAAGACAGGAGCTACGAAGTGACGTTAGAGGCATTATTTATATGCCAAAACTAGAAGATGAGGTGAAAACTAGAAAAAGAGGTGATATAATAACCAAGTACAAAATATTAATGAGAATTGACAAAATTGATAGGGAAGAATTCCTGAAACCTGGAACTTCAAGAACAAGAGATCAAAGATTTAAACTAAGCAAAGCTGCTAAACAAATATAATAATATTCACTTTCACAGAGTGGTTAAGGGTTGGAACAAGTTAAGTGACAAGGTGGTGAAGGTCAAAACCATTTGTAGTTTCAAAGCGTCATGTGACAAAGAGTGCTGGGAAGACAGGACACCACGAGCATAGCTCTGATCATGTAATTACACTTGGGTAATTGAACTTCACCAGAGAATTAACACCAAATTATTATCTATTAATCCATTCTCAGTTTGTTTATAAACAAAAAATTCATTTGTGCACTTTGGAGCTTGGTAAAAAAAATTGTTATTGCCCATGTAAATCCGTATCCACATAATCCAGTACTGAGCAAATTGCAAACTACTTGTGACCCTGCCATATATGGGGTTATAGGTCTAGTTGTGCTTAGTAAGATTGTATTATGCTTTAGTTTACTGTTCGGCTTTGCAGATAATATTGTCAGAAATCAATTATATTCTTAACTACAAAGTAACATATAAGTGTATGTGTGGAGTTTTCTGAAGGAAGCCCCATTGGTTCCCTGAAGCTATCCAACTGACACTTAAAATATTAGTTTAGAGTCATCGGTTATGGGAGTTCTTTTATGCCTACCGGAGACCAGAGTCAGAACCTTGTCCTCTCAGAGAGGCACAGGGAGCACTGGCCATATGAGCACTCTACATTTAGAGCATGTCATGTCTACCATCGACTGGGAAAGCGCCCAGAAATATAGGTGAAAGAATACAAACCCTTTACTGGTTAAAAATTGTAATTCTACATCCAAACAGAGTAAAAAAAACTCCCCCCAAAAGAAAACCAAACAAACAAGCCGAGCTGACAGGTGAGTCGGCAGTCCACCACTCCAGTTCTTGACTGATGTGTAAAGGGATTGAACGTTACCTCTGGCCTCGCTTTCTTGTCTGGATTTTGGCCTGTGTGGCTGTGCCAGCTGTGTGGTTCGGTGTGGTGGCCAGGTGTTTCCTCTGTATGCAGGGCTGCATGTGTCTAGGGCTAGCTTTCTTAGGCACCCTGTAAGTACTACCCTTGCATTTCAAGGTTATCTTTCCTGGGTCGTTCGGGACTCACTCCCGTTGAGGTCTCTGTTACTTGGCATTGGCTTTGCCCTTGGGGTTGGGTGGGGATCTTTGGTTTCCATCCTGCCCTGAGTAGGAAGTGATTGTTGCTGGGAGGGGCATACTTTGGTCGGAGACAACCAGCACAAACGCGGCAGCTGTAGTCTCTCTCTGGCTGCCAGTGCCTGGGTTTCCCGAAGGGATTACTTACCCTGCGGGCCCTGGAAATCCCTATGGGGTTCGTGGTGACCATGGATGTATCTTCGGAGTCCTCTATCGCCTTGCGCATTGTTACAAGTTATTCATTGCCCCTGCCTCAGAGAGACGATCGTCCATCCTGCTGCTTCCTGCTGGGTTGGTGACACCTATGTCCCGGAGTTTTGCAGGCCTTGTTCCCCTCTTATGCTTCAGTTTACCCATTCTTTATCTGAAGATCGTAGGGGTCAGGCAGTGGCTGCGTTTCATGCTAGATTTTCATTGTTACAAGTAGCCTGGTTGGTCGCCCAGTTGGAAGCCCCAGAACTGTCTCACATGGGTTTTTGGTTCTGGATCTGTGGGCATTGGTCACTTCGGTCTTGTTTCAGTCCATGACCCCATTCCTTCCTAGGTGGAAGGAATGCTTCTCCCCTCCAGCTCCTCCCCTCCTGCTTCCAGCTCCCACCTGTCTGTGGGTTTTGGTGTTGGGGCAGGGTTTAGCTTGGGATGAGGCTTGGTTGGTTTTGTGGATATCTCCTTTCGTGTCTGGTGCAGAGGTGGTTGAGACCGATTTTCCCGCCGGAGCTTCTTGATCAACCCAGCCGACTCCCTTCTTTGAAGCTTTTTACCTGGACTCCGCCTTTTCTTCAGGGGGGTGGTGGTCATAGATGAGGGCTCTGCCCCAGGGCCTCTTTTGGGGGTTCCCGAGGCTCGGTGGGGGGGGGGGGAGTCCGCTATGAGCGTTTGGACTCCTTTTGCCCCAGCTTGGGCCCTTGTGCCTACTGGGCTGGAGTTGTTGTAGTGGGGGAAGGTTTTTCTTTTTGTTCCCTCCTTCCCATCTGCATTGGTTTACTGTATTTACAGGCATGATTTACACACCCTCACATCGGGCGCATCCATCTTTGGCTTGGATGTTTTGCGGCAGTTTTGTTGTTTGTTTTGGCAGCCATTTTGCTCGATTTTTGGGCCTTTTTTGCTTAATGTGCTTTTGTTCTTACCTGCCTTCACCTCAGCACTGCCTCCTGCAGTCCCTTTCTTTCCTTCACCTCAGCACTGCCTCCTGCAGTCCCTTTCTTTCCTTCACCTCAGCACTGCCTCCTGCAGTCCCTTTCTTTCCTTCACCTCAGCACTGCCTCCTGCAGTCCCTTTCTTTCCTTCACCTCAGCACTGCCTCCTGCAGTCCCTTCCTTTCCTTCACCTCAGCACTGCCTCCTGCAGTCCCTTTCTTTCCTTCACCTCAGCACTGCCTCCTGCAGTCCCTTTCTTTCCTTCACCTCAGCACTGCCTCCTACAGTCCCTTTCTTTCCTTCACCTCAACACTGCCTCCTGCAGTCCCTTTCTTTCCTTCACCTCAGCACTGCCTCCTACAGTCCCTTTCTTTCCTTCACCTCAGCACTGCCTCCTGCAGTCCCTTTCTTTCCTTCACCTCAGCACTGCCTCCTGCAGTCCCTTTCCTTCCTCTTCTGCCTCTGGGCAAGTTTTTTTTTGTCTCTGTGGCTCCTTTGGGTACTCGGGTACGTCTGGTGTGCCTTTCTAAGTGTTCTACTCATCTTGAGTTGTCTATCTCTTCCTACCCTGAATTGTCTGGAATGGCACGTTCGAATTTATTTTATCTCTTCCTCAGGATGTTTTAATTCTTGGGGTTATTTTAATCTCCTTGGTACATGTTTGTTTAAGTTCATTCCTTCTGCATGCCACTACTGCTGTGTGTACTTTACATGGGTCCGTCCATGGTTATGCTACAGCTGCAGAACGACATCGTCTTATTTCTTTCTATTCCAGGCGTCCTAACCTGTATGGCCCCCATTGGGACTTTTGGGTGTTGGTCTTGTCTCCCAATCTTGTGTGTACAGACTGTGGTTATTGGGTAGTTTTCTTTTGTTTTTCTAGGCACTGGTTTTGGGCCCATTGACTTTGCTCTGTATGCTCATACGGCTCCCAAGCTTCCGGCCCTTGGTATCTTGTCCATCTTATGGCTGATTTAGCTGTGGGGTTCTTTCTTCAGGGTTGGGGAGGAGGGGTGGCGGAATACTAGCTTAAATGCAATATTTAAATTTTGTTTCTGGACAACTATTGACACATTTCCTTCACATGGTGCATCTTTTCCGCCAGCAAATGTGATAGTAACAGCTTCCCCCAGTTTTGTTTCTGGGTGCCCTAGGGTCCCTCGGATCTTTGGATTTGTCTCTTCAGAAATTTTCTTCCTATCAGATTCCTCTAGGGAGTTTGGAAGGCCCTTGGCGCATGTCTCCAGCAAGACCTGGTTTTGCCTCTGTGTTGGATCTAGTTTTGTATACATTCAGTTCCTCTTACCCTGCTAGGGGGCAATTTGAGGTTCCAGTGCCTTCCTGACAGACAGCCTGCTTCGTGGGCTGGTTGGTGTGGGCTCCTTCCTGATCTGTTTGTCTGCTGGCCAGGGATCTGGTTCTTTCCCAGCTTACTGCATTCGAGTTTCTGGTAATTTGGTAGACATCCCAGTTGGTTCTGTCTCAGGTTCGAACTTGGCTGGGCCTTGTGTGGGATTCTTGGACTGCATCCATCTCTCTCTCCGTCCTGCAGCGTTGCTTTGGTTGAGATCCCGCCTTTAGTTGCTTATGAGGGGGGGGGGCCCAGGTCACTCGGCGGATACTCATGCGGTTGTGAAGGAGCCCGACCTTTGCCATGCTGGTTTCCTAGCATGGCAGGGTTTGGCTTCAAAGGCTGTTCCAGTAGCTTCGGGGCAGCCCCACTCGCCCCTCTCGTGACCGCTGAGTTTGCACCCCAGGGTCTTTCTCATTTGCTGAGTCACAAGCTTCCTCTTTGGTGTTTTGGGGTTCGGTGGCAAGGCGCTTTTACCTTTAAGTGTTTGATGTGTTCATCTTGCCTTGTCTCTCATCTGGGGCTTTGTGACCAGCGCTCACCAGTTAGGCCTGGGTTGGTGGGCTCCGTTCTTTGGTTGGGCTCACGGTGGGGGAATTTGCAGTGGATTCAGCTTCCTCGAGGCACTATGATCCAGCTCCATTTGGACTACTTCCCTAAAGTTCATTGTCACCAGCAGGGGGGGGCAGAGGTTCCCTGCAGTCCGTGACTCTTTAGGCCTGGTTGCTTCGGGTAGCTCTTCTGCCAAATCCTCGGGTTTAACTCTCCACGCTGTTCATATTCAGGGAATGTCCACCATAATGGCAGACAGCCTATCACATTTTATTCTTCTTCAACGGAGCAAACAGTCAATTTCACCTCCTTTGGCTTTGTGTGACATACGGGCACCCGAAGGTGGACCTCTTCATGTCGACATCTTCCATTATACATGATACCGTTCCTCGACTGCGAGGCTTTTGCAGTAGATGCTTTCTGGCAGTTCTGGTCGAGGTGGGTGTTCCTATCCCTTCATTCCCCGGTTCAGCTGTTGCTTCAGGTTCTGGCTCGCCTTGAATCCTATCTGGGGAGAAAGCTTCTCCTGGCAACATGATGGCCGGCCCAACCTTGGTTTCAGGTGCTGCTTGCTCGATGTCTGAACCCTGAAGTCTTTTCGCGGCGCTGCCTCTTTCAGCAGGTCGGGCCTGTGAGGTACCTCGCTGGTTCGACTTACTCTTCCATTTTTCACATCTGGTTTTTCTGACGCAAGTGTATCGCCTCTTGTATGGTGATCATGTTGTTTTTCTGATGGTGTCCCACCTGCTGTCTTCGTCTTAGAGACAGTATGATGTCTCCTGGTGGTCTTTCTGCCCTTTCTTTTCCCATAGGAGGGTGTTGTCTATGTCTGTTAAGGATGTTTGGTCCATTTTCTTTGTTTTTTTGGACCGCGGTTTCATACCGCATACTGTCGCTTCTTATTGTGCAGCGTTGTAGGAGCTGCTCCAGCTTGTGTTCAGAGTGGATGTCATTTTTGCTTTGTCCAGTAAGCTCTCCCATGCGTTTTTCAGCTTCAGCCTGCTCATGCGCTGCTTGAGCAGTCTTGGTCTTTGGACCAGGCGCTTTCTTTTCTTTTCTCCTCTCGGTTTGTGGTGGCCCCTTCAGTTCAGAATTGTTTATGGAAGCCTTGTTTTGTTGACTTTGACCTGGTGGGGGGGGGGGGGTCATGTTGCAGGGCTTCATGCTCTTCTCTGGCACAAGGGTTTCTGCACCTTTAGGTCATGGTGGTTGTTTTGTTAGTTTGCAGTCTTCTTCTTTTCTGGCGGGGAATGAGACAGCTGGCTTCCAAGGGAGTCCCTTAGCTGTTGATGCTTGGTTGGTTCGGCCGGGGTACCTCGTCTTTTGTGTCTAGTTACGGCTTTAAGTCACTACCTGTAGGCCACTGGTTCAGTAACAGTGGATGCGTTCTGGGTAAATCCGGTTTCCCTGGTTCCTTGTTCCAGGGTTCGTGTTTCTCAGGTTGTCCTCAAGGTTATCAAGTCTAGCCAACCTGAGGTCTACTTTCGTGCCCATGATGTGTGGACATATGCTGCTATCGCTGCTGTATTTGGGAAGATGTAAGTTAACATTTGGGCTCGAGGACTTTGGAGATTGAACAGGGGTCATGGCTGCCAGATGTCTTGTCAACGTTCCGTGCCCTCTGCGGCCTTGTGTTGCTTTGGGGCATCTGTCGCAGCCTGTTGTCTCTTCTTCAGCTTAAGACCTGCAGTGCTGCCACCTCCCGGGTAGGTCGCTCTTTTTACTTCTCTGTGGGTAGTTTGCTTCAGGGAGCCAACGGGGCTCTCCTCAGAAAACCAGCATTGTATGTAATGAAACGCCATTTTCTGAGTGAGCTCCGGAGGCTACCTGACACCCTTCTTTCCTCCATCCCTCCCTTTGGTAGGCGGTTTTCGTCATTCTGCAAACTGGAGTTGTCGACTGCCGGCTCGCCTGAGCTGGCTCCCCCTCCCCCTTTCGAGTGATGGTGAGGGGGGGGGGGAAGTGCGCTAGCGAGTGAGTGTGCTAGTTGGATGACAATTTGCTTGTCTGTTTGGTTTTCTTTTTGGGGGCGTTCTTTGGCTTTTTTCGGATGTCAGTTGCAATTTTCACCAGCAGAGGGTTTGTATTCTTTCGCCTATCTTACCTGGGTGCTTTTCTGGTCGATAGCAAACATGATATACTCTAAATGTAGAGTGCTCATATTGCCATTGCTCCCTGTGCCTCTCTTGAGTGGACAAGGTTCTGACTCTGGTCTAAAGTAGGCATAAAAGAACTCCAGTAACTGATGACCCCAAACTAGTATTGTACATGTCAGTTGGATAGCTTCAGGGAGCCTCCGGGGCTCACCCATAAAATGGTGTTTCATTACATTCAACTCTGGTTTTATCAGTGTTCAGCTTTCGTATCAAGGTGCATGTTTACCAAGGCATCGTAATGGTTTGTTGGTAAACAATAGGCCAACTTTTAATACCATGTTTTGTATTTATAATGATGCAGTATGTCAGGAAAAGTTTAAACATTGCATTACTCACACCAGCATCCAAATACATTTTTCTATACACACATTTTTATAAATGTTCTTGTTCTCAGGTATGATAAATCATGGTTTTATTTTTACAAAAATTAAAAAATGGTTGCATATGACCTTTAAAATGTATGGCCAAAATCTTGTTGAACAGAAAACTTTACTGTATATAGAGCTGGAAACTCATCAAAGATTTGAGAAATTATAAATATAGGTCCAGCATAAAATGACTTAATATAAATTATTAAAGGTTTAGGAAAAGATCTAGTGACACATTTTCCAATGCGGGCATATGTTAACCAAGAACAAAAATATTTTATGTTTACAGTATCATAGATTCTATTAGATTTCCAGATAATTGTGAAGTGTATATATAAAGATGCTTAGTATGTTTAGTTGATATATAATAGTATCATGGAACATACAGAAACAGATAATTTTCACCTTTTTTATTGCTTTATTAGAATAAGTCATTTTGTATTTTTATTAATATACAGTATATATAATAAGTACAGTACTTATAAAATAAAACTTACATTTTCATTGCATACACAAGTTAAGATTGATTATGATTGCTTGAAGGTAAGTTCTCTTGAGATATTTCTGATATATTTGTTGCAGGGAATGACTGTAGACAACAGCAGCACAACGGTGGACACACACCTTGCCAACTCCGGATTCAATCTTTACGGACAACCTCTGTCTCCTAGTGGGTCCCACCCAGCTAGTCCAGTAAGTGAGAGTACTCTTGTCATTAGAGAGTACCTCTCTAATCATTGCTTAGTAGGATATACAGTACGGGTATTGTCATAGACTCGAGGGTTTGGATCACAACTGTACTTAGACTTTAGGCCTCGGCACATTTTGAATGTAATGATGAGAGTGACGGCCTCTTTACTGCTCATTTATGTAGCATTGTATGTTATCAAGTTTCTAACATTTTGTGATATATACCATATAAAGGCCTGCATGAACTTACTATTAACACCTAATTTTGCAGAATGTTTCAAAGTTAAAATTAAAAGAATCTGACAGATATCTATTCTAAAATACGTAAAATTTATCATTGACTTCATCGAAAAGTTTTTAATATAGCACTGCATAAATTTTAATTTATTGCAATATTACATATTTGAGACTTAGAAAGGTAAGCATAAAATTTGTTGTTTAGTCTGTCGTCCCCATTGTGCTTAACTGTATAGATGTAGTGCACCTGTTTCCTAATATATAAAGAGCAGCTCACTTCAATATCTGTCAAGCCATAGGAGAAGAAAAGTTTCAAGAAAAAGATTAATTTAAGCTTAAATGATTATCTTATCCATTCCTAAATGTAGGTGGCTTGACAGATTGCAATTGTCTTATTGAATCCCAATTGACATATGCATCCTGACCCATTAAACAGTTATTTGTAGCTAATTAACATATTGGCCTAGTATTAGTGCATTATGTTGTATTGCTTATTTTTTATTTTTGATATTTTATTATAGATGTTTGAAGATAAATTGCTGTTGCTTGTTGTTGTTCAATATATTGTCTATTTCTGTGGGGAGCCCCGTTGGCTTCCCTGAAGCTATCTATAATTATGTGGTGCTGTACTACTGCTCCACAGCCATGTCAGGAGGAAAACAGTAGTGAAGGAACAGGTGATGAAACTGAGAAAAGAGGAGAATAGATACGTAGCAAATGATAAGGAGGTGTGTGTGAAGAACTCAACAAGAGATTCCAGGTCTTAACAATAGAGCAAGGAGAAGCCCCTGTACTAAGAGAGGAGGTGGCAAACCAAGCAACCTTGGAGGAATTTGAGCTCACCAGTGATGAGGTCAAAGGAAATCTGTTGGAGCTGAATGTGACAAAGGCTATTGGGCCTGACAGAATCTCACCATCGATACTAAAAGAGAATGCAGAAGCACCCTCTTTTTAGTGCACACCATAGAGTGCACTAAGTGTGCTTAGTGCACTCTATGGTGTATAACAGGTCACTGGAAACCGGAGACCTACAGGAAAGCTGGAAGACAGCTAATGTTGTTCCAGTATACAAAAAGGGTGACAGACAAGAGGCACTGAACTACAGGCCAGTTTCTCTAGCTTGTATACCACGTAAGGTGATGGAGAAGATCATGAGGAAAAGGCTCGTAGAAGAATATTTGGAGGGAAGGAGCTTTGTAACACACCACCAGCATGGATTTAACAATTGTAAATCGTACCTCACAGGCTTAATAGAATTCTTTGACCAAGGCGACAAAAATTACGCAAGAAAGAGAAGGGTGGACAGACTGCATTTTCTTGGTCTGTCAGAAAGCCTTTGACACAGTACCCCATAAAAGGCTGTTGCAAAAGTTGGAGAAACAGGCAGGAGTAAAAGGTAAGGGGCTACAGTGGATAAGGGAGGTATCTAAGCAACAGGAAACAGCAAGTAACTATAAGGGGGGAGACATCAGAGTGGCGAGATGTTGCCAGCGAAGTCCCGTTTAGTCCAGTTTCGTTTAGACCAATGACGTCCACAACCCAGGCCAACATGGATTTAGAGCAGGAAGATCATGACTCTCGCAGTTTCATGACCACTATGATAAAATCACCGAGGCATTAGAAGAAAAACAGAATGCAAATGTGGTATACACAGACTTCACAAAGGCATTTGATAAATGTGAAAATAAAGTGATAGCACACAAAATGAGGTCAATGGGAATAACTGGTAAAATAGGACAGTGAATATTCAATTATCTGTCGAACAGAACACAAAAAGTAGCACTTAACCGAATAAAATTGAGTCCAAGCACAATTGAAAGCTCTGTTTCCAGGGCATGGTCCTTACACCACTGCTTTTCCTTATTTTACAGCGTGTCCTCCAAAAATGAGGAGGTAGATGTAACAACACAAGTAAGTGCAATTATGTACTATTCATAACAGCCAGGCATTGTACTTACTTGCACTTAGTATTAAACCGTACTGCCAAATATATTGTGAATACCTGTATTTGAGTTTAACTGAAACGCTGAATAGAAACCACGACCTAACCTTGTTAGTGTTTGAAGATAAACACTTTATTGCTTCTTAACACTTTCATGCACCGGGCGCGGGACCTCCCCACTACCCCTGGACGGCTTGAGCGTTCCGCAGGAGCGCGAGGGAGAGCGCGGTAAATTCTGAAAAGTGTATAATCTTTTCCACTTTGTCAGCTCAATTCTCGTCCTAAGATATTTAATTTGGTTTCAATGTGTTCGCAATAGAATTCTCTACAGGACTAAATGCATATAAACTCCAAAAGCCCGGCTTACCATCTGCAACTAACAGAGAAAATGAGAGAAAGTTACCCGGGAACGCGCAAGAGTGATAAAATGTTTACACTCTTTTCAGTTTTGTCAACTCAATTCTCGTCCTAGGTCTTTCATTTTGGTATCAATGTGTTCGCAATAGAATTCCCAACAGGCCTATATGCATATAATATAAAAACAGCTGCGATCTCCACCCGCCGACATGATGAAAACAGGTCGCGGTTACAAGAAAGAGAGCGCTGCGCCACCCCAAGGCGCGTCTCATTCTGAAAAGTATATATTCTTTTGAACTTTGTCATCTCAATTCTCATCCTAGGTTTTTCAATTTGGTATCAATGTGTTCGCAAAAGAATTCTCTACAACACTAAATGCATATAAAGGCCAAAAGTCCGGCGAGAAAGTTAGAAAGTGAGAGCGTGTTACCCGGGAGCGAGCCAGAGCAATAAAATGTGTACACTCTTCACTTTGGACATCTCAATTCTCGTCTTAAGTCTTTCATTTTGGTATCATTGTGTTCACAATAGAATTCCCTACAGGAGCATGCAAATATAAAGCCCAAAAGCCCTGCTTACCATCCACAACAAGCTTGGAAAGTGACAGAGAGTTACCCCCTTGAGCGCTAATAAAGAGCAATAAAAGGGTATTCTGTTTTCAACTTTGTTACCTCAATTCTGGTCCTAGGACTTCATTGGGTATCAATGTATTCGCAATAAATTCCCTACAAGAGTATATGCATATAATGTCCAAAACCACAGCAAGACCGTCCCGAAAACGCCACTAACGTTGCCGCACGGCAACGTTAGTGGCGTTGTAAACTCAGTTTTTATGATCGAGCAACAGAGATATTACAGGAAGAGATGGTTGGCTGACTGCATCTATCTGGACCTAAAAAAGGCTTTCGACAGAGTTCCACATAAGAGGTTGTTCTGGAAACTGGAAAATATTGGAGGAGTGACAGGTACGCTTCTAACATGGATGAAAAACTTTCTGACTGATAGAAAAATGAGGGCTGTGATCAGAGGCAATGTATCGGACTGGAGAAAATGTCACAAGTGGAGTACCACAGGGTTCAGTTCTTGCACCAGTGATGTTTATTGTCTACATAAATGATCTACCAGTTGGTATACAGAATTATATGAACATGTTTGCTGATGATGCTAAGATAATAGGAAGGATAAGAAATTTAGATGATTGTCATGCCCTTCAAGAAGACCTGGATAAAATAAGTAATGGAGCACCACTTGGCAAATGGAATTAATGTTAATAAATGTCATGTTATGGAATGTGGAATAGGAGAACATAGACCCCACACAACCTATATATTATGTGAGAAATCTTTAAAGAACTCTGATAAAGAAAGAGATCTAGGGTGGTTCTAGATAGAAAACTATCACCTGAAGACCACATAAAGAATTGTGCAAGGAGCCTATGCTATGCTTTCTAACTTCAGAATTGCTTTTAAATACATGGATGGGGATATACTAAAGAAATTGTTCATGACTTTTGTTAGGCCAAAGCTAGAATATGCAGCTGTTGTTTGGTGCCATATCTTAAGAAGCACATCAACAAACTGGAAAAGGTGCAAAGACATGCTACTAAGTGGCTCCCAGAACTGAAGGGTAAGAGCTACGAGGAAAGGTTAGAAGCATTAAATATGCCAAAACTAGAAGACAGAAGAAAAAGAGGTGATATGATCACTACATACAAAATAGTAACAGGAATTGATAAAATCGACAGGAAAGATTTCCTGAGACCTGGAACTTCAAGAACAAGAGGTCATAGATATAAACTGGCTAAACACAGATGCCGAAGAAATATAAGAAAATCACTTTCGCAACAGNCCACCCATACAGCTCGTTCCCCGGCAATTATTTTGCTTCTATTTTGGTTTAGGGTTCTCTTTACTGGCTGTTAATTTGTATTTTCCTTGCTCCACTAGCATTACAGTCCCTTCTTTGAGGGTGTGCGTTCCTCCTCTACAAATTGGCTTCTTTTTTAGTCACCCTGCTTCTGGTTAGTGCTTGGGAGTTTGTCCCAATGTTAATTGGGGAGTTTTGTGTTTGGGTCATCCATAACCAAGTTTATGGTTGGGTCATGTTCAGTGATTCCTTTTTATTTGTGACTTTGTTTGGAGAAAGTGCTGTGGATGACTGTAAACTCAAGCCACTCCTTGTGTACCATTATGAAGGTCCCCAAGTTATCAAGGGTGTGTTAAAACCAACTTGGCTAGTGGGATGGACAAATGCTCCAAGAAACATTGTTAACTAGAGACATCTTCAAAGACTGGTTTACCAATGATTGTTCTTGAAGTGAATTTAAATATTAATGCTGTGTTTATGCCTCCTGACAAAAGTGTGTCGTTGCTATCACCAATAGACCAGAGTGTTATAAGATTACTTGAGGCCTGTTACACGATCAGACCCTTTTCCCAGGCCTTCAGTCATCAGACAGCAAACCTACTGCCATCAAGGATTTCTGGAAAGGCTATAATATTTTAAAGTCTGTTAAGAACATGGGAAAATCATAGAACAAATTAAAAAAAAAGACAATTATGAATGGTATATGGGAAAACTTTGCGCTTCATTTGTAACAGGGTCTTATAGGTGTGGTGCACTTTTCAAGGCTTGGCTTCACCAGGGCACAAAGTACTGGGAGCTACCAAGGTTCTGGTGCACTTCTCAAGGCTTGGCTTCACCAGAGCACAAGGTACAGGGAGCTACCAAGGTTTTGGTGCCCTTCTCAAGGCTTGGCTTCACCAGAGCACAAGGTACGGGGAGCTACCAAGGTTCTGGTGTACTTCTCAAGGCTTGGCTTCACCAGAGCACAAGGGACTGGAGGCTACCAAGGTTCAGGTGCACTTCTCAAGGCTTGGCTTCACCAGAGCACAAGGTACTGGAGGCTACCAAGGTTCTGGTGCACTTCTCAAGGCTTGGCTTCACCAGAGCACAAGGTATGGAGCTACCAAGGTTCTGGTGCACTTCTCAAGGCTTGGCTTCACCAGAGCACAAGGTACAGGAGGCTACCAAGGTTCTGGTGCACTTCTCAAGGCTTGGCTTCACCAGAGCACAAGGTATGGGGAGCTACCAAGGTTCTGGTGCACTTCTCAAGGCTTGGCTTCACCAGAGCACAAGGTACGGGAGGCTACCAAGGTTCTGGTGCACTTCTCAAGCTTGGCTTCACCAGAGCACAAGGTACGGGGAGCTACCAAGGTTCTGGTGCACTTCTCAAGGCTTGGCTTCACCAGAGCACAAGGTACGGGAGGCTACCAAGGTTCTGGTGCACTTCTCAAGGCTTGGCTTCACCAGAGCACAAGGTACGGGGAGCTACCAAGGTTCTGGTGCACTTCTCAAGGCTTGGCTTCACCAGAGCACAAGGTACTGGAGGCTACCAAGGTTCTGGTGCACTTCTCGCGGCTTGGCTTCACCAGAGCACAAGGTACGGGGAGCTACAAATGTTCTGGTGCACTTCTCGCAGCTTGGCTTCACCAGAGCACAAGGTACTGGAGGCTACCAAGGTTCTGGTGCACTTCTCGCAGCTTGGCTTCACCAGAGCACAAGGTACGGGGAGCTACCAAGGTTCTGGTGCACTTCTCGCGGCTTGGCTTCACCAGAGCACAAGGTACGGGAGGCTACCAAAGTTCCACTAGAAAAGGGCATTTCATTATAAGCAGTTATTTATTTTTTTCTATGCTGATGCTTCTCCACCAGAGGAAAGTGAAAATGGGTTAATGATAAGGTATATAATCATCTGACCTACAATATGTATGTAGGTCATATTGTTGACAAGGATAAATGTTTAACGGTCTTGGTAGTACAGTTGGGCTCATTCTCGACACACAGTTGAGAATTCTGGGTTCGAATCCCGGGCGGGACAGATTTAATTGGGCACATTTCCTTTCACCTACTGGGCCTGTTCACCTAGCAGTAAGTAGGTACTCGGGAATTAGTCAGCTTGTTGTGGGGTTGCATCCTGGGTGGTGTCAGTAATTTGAGCTTGGGGAAGGGACGTCGATATAATCCTAACATGTATGAATACACTCTGGCTTCCTGTCCCGGACACAATGAATTATTACAATGACATATATTGTCAACATCCTTCGAGATTACCTTGAATTTGTAATAAGTATCAATCTTCCCATGGCTTAATCTCATGATCAGGCCTCCTGGTTGGTAGTCTGGCCAATCAGATTGTTGGATGCTGCTGCTCTCAGTTTGATGTATAAATTACAGCCAGGTTGATTAGGTATCCTCTGGAGATCTTTATAAAATTCTCTGTTGACTATTGTGAAATATCTGCCATTTATACCTCTTATGTATAGAGGGAGAGTGTTGAAAAGTTTTGGGGCCTTGATGTTGATAGGTTCACTCTGAATGGTATATGGGAAAATAAGTTAAATAAAAAATATATATTTTATAAGAAAATAAGAAAATATAAGAAAATAAAACTGCAATCTCTTAGTTTTATTGCACCTTTGCTTTTCAAAGGGGCTATTTTGCACTTCCTTTCAAGCCTCCTAGTCATATATGGTGTTATTTCCATGTGTAGATTTGGAACCAGTCCTTCTAAGATTTTTCAAAGTACTGTACTGTTAATACAAAATTAAGTATTATTTCATACTGTATTTTATATTGAAAAATCATTATTTACATACAGTATTTGTGTGTAAATATACAAAAATATGTATTCCGTAATTTTTATTAAGAATTACACAACCAAGATTTCTGAAAAATAATATGACTTTTTAAAAGATCTAAATTTGTAAAAATTAAATAGAGGTCCAAAATGCTAAAATCCAGATTTTGAAGGCACACACTGTTAGTGTTACTGTACATATAATTTGAATGTATTATACTACATAAGAATATAAATTAAATCCTACTACAGCATTAAAATGATAAAAAAATTATATTATAATAAAAACTCAATATTGTTACAGTCTCTGCTCCAGTGGAAGGAATTCGAACAGATCCTGCATTGGGTGTCAGTTTTTATGAGTCGGTGAGACTTGGCCATGAACCACAACCCAGACCGAAGTCAGGTTGTGAATTAACGCACCCATCGGATATTACTGCGTAAGTTATCACTTGACTGTCTTCGTTAATTATAATAAGGACAAAATATTTAACGATTTCTGTGTTTCAGATTGTATTGAAATACATACTGTATGCCGGAAAGTGTGAAAACATATTCTGGATTTTGAATTGGCAAAAGTGAAATCAGGGTCTTAAAGGTAAATTTGCAGCAGATTTGATTTTTCTTTGAGCACACTCAGTAATTCCTTAGCTAATGCTCTAGTCATTGCTGGACACACTTCAATAAGGCCAGATATCCATAGGGAGAGAATTGCCTACCAGAAACAAAACTCTGACAACTACTTAACAAGCTGTCACAATGAACCTCAGTCTGCTAGCAAGTGATACAGTATACGGTTGACTATTGTCTCAGAGAGGCACCCACCTGTCATATTCAGCATTGTGGTAACTGGCACATCACGTGTGTATTTACAGAGCTAAACTCATTCCACAAAGCTAAGTGATCTTGCAGTTCCTAGGACCTTCAGGTTATACATCTGGGGTAGTATGCTATCTATGTTTAAAGCAATTCACTTTCTTTGTGTCTGGTTACCACAGCTTGTGCTTTTGGGCCTTTCCTGATGTAATTTAGGCAGACTGTTCTCCATCAAAATTGTCTTTTCTAAGGCATTCAGTTTCCTACTTTGGGTGGACTCCTTTCAAATCTGCCTCATGCCAGTTAATATTGTGCTTGATGTTGGCTCTTGTGAGAGTACAAAACTTTATGCATATAAACCAAGTTTATGATAAGACATTTTGACTATGGATTGTGGTGGCATTTGAGTTTCCAAGCAACAGGAAGGTTATTTAGTTCATATTTCAGAAGATTTCTGCCCTATGTGGGTGCATTTTACAGCACCGACTTTTGCAGTCTTCAACTGTGGCTGATACAGTAGGTGAGCCACCTCCTCTTTTTGTCAGGTTCCGGTGTACTGTAGTTTTGGGCTCCATCTCTGGCCCTTCTCCTCTTGGGAAGAGTGGCTCCAAGGGTTGCAGGAGGCTGAGCAATGGTGGTAGCTCTTCACTGCTACCTATGGGTCACTGGTTCTGCCTTTGTGGGTGCCTTATTGACCCTGTTTCTTTGGTCCCCTGTTCCAAGGCTCACATTTCCTAGGTCATCTGCAGTGTCCTAAAGTCTAACCAACCTGCTGTCTACTGTTGGGGCCCACGATGTTTGCAAATAAGGTATGCTGCTTTGGCCACAGTTTTCTCTAACATTTCCTGGGCTGATATTTGGGCTTGGGGGTTTTAGTGTTTTAACAGGGTTCTGGTGAACTGGTATTTAGGTAATTTTTCTGGTTCCAGTTGGCCATGTGTTGCTTTGAGCCTTGTCTCCTGATCTGGGTTCTTTTCTTTGTCCCATTGCCTGCTGCCTCTCCTCTCCTCTTCCCTGGTAAGTCCTGTTTTTGTTATCTGTAGTGGGTTAGCTTCAGGGAGCCACTGGGTGGGTTAGCCCAGAATCCCAGCATTGAATGTACAGTAATTAAATGGCAGTTTCTGGTAGAGTCCCGGTGGCTCTCTGAGTCCCTCCAAGTTTGACAGTTCATCGGTGGGTTGGTCTTCAGCTCCAGAACTGACCAGGGAGCTGGCTGTGGGCAAGGGCCAGGCCGACTGGTGGTAGCAACATCAGTATTAACGAGATTTGAGCTAATTTGAGCAAATCTCTTGTTTGGTGTGAATTGTTTGGAGGATTTGAGGCTTTGTTTTCTGTGAACCCTGCAATTATGTGTAAAACCTGGCTGATTTTCTGGATGCTTTCCTGGTGGGGCGGCAAATTGTCACTCATTCTCTGCACCTCTGTGAGGGGGTGGGGGGGATCAGGTTCTTGCTCTGGTCAACAGTAGGCAAAACAAAACTGTCAGATGTGGTTACCTACCTTGAGGTTACCTTGAGGTGATTTTGGGGCTTAGCGACCCCGCAGCTCGGTTGTCGACCAGGCCTCCTCGTTGCTGAACTGGTCAACCAGGCCTCCTCGTTGCTGAACTGGTCAACCAGGCCTCCTCGTTGCTGAACTGGTCAACCAGGCTGTTGGACGCAGCTGCTCGCAGCCTGGTTGATCAAGTATCCTTTGGAGGTGTTTATCAAGTTCTCTCTTGAACACTGTGAGGGGTCGGCCAGGTATGCCCCTTATGTGTAGTGGCATAACTGGTTGACCCCTCACAGTGTTCAAGAGAGAACTTGACAAATTTGAATAGAGTATTGAGAATAGAGAATGTAACCATTAGAATAGAACAATCTCAACAAAATAGCTTCAGGGAGCCACAGGAGTTCTGCCAGAAAGGCACTTCATTGCATTCCATACTGGGCTTTTTTATAAATTGCTATCCACACTTCCGTGGAAATAAAGATTCCATTCACCTGGACTGTATGGGGTCCAGTTCCCTTTTAAGACTGCTTATAGCTGAGTTGATAGAACTATGGCCTCACACACACGTGGGGTCCACAGTTTGCGACCCCATACAGTACAGGTGTTGGTTTTTTTTATAATAGTACATAATTGCTCTTACCTAATGGAGCAGATAGTGTAGACCAAAGATTTCTCTCTTTTCTTAGTAAATACTGTACATAAAGGTGTCTAGTATGAAATTCACAAATTTATTAGTCTATATTAGAGGCTATATAAGTCTATATAGGAGGCCTATACTATATAATAGTCTATATAGGAGGCCTGGTCGAGGACTGGACCACGGGGTTGCTAAGCCCGAAGACACCTCAAGGTATATTCGTTCTGTTTTTGGTTTGTATGCTTCTCAGTAGTTTTGATTTTAAATTAAATTAATATGTCTTGATTGTTTTTATGCAGTCAGTATATTTGTAATATATAATGGTAATATTTTAAAATTATATAACAGTAATATTTTTAAACTTTTTACATAGGATAAACCACATACAGCGAAGTGCAAATATTCCCATTCCCACATCAATAAACAATGCTGGAGGAGCTGGACCTGGGGGAGGTGGAGGGGGAGTAGGAGCACTACCAAATACCGGCTCTCTTCCTGACTTGACGCAAGTTCAATATCTGCAGCCTATGAATCCCCCTTTGCCTGATACAGACTTGACAGTGAGTCCTTACTATTTTATATATTTAATTTATACAATATTATGAAATACAGTGTATGGATATGTTTATTTAATAAAAATAGTCATGACATTATTTCTACCAGAACTTTGAAGTAAAATTTGTTGTAATATTTAGGCCTATTTGATGAGTTACCTTGTCATAATCAACCATTTCAATTCCATTCCCTCAAAATAGTTTCTTTTCTGAATAGACCTTACAGAATTTGCAACCAGGCTCACCTCGTCTTGGTTCAGGCTTCTCTTCAGGAGGGCTTGGTGATCCGTATAGTAGTGGACAAGCCTCTCCCAGGGGAACATCCCCAGGACCTTCACCATCCCTTATAAGAAAACAGAAACAAAAACCTTATCAACCTCTACACATAAACCGTGTATCACACCACTCCCAAAGCAAAGTAAGTTATAACTTCAACTGGTACCTAATTGCTATACCAGCCCAATTGCACTGCTTTATTTGCAGATTCCAACAGGCCATTGCTCAACTGATTTTATGATTTTGTTATATAAAGTTCCCTTTTGTAATAAAAGTGACACTTCATCTTCTTCCTCTCTCCTCTTTTCCAAGGAATGGATACATGGGACACATACATCAAGGTCAGACACAAACACAGGGTGGGGAAGTTGTGTGAAAAATGGACACGAGTCATCTCAGGGGAGATGCACTAGAAGAAATCTTGTACTAAGTATATCACAGTATCAAAAATAAAATGTGAGGAGGAACTGGAAGAAATTTAACAAACAAAATGTATATTGGAGCTAAGCTTGGTTAAGGAGGAAAAACAATGAATAGCCAAAATAAAGTACACAGGCCCCTAGCATTTGGAATCAAACAGTGGATTGGTCTTTTTTCATGGCATATTCCATTTGTGGACATGTTAAAAAGTAATCCAGATGCAAGGACAGCAGTCCAGCAAGTGACAGTGCAGGCAGCCACTTTACAGGAAGCAGCAATGAATGCAAGTCAGCTACGCTACTACAGAGAGAAAAAAACAATAACAATAGTAAGACCAAGAGAACTGCAAGAAACCATCAAAGTTAAGTAAAAAGTGAGGGCCAGAAATAAAGTAACAGGGATCCTGGCAAGTTGGAGGTGGCAGGGGGAGGCAGATGCTTGTGGTGCATGTGGTAGTACACTTCCCTCGCACCTCCCCTCTGATTTTGACCAGGTTCGAGCCCTAGGCAGAAAGAATTGACTGGGCACCAATCCTTAAGATGAAAGATGAGAACTTGAGATGAGCTATGAGAAGGGGGAAAGCTCTAAGCCTGCTAATCAGCCTAACATCATATGATCCTGTACCCACCTGTCTAAAAAAGAAAGAAAGAATTTATTTTGGCTAGATTGGTATAGGAAATCAATCGGGTTATAATGGAGCTGTTCACTAATGAACTACAAGAGATGAATTCTTAGGAAAGAAAATCAGACTTGATTGCTTTTCCTCCTTTCATAGGAAAGAAAAGCAATAATCTGTTTCACTGCCTTGCATAAAAAGATCATGAAAACACTGGTAGAACATCTGGAGAGAAGAACATTTATAACTGCTCTCTATCTCTGGCATCTTAAGGAGTTCTCAGCTCCTACCCAGGGCCTCCTGTTGATAAGACTGCTAGGGCTTGGGGATTTCAGAGGTGGGCTCTTGATTGTCTTTTGACACTTCTTAGTTCTTGGCCCCTGACCCTGTTGATTTTCTGCTCCACATGGGGCATTTCCTTTTCCCCTCAAAAACATATTAGAACATACTTCCTCCTTGGGGCTTCCCCCTCAGTGTTTCCAAGTCTCGTTCAGATCTACCACTTCTATGCAGGTTTACGAGGTCCTATCTTAGACCGACTGCAGACCAGGTGGGCCTGCTTCAGTTTCTACTCTGAAACTGAAAATGTGCTTCGGGGATGGGCCCACATGCTCTTTATCTTGGGTTTGCATATCCTTTTCTGCAGTTTGTGGTCCTACATTTTTCTTAGCACTCCCCTTTCTTTGGGGGGCTTGACACCCTTTCTGTCACACACTTAGGTTATTACACGATCTGTTGTCTGACATGTAGCTGGATGGGTTTATAGTTGTTGAGGGAAATGAGGCATTCCCAACTTGGCCTGTCACTTTGTTTTACTCACACCCTGCCAGGTCTGAGCAAGGTATGATTCATATTACACCTTGGTTGATCCATATAAAATCTTGCATTATCTGTCCCGCTGGTTGCAGCGGCTTGCTGGGTGTGCTACTACTTGCCATTTTGATAGTGGGATAGAAGGTTGGCTAAGCTATCTTCACTGGATTGGTCTTGCAATGCTTGGGCTTTCCAGGTTGTCTCCAGTATCTTTCAGTGGGGATGTCAGGGTCTTGGTTTGGCCATCTATTCTTCTATTCCACAGGGTCATCTGCTTGATATTGAATGCAGGTGTAGTTGAAATGTCCTTGACTTTGCAATGAATGCCCTACTGCTTCCCGTTCCATTCCCTTGGAGGTGCTTGCCAAGATTGGGTTTCTTTCTCTGGTCTTGCCTGTGCCTTTCCTGTCCAGTATTCCGCATTGCCACTCTCCATCAGGTTTATTTGGTTCTTTTGGCAGGTGTGTGGCTCATGCCTCTGAGCCTCCAGGGCACATCATTTGGAATTTTCTGATTCTCCTGTGGTTTGGGGGTTGACTAGGGCTGTTCATGTTGGGCACACGTTTATCAGCTCTTGGTCTTCCCTTGGGCTTCTCATGCCACCCATGACTTTTTCCAGGTTAATGCATGGTTTATCTTCAATGCTGGAGATTTGTCTTAACATTCCTCGATGATTGACTGGTGTGGGCTCCAAATTAGGTTGCTTGTCTTGTAGTTAGAAATGGGATTTTTTCCCAGTTGGCAGCTTTCAGGTTTCACTTTGACTGGCAGTGGTCCAGTTTGATTCCATTGCAGGTTTTAATCTGACTCACAATTGTGATTCCAGGATGGATTCCTTATCCTTTCAGCTGGTAGGTCAGCTGCCCTTGATGTCTCGCTTCTGTCCGGTGGTACGGAATTCCGGCAGTCTATCAGGCAGCTGTGTGGCTTCCTGCACTTTGCATGGTTTCTCCATTAGACCATGTTTGGCTGGAAGTGTCTTTCCAATTCCTTCTGGTGTCACCTGTTACAATGTTGCTAGATTCATTT
>WNGS01000009.1:2497004-2511693 GCA_020271785.1 Procambarus virginalis
CCAAAAGATGAGAACACCAAAACCCTGAGAATCCAGCAAACTAGCCACTCTAAGGGACCAACCCCAAAGGTCAAACACCTAAGAGAAACCCTGTGGTTCCGGCAAAGAACTGCCAGAGAACAGTCTGAATGGAGCTGAATGGTAGAGCACCGAGTGACCCAAACCCTCCGAAGCACATACCAGACAGCCACGAACTCCCGAACCGTGCTGTGAGCCTGACGGACGGACGGACAGACCCTGCCATTCCCGGCCGACCTGGTGAGCACTGGTCACAAAGCCCAAGCCGAGAGATGACTCGTCCGTGAACACATCGAGCGAAGGCTCGGGAGGTGCCAAGGCACGGAACCCCGAAAACCCCAAAGAGGAAGCTGGTGACGCAGCACCAACACAAGATCCCCGGAGGAACAAACCCAACGATTGAAGAGGGCGGAAGGGGAGTCTCCGAATCAAACAGACGCCGAAGCCAAAACCGACCCCGCGGGCAGACCAGCACGTCGAAGTTCAGACTCCTTCACAAATGCTCGAATGCTCGAGCAACCGCCGAGCAACCGGGAACCCCCTCATGCACAGCCGAAGGCAGGATCACAGCCGCAGCAACACTTCTGGACAGAAAGACAAGGAGCAGCCCAAGAGCCCTAAACAAGACCCAGCCAGGTCCGAACCCGCGACGGAAACAGATGGAACGGCCTCCAGATCATGAGGAAACCAAACTTGGCGATCTGGAAAGAACCGCACCCCTGGCGAGCAGACATGCAGACCAACTGGGAGCCCACACCAGCCAGTCGTTGAGGTAAGCCAGACACCGAATCCCAAGCAGACTCATACAGGGCACCAAGATCCGGCAAAGATGCATAAATACACCAAGTGCCAATACAAAATAGGGAAGGCAACAAAAGCGGCAAGCCTGAAGCCCCACCGCCAACTGTGCCAGTCCCGGAAAAATGGAGAGGAACGTACCAAGAATTGGCCTGGAGGTCTAGGACCACCATCCAGCACCCGGCCCCAACAGAAGCCGGACAGGAGACAACAGTCCACCAAGGAGGGCATAGAAATCCGGGTGCAGACTGAAGAAGTCCAGAAGAACGACAGATTCGCCAAGCCCATGTCTGCATAGAGCAGACGGGAACCCCAGAAGGAAGAACCGGGTCACACATGAGGAAACAAAGCCCCCTGAACCCACAAAGGGGGCCCAAGAGGAAGAAACCTCTGGAACGAAACCAAAGAACCTAAAGGAACCCAGAATCGAACCAGGGGAAGCCCAAACCAGCACATTTGCCAGCGTAGATACACCACAGAAAGGCAAAGCACAGCCCCCAGACAGAACCCCCAGGGAAATGGTCAAAACAGACCAAAACCAAGGGACAAGGTGTGGAGAGCAGCATTAACAGACAAGGACACTGAGCCAAACAGCCCAAACCCTAGGGGCCCAGACCCAATACAGACAAACGGAAAACCCGGTGTAAAATCAACACTCAAACGTTCCCAGAGGAACAGGAAACGGGCAGAAAACACCAGAAAAAGAAAGAAACGACAACAGGAGAATAAAACCCTGAAAAGGTGTGAAAAAACTCACCCAAGATGCTCGGTCACACACCAGGACATGTAAACAAGCCGCAAGCGCCTGGTGGCCACCAGAACAGGAAATGCGCAGAAGAAAATGGCCACCAGAACGGCTGACCAAATGGCTGTGACTGACACAAAAGATACGAATACACGCCAGTAAAAGTGACAAGCAAGCAGACTGGATGGGCAAAAACATTCCGCCCAGAAGCAGAAAACCCAGGCAGGGGCAAACCGCCCCAGAACTGCTAGCAGGCATCCACCACAGCCCCGGAATCCGCAACAGAGGCCACAGGGCAGAGCCGTCCTCTTAGCCCTCTGCCTTAAAGAAAAGGAAGAGTCCATTGGAAAGGCAGCAAGAAAGGGCCGCTGGTAAGACCCAGAAGCCTTGGCAGGAGGAACAGGCTCGAAAACCTCCGTCCCCCAACCCGAACGGGGGAGCCTCCGAAAACCGCCCGAGTCTCGGGCGGTTTTGAGTAACGCTTAGAACAACACGCCGGAACTAGCCAACTCCCTATTTTGGGTGGGGCCCCAAGCCCCAAGGGCAGTACTTACAGGGCGCTTAGGGAAGGGGACACCTAAGCGGATGCAGCCCGAGTACTTGTGAATATACTCCCAGCTCGCACACCACCGAAGCAAGAACAGAGAAGAAAAGCCAGAGTTGGAGGTACACAACCAAAGTCCACCAACATCAGCCAAGAACTGACAGGCTCGGGTAGCCAGTGGGGGGGGGGGGTCTTGACCTCTCCCTTCCCCTTTTCGGGGAGGGTGGTGGGTGCGCAGACAGCGGTGAATTGGTAACGAGATGACGTCATGCTCGTTTGATCATTTTTCATGGAGAGTTCTATCCTCTCGTTCTGTGTTTGGTAGCATTTCTTCACCACAATGGGGAGGGGGGTGTTTTGGGGGGCCTATCTTTCTGGGTGCCCAACCTGGTTGATGGCAGACAGAGTACTTCTCAACCATATATAAGGTGTCTCTATAGGCCATTGTTCCTCGTGCCTCTCTGAGGGCACCAGGTTCTGGCTCTTTGTCCCCGGTAGACCTAGAACTCCATGTACACTGACTAATGCCCAAAGCTTATACATCTGTATTAGCCGAATAGCTCTGGGGAGCCGAAGGAGCTCCCCCAAGAAATTATTTTCACTTCTTATATTGTTCTGCAGTCTCTAATGCGTCTCTAATCACGGGAAACTAAAAAATAAAATTGTACGTGACATACTTTAGCCGCGATGGAGCTGAGAAGTTTAGCAAATTATGGGTGCTGAGTGATGAAGTCACTCAGGGACACGCGCCCCCGTCACCCCGTGGGACAGAAGTTGCCGCGAATATAATGTGTCACAATTATTTTGAAGTTTCTCAGGATTTTTGATGTAATATTATTCAAAAGTGTGTAATTTGTGGAATTTATATAGTTTAATGTGTGGAACATCGCTATACTCAAAAATATGGGGCTCATATACATGTGACATGTATATTATGATCTACGATCAATCAAACAGTGTTTTTGCTGTTATTATACTACATACACACGTTGATTATTTCTATGTACATGTTTGTGCACCATAATGAACCATAAAGATCATGCATTGAGAGTTTATATACACAGAACAAGAATCCAAGGACAGCCTAGCGGCCAACAGCCGAGTGTGGCAAGGGCTGCCTCAAATACATTTTTATATAATTATTTCAGTATTTGTGATTGGTTTTATATCTAGTTTTTTGTAGTAATATTATTCAATAGTGTGTAATATATGGAATGTATATAGTTAACCCTTTAACTGCACAACACATCATATGATGTGTTCAGTGACTTGCAGTAACTTGCACTCCACATCATATGATGTATTGGAGTACTACGCAAGATTTAAACGGTCCACGGATACACAGAGTTCACCACACCTTCATCAGGGCTCTTGTATAGAGATGCCATTTAAAAAAAATCGTGGACCAAATTCCCAGGTGTGAGGGGCCTCAGTATTGAGTGAGCCACCTAGCCTGACGCACGCAGCATGAGCTCACAGCACTGTTGTTCAGCTTGTGACCACAGCATTGCCTAAAAATGCCATAATATACATTTGCATGCTATTATTACAGAAGACCCCTGACTGTGATAAAAATTACCAGGATTCTGATAATAGCAGGATTGTTGTGATAATTAGCGCTGTAGTGGGAGGAGTAATCTTGGTGGGGAGGGAGGTAGCGTTGTCTGCTGACTCTGTGTGACCCCCTTTTACTGTCTGGACTCACTATACCAGCTTAGTTGTTCGCTATGGTGAACAAAACATGCAGATACTTATATATAACATCTGTATAAAAAAGCAAAAACAGTATGGTGGGAGGAGAATAGTGGTGAGTCAGGTGAGGTGAGGGAGGGAGTGGCAGCCAGTGGCAGCCTGCCACTGGCTGCCACTGCCACTCAGCATACCAACTTAGTGGTTCGTTATGGTAAACACGAATGTAGATACTTATATATAACGTGTATATACAGTGTAATAACAGCAAAAGGAATGTGGGGGAGAAGCCATTTTGGTGATGGGTGTGGCAACATCTGCATGATTTGTCATGTTGGTAAGGGTGGCTACTATGCTCTTTGGGCATTATACCGGCTTAGTTGAACAGTTATGGTGAACAAAACATGTAGTTACTTATATATAACATCTGTACATAGGGTAATAACACCACAAACAGTATTGTTGGGGGGTGAAATTTTAGTGCATCTGACCTTGAATGTGTGAGGGAAGAGCCGCCACCTGTGTGCAGCGATGTCTCTTAGTGCCTGAACTAACTATATCAACTTAGTTGTACAGTTGTAGTTACCTAAGTGTAGTTACAGGATGAGAGCTACGCTCGTGGTGTCCCGTCTTCCCAGCACTCTTTGTCATATAACGCTTTGAAACTACTGACGGTCTTGGCCTCCACCACCTTCTCACCTAACTTGTTCCAACCGTCTACCACTTTGTTCGCGAAAGTGAATTTTCTTATATTTCTTCGACATCTGTGTTTAGCTAGTTTAAATCTATGACCTCTTGTTCTTGAAGTTCCAGGTCTCAGGAAATGTTCCCTATCGATTTTATCAATTCTTGTTACTATTTTGTACGTAGTGATCATATCACCTCTTTTTCTTCTGTCTTCCAGTTTAATCATATTTAATGCCTCTAACCTCTCCTCGTAGCTCTTGCCCTTCAGTTCTGGGAGCCACTTAGTAGCATGTCCTTGCACCTTTTCCAGTTTGTTGATGTGCTTCTTAAGATATGGGCACCACACAACCGCTGCATATTATAGCTTTGGCCTAACAAAAGTCGTGAACAATTTCTTTAGTATATCGCCATCCATGTATTTAAAAGCAACTCTGAAGTTAGAAAGCGTGGCATAGGCTCCTCGCACAACGTTCTTTATGTGGTCCTCAGGTGATAGTTTTCTATCTAGAACCACTCCTAGATCTCTTTCTTTATCAGAATTCTTTAAAGATTTATCACATAATATATAGGTTGTGTGGGGTCTATGTTCTCCTATTCCACATTCCATAACATGGCATTTATTAACATTAAATTCCATTTGCCAAGTGTTGCTCCATATACTTATTTTGTCCAGGTCTCTTGAAGGGCATGACAATCATCTAAGTTTCTTATCCTTCCTATTATCTTAGCATCATCAGCAAACATGTTCATATAGTTCTGTATACCAACTGGTAGATCATTTATGTAGACAAACATCACTGGTGCAAGAACTGAACCCTGTGGTACTCCACTTGTGACATTTCTCCAGTCCGATACATTGCCTCTGATTACTGCCCTCATTTTTCTATCAGTCAGAAAATTTTTCATCCATGTTAGAAGCTTACCTGTCACCCCTCCAATATTTTCCAGTTTCCAGAACAACCTTGTATGTGGAACTCTGTCGAAAGCCTTTTTTAGGTCCAGATAGATGCAGTCAACCCAACCATCTCTTTTCTGTAATATCTCTGTGGTTCGATCATAGAAACTGAGTAAATTCGATACACAGAATCTTCCAGATCGAAAACCATACTGTGTGTCTGATATTATATCATTTCTCTCCAGGTGTTCTACCCATTTAGTTTTAATTATTTTTTCCAATATTTTGACTATTACACTTTTCAATGATACCGGTCTATAATTAAGGGGTCTTCCCTGCTTTCACTTTTGTAGATTGGAACTATGTTAGCCTTTTTCCACACATCAGCTACAACTCCTGTAAACAGGGAAGCCTGAAAAATTAGTTGAAGTGGAATGCTGAGCTCAGGTGCACATTCTCTCAGAACCCATGGTGAAACTCCATCTGGACCAACTGCTTTGTTCTTATTTAGCTCCTTGAGCATTTTTTCCACTTCGTCTCAAGACACCTCTATGTGCTCTATGTTGTTCTCTGGAATTCTTGTTGTATCTGGTTCCCTGAAGATTTCATTTTGTTCAAACACACTTTGGAACTTTTTGTTTAATGTTTCACACATTTTCTTTTCATTTTCCATGAATCTATTTCCAATTTTCAACCTCTGAATATTATCCTTTACCTGCAATTTGTTGTTTATGAATTTATAGAATAGACCTGGTTCTGTTTTACATTTGTCTGCAATCCCTTTTTCAAAATTTCTTTCTGCGTCTCTCCTCACTGCCGTGTAGTTGTTTCTCGCATCTTTGTATCGCTGGTATGTTTGGGGGCTTGGCCTCTTCCTGTATTGATTCCATTTTTGTGTCTTTTGGTCTCTGGCCCTCTCACAATTTCTGTTGAACCAATCCTGTTTCCTAGTTCTGCATCTGTTGTTCTGCAGTTGTGGTGAACAAAACATGCAGATACTTATATATATCATCTGTATATAGTGAATAAAAGCAAAAACAGTATTGTGGGAAGAGACTGTGGGTGAGTCAGGTGAGTTGTGGGAGGGAGGAAGTAGCAGCCAGTGGCGGGCTGCCACTGCCAATGAGCATGCCAACTCAGTGGTCCGTTATCGTGAACACAAATGTAGATACTTATGTATAACGTCTGTATATAGTGAATAAAAACAAAAACAGTATGTTTGGAGGAGAATGTGGGCGAGTGAGGTGTTGAGGGAGTGAGTGGCAGCGAGTGGCTGGCTGGTGTGTGGCGGTTACTCCTCGTTGCTTTTTGACTCATAATAGCAACTTAGTGGTTTGTTATGGTGAACAAAACATGCAGATACTTATATATAACCTGTGTATAAAGTGTAATAACCGACAAAGTATTTGTTCACTGCTTGATGAATATAATAATTGAATCAACAATATGCACACCATATTTTTGAGTACAGCGATGATTCACTCATTTTATTATATAAATATATCACACTACACACTATTGAATAATATTACAGCAAAAAAACTACGAAAAATCAATCAGAGACATTGAAATAATTAGGTAATTATCTCTTTGTGGCCACTCCTGCCTAACAGCTGGCAAGCAACAGACCGTCTGGGACGCACACTGAGTCAGCACCTGTTTTTTGCCAGACTTCCCCACCCTATAGCAGGAAATATATGCCACTTACAATTTTTTTATTATTTTTCCCATGATCAGAGAACACAAATTAACAGGTTTAGAAGAAAAAATATTTTGTTTTTTGTATGCGCCTGTGGGTGACAAATGCTAAATAGCCCGGAGCTAACACAGGGGTTAAAGGTGTGGAACTTCACTATTCTAAAAAGCATGGAGCTCATATGGTGACACTATATTATAGTCTTAGATCAACCAGTGTTCTTGTTGTCATTATGCTATATAGGCATGTTATATATCACCATCAAATTATATGCACCATAACATACTAACAAGCATTTCTGGTGGGTATGGTGGTGAAATTAAAATATAGATGGAGCCACAAGCAGGAAGATGCCAGCAGTCACATGATGCAAGATAATGCCTCCAATATTCTACACATCTCACTATGACTAGCTACAAACTGCTGTTATTATCACATTCCTGTCATAAAATCCTGAATATTTCACTTTCGCGGGGCGAGGACTCGCATTGAGTCCTCCGTAAACAGGGAGGGCAAGTCCGGCGACGACTCAGCATTGAGTCCTCCGTGCGCGCAACTTTAGTGGCGTTTTCGGACGGTCTTGCTGTGGCTTTGGACATTATATGCATATCTCTTGTAGGGAATTTCATTGCGAATACATTGGATAACCCAAATGAAAGTCCTAGGACCAGAATTGAGGTCACAAAGTTGAAAACAGAATACCCATTTTATTGCTCTTTATTAGCGCTCAAGGCGGGTAACTCTGTCACTTTCCTGCTTGTTGTGGATGGTACGCAGGGCTTTTGGACTTTATATTTTGCATGCTCATGTAGGGAATTCTATTGCGAACACAATGATACCAAAATGAAGACTTAAGACGAGAATTGAGATGTCCAANGTAATATTATTTATTCCATTGTGGTAATTATTCATTTTGATCGTCCGTGGGGGACGGAGTGATATCATTTCATGTGTAGTCTTGCAGGTGTGGAATTCAACACTGAGCGCTCAGGTATGTGGTAACGTCAGTGATTCCTGGCAATGATTATTGTGGAGTGGCCCACAGTGTGGTTTTAATTAATTTGTATTGTTCCCAGGGGCCGTGAGAAGTGTGATATATATATATATTGTGGTTGCAGTATTAACGTAATTTGGTAGAATTGGTGAGTGACGAGGCTGTCGGGAGTGACAGCCCTCGCTCTGTCGAGTAACGTAAAACTCGGGAGTGTTTATTCGGCATGCGTGATCGATAAATCACTCACCCATGTGATTTAGGAGTGCGAGATCTCCTTAGTGTTCCCAATAACGTTTGATAGCTGTAGGCTACATGTATCAGCAGTAATTGTATATATATATATATATCGTAGTGTCACGGTGCCCAGTGTTATTGTGTTATTTACTGTGTGGTTATTGCAAATTTGGGACCTATGTTCTAGGGGTTATTGAGAGCACTGGGGTCATTTGCAACAGTAAATAAGTAAGTGTTGAGCAGTATTCTAATACTTGGAAATTAGAGTACTTGCCGTGTGTGTTGTTGCAAAGGGGTTGTCATTGTTAGTGATTGTTGCTAGAGTTGAGCAATCACCGTGGGTAACTGCAGTTCAGTAAAGTCATTGTGGGGGCAGTGTTCTAGAGGGTTCATGTCCTGTATGTTATTTTACTAGGTCTGCAGTATTGTCATTGCAACCGATTGTAACGTAAATCACTGTGATGTTTAGTGTGATTTGACATTGTCGTGGGTGAACTCGGCTGTAGACGAGTACTTGGATACATATATTTCCTGTTATCTGGTAGGACATCGAAGTCCAGTATTCAGTGAGGTGATTGCGAGGCAATTAATATAACGTAACCGAGGGAACGCCATTGCTTAAGAGAATTTGTTCTTTTACAATATGAGTAACGTAGAATACGTTGGGTTAATTTACTTTCTGCAAGCAGCTACGGTAGTCTCAAGGAGCCTAGCCACCAGCCAGATAAGAATTAGAGTATTGTCTGTCGTAATTAACGGTCAGTGGGCCGGGTAATTGACGTGTTTCAGGAAGTCAAAGTAATTAATCTCGATCCTTGTTGATCGACTCACACGAAGGCTACATTGTTCCATTAACGTAACGTCGTTATTTATGTCCGGAAGTACCGGCACTTGATTGACTCGTGGGAAGAGTAACGTCATTTAGAATAACGTAAACGTGGTGCCTAATTACTGTTATTAGCCACCTGAATTGGTCTGAGTATGGAAGGCTCAGACGGAATTCATACCTTAATGTAAATTGCTGAGCCAGTGTGAAAGGTTGCGTATTTAACTGTTTAATTATTGATCTTGAGGATAGTAATTAATTACTCTAAAGGTAATCACGAGTGATTACCGTTCTCTTAGCACTTTGGACATTGTAAATCAGAGTTTACCATCGCTGAGTGATTAGTAACCGATTAACGTAAATTAACGTAACTAGTAAAGAGATTAATCAGCTGTCTTGTAGTACAGGGATTAATGGGATTTTCTCACTGAATGCTCGACGGGTAGAGTGTTGTGTAATTTCCGCGTTACTAGTGACAGTTGTAAGAGTTATTAAATTAACGTAAATGTTATTGTGTTATTAACGTAAATCAATTGTATTGATTGTTGATCGTCCGTGGGACGAAGTGTTAACGTAAAGATTAAATTGAGGAAGGGTGCTGGAGTTGCCAGTGAACCCATTAGTTATTGATGTCATTGAAAGGCTACTGATTTGATTGCATTGCAACCGCTATTGCAGGTGTAGACTGCACTGAGGCGTAGAACAGTTAGGAGGTTACTGGAGACGTGTTTCAGAACTCACTGTGTCATTTGTTGTAATTGTGATTATAGATCTGTTAGTTCTTGTTTCTTGTTGATTCCTCTGTGGTCACGCTTATGTTCGAGTTAGTTCATTATGCAGTCCGAGGGGCTGGTGTCTAGCTGTCATTGATAGTGTCACAGGAAGGATTTCGAGTAACGTCATTGACATTCTTTTGTTTGTTGTAGTAGTTAGTACTTTATTGAATAAACTAAGTTGTTATGTTAACACTGTCTTTTCGTTACACCCCCACACATTATTATTGTTATGCAAATGTTCTTCACACTCGACTATTGGAGACTTATTTCTGAGCTTTGGATCAAATATACGGCACTACACAACAATAAATTATTGTTGTGAGAGCCCAGGACCTACTCGTTAGATTCGCTTCGGCGATTAGCGAAGGTCGACGACCTAGTGGAGGGGATTTCAATTTCATTGGGGTCTCGGCGTTTGCTCGCGCCTAGTCAATGTTCGTACAGGGTCCCAAAGTGAGGAATGAGCTGCTTACTACACTGGTGTGTTAGCTAAGCAAGTCCTTCCTCAGGCGACCTAGTTGAATATCACGACAGGAATAAAGGTTAAAGAATAAAGAAAATTCTTAGAAATTTTCCGAGCTCAATTCCTTATACCAAATTGCATTTATTCCAACTTACTTATGTAAGTCACTACAAAAACTCTCACAGCTAGATTTGATATTTACCAGGAAGGAAGAAGAGATATTGGACATTCAGTACCTTCCTCCCTTGGGTAAAAGTAACCATGTCTTTTTGGGAATAAAGTATGCAATGTGTTATAATCTGGAAGAAAATAAGGTTGAAGCAGTTGAAAAACCTGACTTCAGGAGAGGACACTATGGCGACCTTAGAAATTTTTTTGGTGAGTATAATTGGACAGACTTGCTGCTAGGTAAGGAAGTAAATGAGATGTATGTCAAGTTTTGTGAAATATATGATAAAGGCACAACAAAATTTATACTAAAGTAGAGAGGCAGAATTAGGAAACAGGATTGGTTCAACAGAAATTGGGAGAGGGCAGAGACCAAATGACACAAAAATGGAATCAATACAGGAAGAGGCCAAACCCCAAAATACCAGCGATACAAAGATGCGAGAAACAACTACACGTCAGTGAGGAGAGAGGCAGAAAGCAAATTTTAAAAAAGGACTGTGGACAAATGTAAAATAGAACCAGGTCTATTCTATAAATTCATAAACAACAAATTGCAGGTAAAGGATAATATTCAGAGGTTGAAAATGGGGAAATAGATTCACGGAAAATGAAAAGGAAATGTGTGAAACATTAAACGAAATGTTCCAAAGTGTGTTTGTACAAAATGAAATCTTCAGGGAACCAGACACAATAAGAATTCCAGAGAACAACATAGAGCACATAGAGGTGTCTAGAGACGAAGTGGAAAAAATGCTCAAGGAGCTAAGTAAGAAGAAAGCAGTTGGTCCAGATGGAGTTTCATCATAGGTTCTGAGAGAATGTGCACCTGAGCTCAGCATTCCACTTCAACTGATTTTTCAGGCATCCCTTTGTAAAGAAGTTGTAGCTGATGTGTGGAAAAAGGCTAACATCATTTCAATCTACAAAAGAATCAGCAGGGAAGACCCCCTCAATTATAGACCTGTATCATTGACAAGTGCAATTGTCAAAATATTGGAAAAAATAGTTAAAACTAAATGGGTAGAACACCTGGAGAAAAACGATATAATATCAGACAGACAGTATGGTTTTCGATCTGGAAGATCCTGTGTAACGAATTTACTCAGTTTCTATGATCGAGCCACAGAGATTTTACAGGAAAGATGATTGGGTTGACTGCATCTATCTGGACATAAAAAAGGCTTTTGACAATGTTCCACATAATAGGTTGTTATGGAAACTGGAATATATTGGAGGGGTGACAGATAAGCTTCTAACATGGATGAAAAATTTCCTGATAGAAAAATGAGGGCCGTAATCAGAGGCAATGCATCGGATTGGAGGAATATCACAATTAGAGTACCACAGGGTTCAGTTCTAGAACCGGTAATGTTCATTGTCTACATAAACGATCTACCAGATGGAATACAAAATTATATGAACATGTTTGCTGATGATGCTAAGATAATAGGGAAGATAAGAAACCTTGATGATTGTCATGGCCTTCAAGAAGACCTGGACAAAATAAGTACAGTACTGTATATGGAACACCACTTGGCAAATGGAATTTAATGTGAATAAATGCCATGTTATAGAATGTGGAACTAGAGAACATAGACCCCACACAACCTATAAATTATGTGAGAAATCTTTTAAAGAATTCTGACAAAGAAATGGATCTAGGGGTGGTTTTAGATAGAAAACTGTCAAATGAGGACCACATTAAGAATATTGTGTGAGGAGCCTATGCCATACTTTCTAACTTCAGAATTGCTTTTAAATATATGGATGGTGAAATACTAAAGAAATTGTTCACGACTTTTGTAAGACCAAAGCTGGAATATGCGGCGGTTGTATGGTGCCCATATCTTAAGAAGCACATCAACTGGAAAAGGTGCAAAGACATGCTACTAAGTGGCTCCCAGAACTGTAGGAGTAGAGCTACGAGGAGAGGTTCTCTTCTTAAATGTGCAAAAACTAGAAGTTAGAAGAAAAAAAAGAGGAGATATGATCACTACGTACAAAATAGTAACAGGAATCGATAAAATTGATAGGGAAGAATTCATGAGACCTGGAACTTTAAGAACAAGAGGTCATAGATTTAAACTAACGAAACAAAGCTGCTGGAGAAATATAAGAAAATTCACTTTTCTAAACAGAGTGGTAGATGGTTGGAACAAGTTAGGGGAGAAGGTGGTGGAGGCCAAAACTGTCAGTAATTTCAAAGCGTTATATGACAAAGAGTGCTGGGAAGAGGGGACACCACGAGCATAGTTCTCATCCTGTAACTACACTTAGGTAATTACTTGAAACTGTGTATGGAGTCAGCCTCCACCACATCACTTCCTAATGCATTCCATTTGTCTACTACTCTGACACTGAAACATTCTTTCTAATGTTTCTATGGCTCATTTGGACACTCAATTTCTATGTGTGTCCCTTAGTGCATGTGCCCCTTGTGTTAAATACTCTGTCTTTATCTACCCTATCAATTCCTCTGAGAATCTTGTATGTGGTGATCATGTCCTGTCTAGCTCTTCTGTCTCCCACCCTGGAAACACAAATCATAACTGCCTCTATTTTCTGCTTGTTACAACTTGTAATAAAGTTGTTACATCTTGGCTTAACGTGTTTATGACGCATTAGAACGTTGTTACAACTTGCTATATTGGTTGGTATAACTGGTTAGGAGGTATTAAAACTTGTTCGAACGTTGTACCAACGTCGTAGTTTCGGTGTGTGTTTGGCGGGCAGTGACTTGAGGTTTAATTCCCATAGTCTCTCCTCGTAGCTCATACCTCTCAGCTCGGGTACTAGTCTGGTGGCAAACCTTTGAACCTTTTCCAGTTTAGTCTTATGCTTGACTTGATATGGGCTCCATGCTGGAGTCGCATACTCCAGGATTGGTCTGACATATGTGGTATACAAAGTTCTGAAAGATTCCTTACACAAGTTTCTAAAAGCCGTTCTTATGTTAGTCAACCGGTCACATACCACTGATGTTATCCTCTTGATATGGGCTTCAGGGGACAGGTCTGCATGATATCAACCCCAAGTCTTTCTCTCTCTCTCTGACTCATGAATTTCATCTCCCAAATGATACTTGTATCTGGTCTCCTGCTCCCTACACCTATCTTTATTACATTACATTTGCTTGGGTTAAAAACTCTAACAACCATTTGCTTGATCATTCCTACAGCCTGACCAGGTCTTCTGAAGCCTCAAGCCATCCTCTTCTGTCTTAATCCTTCTCATAATTTTGGCATCATCAGCAAACGTTGAGAGGAATGAGTCTATACCTCTGGGAGATCATTTATGTATATCAGAAAGTGGATAGGTCCAAGTACAGAGCCCTGTGGGACTCCACTGGTGACTTCACGCCAATCTGAGGTCTCACCCCTCACTGTAATCTCTCTTCCTATTGCTTAGGTACTCCCTTATCCACTGGAGCACCTTACCAGTTCCTCCTGCCTGTTCTCCAGCTAATGCATCAGTCTCTTATGGGTACTGTGTCAAAGGCTTTCTGACAGTCCAAGAAAATGCAGTCTACCCATTGTTCTCTTCTTGCATAATTTTTGTCACCTGATCGTAGAATTCTATTAAGCCGTTAAGGCAAGATTTACCGTCCCTGAACCCATATTGGTGGGTTGTCATGAAATTCCTCCTCTCCAGATGTGTTACTAGGTTTTTTTCTAACAATCTTCTCCATCACCTTGCATGGTATACAAGTTAAGAATACTGGCCTGAGTGTATATGTGTGTGCGTGTAATTACCTAAGTGTAGTTACAGGATGAGAGCTACGCTCGTGGTGTCCCATCTTCCCAGCACTCTTTGTCATATAACGCTTTGAAACTACTGACGATCTTGACCTCCACCACCTTCTCACCTAACTTGTTCCAACCGTCTACCACTCTATTTGCGAAATTGAATTTTCTTATATTTCTTCGGCATCTGTGTTTAGTTAGTTTAAATTTATGACCTCTTGTTCTTGAAGTTCCAGGTCTCAGCAAATCTTCCCTGTTGATTTTATCAATTCCTGTTACTATTTTGTACGTAGTGATCATACCACCTCTTTTTCTTCTGTCTTCTAGTTTTGACATATTTAATGCCTCTAACCTCTCCTTGTAGCTCTTGCCCTTCAGTTCTGGGAGCCACTTAGTAGCATGTCTTTGCA
>WNGS01000009.1:2517962-2572253 GCA_020271785.1 Procambarus virginalis
GTATCGAAATTACTCAGTTCTATGACCGAGCAAACAGAGATAGTACAGGAAGAGATGGTTGGGTTGACTGCATCTATCTGGACCTAAAAAGGCTTTCGACAGAGTTCCACATAAGAGGTTGTTCTGGAAACTGGAAAATATTGGAGGGGTGACAGGTAAGCTTCTAACATGGATGAAAAAATTTGACTGATAGAAAAATGAGGGCAGTGATCAGAGGGCAATGTATAGGACTGGAGAAATGTCACAAGCGGAGTACCACAGGGTTCAGTTCTTGCACCAGTGATGTTTATTGTCTACATAAATGATCTACCAGTTGGTATACAGAATTATATGAACATGTTTGCTGATGATGCTAAGATAATAGGAAGGATAAGAAACTTAGATGATTGTCATGCCCTTCAAGATGACCTGGACAAAATAAGTACATGGAGCGCCACTTGGCAAATGGAATTTAATGTTAATAAATGCCATGTTATGGAATGTGGAATAGGAGAAACATAGACCCCACACAACCTATATATATGTGAGAAATCTTTAAAGAATTCTGATAAAGAAAGAGATCTAGGGGTGGTTCTAGATAGAAAACTATCACCTGAGGACCACATAAAGAATATTGTGCGAGGAGCCTATGCCACGCTTTCTAACTTCAGAATTGCTTTTAAATACATGGATGGCGATATAAAAGAAATTGTTCACGACTTTTGTTAGGCCAAAGCTAGAATATGCAGCGGTTGTGTGGTGCCCATATCTTAAGAAGCACATCAACAAACTGGAAAAGGTGCAAAGACATGCTACTAAGTGGCTCCCAGAACTGAAGGGCAAGAGCTACGAGGAGAGGTTAGAGGCATTAAATATGCCAAAAACTAGAAGACAGAAGAAAAAGAGGTGATATGATCACTACATACAAAATAGTAACAGGAATTGATAAAATCGATAGGGAAGATTTCCTGAGACCTGGAACTTTAAGAACAAGAGGTCATAGATATAAACTAGCTAAACACAGATGCCGAAGAAATATAAGAAAATTCACTTTCGCAAACAGAGTGGTAGACGGTTGGAACAAGTTAGGGAGAAGGTGGTGTGGAGGCCAAGACCGTCAGTAGTTTCAAAGCGTTATATGACAAAGAGTGCTAGGAAGAAGGGACACCACGAGATAGCTCTCATCCTGTAACTACACTTAGGTAATTATAATACACTTAGGTAATTACAGCAAGCGGGGACTCCGGGGTCACATCCATCGGACCCAGCGCCCCCTAGGGGATTCCAGGGTCCTGAGCGTTTACTTTAAGAGGACTCGCGCTCAGGTAGTCCAGGCAGGGTGCAGCTAACCGGCCCCCAAAACTACCAAGCAAACATCTATAGCTGTACCCCAGGACGTGTACACTCACGGGGGACCTAGCAGGGGGCGCCACCGAGGAGAACCATGGAAGGGCAAACACCAATGGATATTAGGGCAGAACCCCCCACAAGGCAAAAAGAAAAAGAAAAACAAAACCCGCAAGAGGACAGTGAACCCAAGGAACAGAGCCGGCCGCTATGTCGGGAATACAAAGCTGCGCAGCACCCTGTGCCCTACCAGTGCAAACTGCCTATTACCTGCAGGTAACAAGGGAGAACAGAACACCCAAGAGCCCAACAGGCGGCCGAAAATCCGAAAGGTAGAACGGACCAGCAGAGGCAGGTCCCGAGGAGCCTGTGGAAGGTGGTCCCAAGCCCCAAGGGAGGCAGCCCTAGGCGCATGCAGCCCGAGTACTGAAGATAACTCCTGGCTCTCGCACCCACAGAAAACAAACACCACACACGAAGCACAGTGCTGTAGCGACATCGGAGCCAGAGCACACGACCTTCACCTATAGAATAAGCCTCAAGAACTGAGGTGTGAGTAGCCAGTGTGAAGGGTCTGGGGCTCCCCTTTCCCCTCCCGGGGAGGGGGGAGCTGCGCAGACAGCGGTGCGGCGACGTGTGACGTCACACTAGTTTGCTTGCTTCTGCTGGGGAGTTCTATCCACTAGTTCGGCTTTTGGTAGCAATTTTAACCAGAATTTTTGTTTGTTTGTTTTGGGGCGCTTACCTTTCTGGGTGCCTGATCCGGTCGATGCAGACATAGAATGCTCCCAACGACACGGGGGTTTCTATAGGCCACTGCTCCACTTGCCTCTCTGAGGGGGCCTGGTTCTGGCCATGGTCCCCTTTAGACCCTAAGAACTCCATAACATGACTAATGCCAAAGTCCGACATTAGCATATCAGCTTGGGTAGCTCCGGAGAGCTGACAGGGCTCCCCCCAGAAAACAAGAAATAAGTGATGATGAAAAATTATATATTTACTACACATGATGCTACTAAAAAATGTATTGATGTAAAAAAACACCTATAAAGAAAGGGCTTTTGTTGTCACTAAGTAGCTGTAATGTACAAAGTTGTATATAAAGTTAAGTGATTTTTATTTACAAGTATAACATTTTAACATGCACAATTGTATAAAAAAGATACTAACCATGTATTGTTAATACCACTCTAGGGATGAACGTTGGAGTTTGTGGTGTTTGTGGATGGAGGGTGTTGGACTGATGAAGGGTTTTGGTTGGAGGATGGACTAAGTGGGCCTTGACCTGGAGATGGAGGGTGATGTGAAGATATGGGCTGGACAGGAGAAGGAGGGTGGTGTTGAGGATGCGTAGGGGATTGATGCTGTTGGTGTTGCTGGTGTTGTTGTTGTTGTTGTTTGTGTTGTTGTGTTGTTGTTGTTGTTGTTGCTGCTGCTGCTGTGCTGCTGCTGTTGCTGCTGCTGTTGTTGTTGTTGCTGCTGCTGGCTGTGCTGTTGCTGCTGCTGTTGCTGCTGCTGCTGTTGCTGTTGTGTTGATGCTGTTGCTGCTGCTGCTGGTTGTTGATGCTGTTGTTGTTGTTGATGTTGTTGTTGATGTTGTTGATGCTGTTGATGCTGCTGTTCTTGTTGTTTTGTTGCAGTTGCTGTTGGTGATGCTGTTGTTGCGACTGTTGAGACTGTTTGCTGGTGGTGAGCAGGAGACGTTGGACTGTGTTGCGGGTATGGAGGCGGTGGACCCGTTGGTTGGGAAGAGGCTGAGAGTGAGCAGATGAAACAGTTTGAGAAAGCGACTGAGTGAGTGCTTGGCTAGTTGGGATGGGATATGCTGGTGGGGGACCACTTGGACTTGAAGACGCAGTACTACTGTAGTAACTGCTTCCCCCACTGCTTTCTAAACTAATGTCCATCAGTCTTGTCTGTAAAAAAAAAAAAAAAAAAAAAAAATGTGACAAATGCATCAAGCACAATGAGAAAATCAGATATATTAATATTTTTATTATAAGCATAGAACAACTTGAACAAATAAAATATAAATGCTTCATTATTAGCTGTTTTTAGGCGTCTTAGACAGTGATAGTAAAATGACATTGTAATACTTATATCTAGTAATTAAAAAATTAAAAGAGGCATAATGCGGTGTCATACCTGCTGTTGCATATTATTGTTTCCACTAGACGCATAGCTACTGTTCGAACCTGGAGAGTTATCAATCTGAAGAAATAATAAATTTTAGGCTTCAAGTTTTATTTAATCCTTACTTAAATTTTAAAAATATAATAATAAAAAAGAAGCACAGTTAGCCCTGTTGCCTCAATCATAAGAGTATAAAGTAAAATGTGTGTATATATATATTTACCTGTGTGTGTGTGTGTGTGTGTTTGCAGATGAGAGCGGCAAGTACACATGGATATCTTTTACTGCCAATTTGTTTTTTTTACAAAACAGTGATTAAGTTAACGATTTCCAATTTTATAATATTTACTTTTGAAATTTTCATTTTATTTTGTTCACACCACATTCTGAAAGTGTGTTCCAGTTCTTCCTAACTCAATTAAAGAAAAAATAGTATCACATCTCTCACTTTCTCTCTCTCAGTAATTTTTTTTTTTGGCTGACTCTCCCCTCTGGATCTACCTATAATCAAAAGTAATCTTCCTTATCCATCTTATCATAGCCTTTCATAAACTGTACATTGTTAGGTTTCCCTTTTTCCTTTTGTCTTTAACATGTAAATTATTTCTGGCACCCAGGTTGGTGGCATGCCTCTGCACGGTTTCTAACTTGGTGTAGAGCTCAGCTTTGAACTCATCAATGTTATCAAGAAGTTTCTTAATGCTTGTCCATCAATATGTAATAATGTCAACCAAAAGTATACTACTTATGTATTAAATACCACAAAAATAAGGATCGACTAATAATTACATTTTCTGTGAAATTTTTTATTATGTTGCAGACAAACTTTTGCCAGAAGGAGTTTGTAATCGCTTAATTGTCCGAATGGCAGAAAACTAGGAAGTTATTAAGAAGATATTTCAACATATGTCTCTTGGTAAAGTAAAAATTTATTTACCTAGGGCCTAATTTTTTTTTATTCATTGGTATATTGTAATACAGCACCGAAAAATTACTGCATTTTTACTTTCACTTAAAGTGCAATTGCCATTTCCCAATTTGCCTTTAATGTGTCCGAGTGCCTGCCCCACTTTACAACCACCTCCCACAACCAACGCCCGAGATGAGTGGCCTACAAAAATATGAAATATTCTGCTACTTTGAATTAAAACAAAAATGTTGACTGTAACAAAATGCCTCCTTCTGGTGAGACTTTAGTGGCTCCTTGGTGCTTGTTGCCTATCAAGTTCCACCCAATTCATCCATGTCAGGCCCTTATGAGTCATAAATAAGCCTACTGGGCACCAGAGGCCAAAATCTGACACCTTTAAGAGAGGCAAAGGGGCAGAGGACAGCAAATGACCCCTAACCTAGAAAATGCCACCAAAAAGTTGTACAAATCAAAACAGACATCAACCAAATCCTGAGACTCATGAACCATTCAGTGAAGCAATTCTCCCCTTAGTTACACTTGCACACTACCAAGGGGCAGTGTACCTTCCTCCTCAATCACTAACCTAAAACCCCTCAAGTCATATAATCAGGAAATCAACAAACTGAAGCCCCCAACTTGGGGCAAGGGAGAGTGCAAGGACACACCAGAAGGAGGCATTTCATTATATTCAATGCTGGTTTTCTGGGAGGGTTCCATGGTAAATCCTTAATACTATGTCACCATTGGTGACAGCACCAAGGGGCTGAGGGAAAGCCGCAGGATTTAACCCCCCAAAATGGATAATTAGCGATGAGTTAACAGGCCCTACAGCCACACAAGCCCAACACAGACCAATACCACTCTCTAAATAAGTCGCCAGCACTTTGTTGGACCCCCCTCCCCGAGTTTGAATATCCATCAAAGTCATGTTGTATTTGAAAACTCTGTGGACAGAGCTACAAATCTACAAACACTATGTGCCCAAGAATAGGCTGGCTAAACTTGATGACACTGTGGACAACCTCAGATAAATGGGCCCTAGAACCAGGGACACTGGATCCCCAGAGCACCTAACCCCTCTGGGCACCACTAGTGGTGCAGAGGTACAGTACTGTAATGGCAATGGGCCATAACCAAAATAATAAATGATGCACCTCTGCCAAATCAATCAAGCATCACTCACCCAGGGAACCCTCTGGAAACCAGCCATTTCATTCTTAGCCAGAAAAGAAGGAAAAGGGTGTAGACAAGTGACCAAAAGAGCAAAACCCTTCTTTTGAAGGGAAGCATGAAACTTTCCAACATAACAACCAGAAGCATGGGTTAACAAATATAGCCATGAAGAAACAATCCACGATTGAAGGGGCAACAAAAAATCATGGAGAAGAGAGAAAACTAAAACCTTGTCCAAAGACCATGAAAACTCAGGACTGTGAGTTTTCAACAGCAACAACAGCAAAACTGTCAACATGAGCAGGCATGAAGTGAAAAAATGCCCAAGAAAACTTGTGAAACTAAGAAATGCAACATTAACCCCAAATGCCAACAGTAGCAGTTCTGTCTGGGCTGAATGAAACTAGGCAACAGGATACGGTATGAGAAGCCTATCCACAAACAATCAAGACAACCATAGGCATAGAAAACAAGGACAGGCAACAGAGAAAATGATGGAAGGAGTGCTAAAAATCCTCATACTGTTGCTACAAAAACCCACAGGCAAGATATGAAAATATCAACCACCTGCATATCATACAAAGTGTGATACACGAGGCAAAAACTCCAAACGATTAGATCAGAGGAAAGCCTCAGAACACTTAAGAAACATCTCTGGGCTGGTCCGCTGAAAGAGGCACCGCAGCGAAAAACAGTGGGTTTGGACAATGGGCCTGAAGGGCCAAAAAGTCAGTCTAGGCTGGTCAAAAGGGAGCCAACAAGAGAACATGGCCAGAGAACATTTCTAGTTTGGACAGAATCCGGATAAACAGCCAGACTGGAATAAAGAAGTAAAGTAAACCCCACCGACCCCAATAACGTGCAAATGAAAAAAAAAAAAAGTCACGTAAGCCAGAAGTCACCAGTTCCACACTGAAGTGAAAAGGTCCGCTCTGGGGTGGCCAAACATTTTGCAAAGCTAATGACAGTACACAATGTTCAAGCTGAACAGGAGAACCAGAAGTGGTATGCCTGACACTTCTCCACGGAATCTAACCAGTCCCTGAACCAGGGATGAATAGGAATTTGTTAATAGGCATCCCTTCGGTCCAGGCAGGGCCAACTTTAAGCAAATTGGACCAAATGGTCCCAATTGAACACCCCATGCCCCATGAAGCCTTTGTGCTAGGGTAATTTCTGCTCCAGTCTTGTCAAGTAAAACTGCCTTCTAACAGAGCCATAAAAAACAACAGAAACTTGCAAGCTAATGTTTATGTCTGCTGAATTCTTTATGACGGAAAACAAATATGAGTCAAACATTAAGTACAGTATGTTTTTTTATCAGTTTGGTGATGAATGCTCAAGAAATAACTTTTTTATAATAAAAGTGTTTCTAGAAATCCATAAAAGATAATTTGTTCCAAAAAATGCTGTTAACTTACATTTTGAATGTTTTTCTAGACAAAAATAAAAATATTTTAATAAATCACTTTACTAAGGCAGACCTTGGCTGTGAACCTGGGAACCTTTGCCAAAATTGCTTCCAGTTGAGCCCTGCAGCTCCTAAGGCCCACCCTGGGTCCAGGGACACCATTCAGGAATATGCCTGCAACTATTGGTGGATCTGAGCTAAGGTGGTCACGAGGAAACATTCGAGCAGCTGTGCTGGAGTCTGAACTTCGCCGTGCTGGTCTACCAGTTGAGTCGTATCTGGCTTCAGCGGCTGTTCTGGTTCCTTTGCGGACGTTCCTTCTGCCGCTCTCGCGATTGCTGGGATCGGACCCCGGGGAAATTGCGTCAGCTGCTGCATTGCCGGCTTTCTCTTTGGGTTATTCAGGGTTCAGTGCTGCGGCGCCTACCTGAGCCCTCGCTTGATATGTTCACGGATGCGTCGTCTTTTGGCTGGGCCTTTGTAACCAGCGCTCACCAGGCTGGTCAGGGGTCCATCCCTCCGTCTGGCTCGCAGCACGGTGCGGTAGTTCACAGCAGTGTGGTGTTCACTTCAGAGGGTGCGTATCACTTGCGATGCGACGATTCGGCTCCATTCGGATTGTTCCCCCAGTGGTTCATTGCCTGAACCAAGGGGGTTCGATGCAATCCTTAGCTGTTCGGGTCTGGTCGCTTTGGGTGACTCGTTTGCTGAGTTCTCAGGGTTTGGCTTTCCTGGTGGTTCATATCCAGGGGGTGTCCAATGTCCTGGCGGACAGCCTGTCTCGGTTCATTCCCCTGTCCACAGAATGCACGATAGATGCCGTCTCGTTCCATTGGCTCTGCCGGACGTTTGGACGCCCAGAGGTTGACCTCTTCGCGTCGGCTTGGTCGAGGCGTCATCTGATTTATGCGGAGTCCTTCCCCGACTGCGAGGCCGTCAAGTTCGATGTCTTTTGAAGGGACTGGTCGAGGTGGAGTTACCTGTACCTCTTCCCCCTGTTCGGTTATCGCTCCAGGTCCTGGCTCACTTGGAGACTTTCCAAGGGAGAAGAATCGTCCTGGTGGCCCCTTGGTGGCCGGCCCAGGCCCAGCCTTGGTCTCAGGCACTGTTTGCTCAGTGTCTGAACTCAAGGGTCTTCCTGCGGCTCCACCTATTTCAGCTGATCGGTCTGGTCCGGTACGTGGCTGTTTCTATCTTCTCGTCTGGTCAAAGGTCAATTGGACTTTAATTACTGCATTTGAACTGAGATACCCACCATGGAGCAGGGAATAACTCAACCACTCCATGGTTGTTTCCAGCATCCAAACACACCACAGTGACAAAGGAGATGTTGAGTAGACTGCAGGTCTCAGACCCTGACACAGATGCACTTCCAAAGTCAGTCTTGGGACTCTACCTGGAAGGGCCATGTTTTGTAGGACCAAGAGTTGGTAAAATGGGTCAATGTCCCCCCTCTCCCCCACAGTGCCATTAATAAGGTGAACTGCAAAAGGGCTGGAACAATGAACCCCAAGACTGAAGCGGTGCAAAGGCAGCATCACCGATAAAAGCCTCACAAACCAAACTCTCCTCATGCCACTCGAGCATTTGGGTATGGCTAACGTCATGCTAGATCCCCAAGGTAAAGCTAGGTTGCCCACAAGCCAGGATGAATCAAGAACCTCCTACCATATCCAATATGAAGTGGGTGACGTGAATTCAAAAGAAGCCAGCCATCAAACATGCTACGTCCTGATCCTAAAGAGAGAAATGAAAAAAGCAGACCATGCTGCTGAGGGTGAAAGTCGGAAATTGGAAACCTCTTAACATACAATGCCTCTGGGGACTCTACTTGAACTCGGAAGTGCACTTCAAAAGGAGCCACTGAGGAGTCCATATCAAATAATGGAAAAGGATACAATACATTATCCATGTTAACCTAAAAGCCTTCCTTAAATGAAGCAAAAGACCAAGTCAGGAAGAAAAGGCACCCAGTTACTGAATTTGGGGTCCCCCTAACCAAAGGAAGCCCCAGGAACAGAAGACACCGGGGGCTTCTTGAGGTTATCTTGAAATGATTTTGGGGCTTTAGTGTCCCCGCGGCCCGGTCCTCGACCAGGCCTCCACCCCCAGGAAGCAGCCCGTGACAGCTGACTAACACCCAGGTACCTATTTTACTGCTAGGTAACAGGAGCATAGGGTGAAAGAAACTCTGCCCATTGTTTCTCACCGGTGCCCGGGATCGAACCCAGGGCCACAGGATCACAAGTCCAGCGTGCTGTCCGCTCGGCCGACCGGCTCCTCGGCAGAGCCAAGATCCACACCAGATGCAGAAGAGAGAAAAACATTTCCCCAAAATGAAAAATCCATGGCAGGAAAACCCTCCTAAGAAACAAGACAGTTAATCCTCAGTGGGAAGCTGCTTCCCACTACTTCCATCATTGAAGTTTAAGGAACAATCCCCAGAGGAGGCCCAACACAACTGAAGAACTATCACCCCCAAACCCTGAAACCCTTAAATGTTTCAGAACTGGGAATACTTTTTGGTATAATCCACTTTGTAACACTGGTTTATCAGTGGAATAAATGCAGTTAAGTGACCACTTCTTGTCTTGGAATTCCAATTTAGTTAACTTGTGGAAACTTGTTAGAGTATTTTGTGATTAAGTCCTGGATTTTAGTCAGGCCAATACTAATGTTCCTTTCAGTAAATAAACCACATTTGTCAACTTCGTATAAATCATTAAAATTAATCAAACATGTGACCTGATTAAATACTTATAATTTTAATAAAAAGATTAGAATTTTTGGCTATTATTTGTCCTGTTCTTTCGTGTTAATTTTGATTCTAACAGTGAGAGGACTGAGTTCTCCCATCAAGGTATATCCTCTTTAACATATGTGAGAGTTATATGAACTGTTTTGAGTGCCTTGAGAAGTACCTCCGAGGAGGACTCACCATTCTTATAAAGATTAAATATTCCTGTAATTATTGTAAGCGACGAATTTTGATTTTGTGCGCTTACAATGTTTACACCAGACATATGACTTTGGGTTTAAGGTTGGCGATTGAAAAGGAAGCTGTGTATCCCTCTGGTGGTAGACAGGTGTAACTAAAGTGAGAATGGCTTCACCACTAAGTTGTCCTCTGGGGCATCACTAACCTGTTTTCTATGGTTCATTAAACATGTTGTCATCTGTTTTGATTTATCCAACTTTCTGGTGGTCTTTTCTTTGTTATGGTGATTTACAATCCCCTGTGCCTTGTGCTTTTCTAAAACAGGTTTTAGCCTCTAGTCCCCAGTAGGGTTATTTATGACAAGCAAGGATACGATGTGGATTGAATTGGGTGGATCTTGATAGAAAGCAAGCACCAAGGAGCCACCATGGAACCCTCCCAAGAATGCAGGAGCTGGTATATGTAATGTGTTCTTTATGACTTTTTTATGCAGTCAACCCAAAATAAAACATGTAATGATACGTTTCTAAATGTATACAGCTTATAAAGGAAACAGATTGTGATATCCTGAGTGTCTTGTGTGCTAAACACAAAGTGAACTAAAGATAAGATATTTCCCTGTTATGCTAAAACTAAGAGTGATGTAGCAATGCAGAAAAGTTTTCAGTTTGGGTGTGATACAGGCAAACAAGTGACAAAACAATGTTGAACACTACTGGTGCAAGAACTGACCCCCTTGGTACTCCACAAGTAACATTTCTCCAATCTAATACATTGCCTCTGATTACTGCTTTCATTTTTCTATCCATAAGAACATTTTTCATCCATCTCAGAAGTCTTCCTGTCACCCTTCCAGTGAGTTCCAGTTTCCAGAACCTCTTGCATGGGACTGTCAAAAGCCTTTTTCTGTGGAGAGCGCCTTCGGCTTCCCGAGCTATATTGGGCCGAGTGAATATATTAGACCATGGCAACAGTCAACTGACGGAGTTCTTAGCCTACCAGCGACTTTGAGCCAGAACCTGGCCCCCCCCCCTCAGAGGCATACAAGGAGCAATGGCCTACAGACACCCCCATGTAGATGGAAGCAGTCTATGTCTGTCATGTCATCTACCAGGTCAAGCACCCAGAAAGGAAGGAATACCAAAACAAACTATAGCTGGTAAAAAATTGCAAACTGAAAGCTGAATGAGCAGGTAGAACTTTTCCCAATCAGAACACACGCAAACAAGCATGATGGCACCACAGTCGCCGCGACGCTGTGTGAACAGCGCCCCCATCCCCAGGAGGAGGGAAGGGAGCCCCAGACCTCCCACACTAGCTACCAAACCCCAGTTCTGAGGCTGTTGTGTTGGGTGGCGGTCAGTCGACGCTAGCTCCAATCACTGAGCAGTACTGTGCCTTGTGGTGTTGTGCTGCGATGTAATTCCTGAAGTATTGGGGACTGCATGCGCCAAGGGTCCCCTTCCCTAGGTGCCCTGCTAGTACTGCCCTTGCAGTTTGGGGTTACCTTCCACAAACTGTTTGGCGACTGCCTCTGCAGGGATCTTTTGCTGCTCGGTGATTGCCCGCCCTTTGGGTCAGCTGGGGGTTTTCCTACCACCGTTTGGCCTTGGATAGTAGGTGGTATCGTTGCTGGCTGTGGCGAAAGATACTGTGCAGCTGTCTTGATACAAATAGTGGCCGGTTCTGTTCCTCCTGGAGATGCTGTGCTTTTGCAAGGTATTATTTTTCTTTTTTGTTTTGTTTTGCCTGGTGTGGCTGTAGGAACCCTTGTATTATTTTGGTGGCCCTCCGCTAGGTCCCCGTGATTGCACACGTCGCAGGGGTTCAGCTTTTGTTTGTTTGTTTGGTAGTTCTGGGAGTACCTTGCCTGGGCTTCCTTTAGCAGTCAACCTAAGGGCCTCCTGGAAACCCCCCATTGGGGCTCATTGGTCCGATGGATACGTCCTCTGAGTCCCATCTCGTTTCGTGAGAGTTTGAAGGTTGTTCTGTCCACATGTTTCAGGGTGACACTCACCATCTTTGCCTTCACAATGCTGCCTGTTGGGTCAATGACACCTTTGACCTGGAGTCCTGCAAGTGGTGTTCCTTCCTTGTAGTCCAGTTCATCCAGTCCACTGCTACTGATATTTGGGTGCAGGCAACTTCGGCGTTGCATGTGAGGTTTAGGTTGCTGCAATGCACTCGGTTGGTTGCCTTTCCGGATGCCCTGAGACTGCCTTGATTTGGTTATAGGGACCCGGGCTTGGGGCCGTTAGTAGCCTTGACTTTGGTTTCATCCATGCCCCCCTTGTTCTTCCCCTGCTGTGGTTCATCCTCCTGTCCCCCCCCCCCCCATCCATCCTGCTCCTGGCTCTGAAGGTTTCGGAGTTGGGGCAGGGCTTTCTTGGTGGTGAGACTCGGGCGGCTTCGGGGACTGCCTCTTCCAGATCGGTGGCAGAGGCATTCAAGCCTGTTCCTCCTACCAGGGCTTTCGGGGTGTGCCAGTGGGCCCCCCTTCTTTCATGCTTTTCCTGTGGACTCTGCCTTTTTTCCAGAGGCAGAGGGTTTGGAGGATGGCTCTGCCCCGGGTCCTGACGTGGAGGATCCCAGGGTGGGGGAGGAGTTGACATTGGGGGCTTGAGTCTAGTTTGATCCCGCTTGGGCATTGGTACCCTCAATGTGGGGCTTGTTTTTACAAGGAGGAGGAGTTTTCGTATCCCCCCCTCCCTGTACGAGTTTGGTATGTGTTTGGCTCCTCCCCGGGTTCGGTTCCAGGTTCCCTTAGGTTAAGAACATAAGAACATAAGAACAAAGGTTATTAACTTTGTCATCATATGTTGGACACGTTCAAGTAAATTTATATCCATTCTATGGTACGGCGACCAAAACTGAATTGCATAATCTAAATAGAGCCTAACCAGAGCAAGATATAGCTGAAGAACAACACCAGGTGTCTTGTTACTAACGCTTCGATTAATAAATCCCAGTGTCCTATTTGCCTTATTACGAACATTCATGCATTGATCCTTTGGTTTTAAATTCTTACTAATCATAACTCCCAGATCCCTTTTGCAATCCGACTTCGCAATCTCAACACCATCTAGCTCGTATCTTGTAACTCTATCATCATTACCTAGCCTCAGAACTTTACATTTATCAACATTAAACTGCATCTGCCAATCTTTTGACCATTTCAAAACCCTATTTAGATCAACTTGAAGTGATAGTGAGTCTTCTTCCATGTCAATTTCCCTACCGATTTTTGTATCATCAGCAAATTTGCAAATGCTGGTACTCAAACCTGAATCTAAATCATTTATATATATTATAAACAACAGAGGTTCCAAGACAGAGCCTTGAGGGACTCCACTTACAACATTTTCCCACTCTGACTTAACCCCATTTATACTAACTCTGTTTCCTTTGGTATAGCCATGCCCTAATCCAACTTAATATAGCACCTCCAATACCATGAGCCTCTATCTATTTAATCAGTCTTTCATGTGGCACTGTATCAAAAGCTTTGCTAAAGTCAAAGTACTGTAACCCCGCGATTATAAAACGCCCTTATATGGCCAAAATCGTGATCGGATAAAGTTATCACAATATCCGGCCAAAATGGCCACAGGAACCGGATAAAAGCTGGTTTGGCCGGATGAAAATTCGGCCATACCGGCCATGGCCATGTTCAGTCTTGGGTTACAATGTTTTACCAGTAGGGGTTTTTAACGGTTCTCCTACTTTTCTGAGTGATACCCCCGGTCGATGGCAGACATAACTATACTCTCACAAAGTGAAGTGTTCATAAGCTATTGCTCCTTGTGCCTCTCTGAAGGAACCAGGTTCTGGCTCGTGGTTCCCGGTAGGCAATGAAATCCAATTAACTGATGCTCTGGACTAATATAGCGGATATCAGTCCGTTATCTTCAGGGAGCCGACGAGGTTCACCTCAAACTTGGAGTAGAAATAAAATAATGCAGAAATTTAATGTTCCAAGTACAAGGCTAGGCAAGCAAATTTGGTGGCAGAATTTGGAGTACTTTCAACACCATATCCACAGCTGGGAAAATATCTGCCTCATAAAGTTGCGGCAGAAGTACATCAGATGAACAAGTTATTGATGTAAGTGATGTGATAATGATTGTTAGCCAATTTACCATTATCAGCAGAACCTACACATTGACTAAGTCAGAAATGAATGAGGACACAGAAACATTATTCAGCAGCAATAGTGAAGAACAGAGAGGCTGGCAGAGAGGATCATTACAGTATATATCAATTGACAAGTTTATTCCGTTGAAGACGTGAACCAAATTTACACTGAATTATGCCCATCTTCATGTCATATAATGCTTTGAAACTACTGATAGTTTTGGCCTTTGCCACATTCTCACTTAACTTGTTCCAACTGCCTACCACTCAGTTTGCAAAAGAAAACTTTGTAATTTTTTTCCTTAGCTTGAATCTATGACCTCTTGTTTTTGAGGTTACCAGTTTCAGGAATTCCTTTGTCAATTTGTTCAATTCCTGTTACTATTGTAATAAAGTGGTGATCATATCGCCTCTTTTTCTTCTATCGCTTTGGCATATTTAACGCCTCTAGCTTCTCTTCATAATTCTTGTTTTTCAGTTCTGGAAGCAATTTTGTAGTATGATTTTGCACTGTCTCCAGTTTATTTATGTGCTTCTTGTGATATGGACACCATACAACTGTTACATATTCCAATTTTAGTCTCTCAAAAGTCATGGACAGTTTTTTAGTATTTCACCATACATGTAAATAAAAGCAATTCTGAATGCAGACAAAGAGTCACCATAACGTGGCTGAAGATACGAAGTCAAAACCACATGCAAGAAAATGAGACGACGACGTTTCGGTCCGTCCTGGACCATTATCAAGGTGATTGTGATGGGAGCGAGGGAGAAACAGGAATCAAATAAGGCAAGAGAGGTGGAGAGAGAGGTGAGCAAGAGGAAATTCTTAAAGGAAGGTAAGAGCAAGGTGAAAGGTAAGGATCAGATGGGCGTAATAAAGGGGGGGGGGGGAGTGTAAAGAGGTAATAATGGTTACAAGAATGGGAACGTTCTTTTTCTTTCTCCACTTATCATTACATTCCCATTCTTATACCAATTATTACCCCCTTACACCCCTTTATTACACCCATCTTATCCGTACCTTTTGGATGGGGTGGTGTCAACCCAACCATCTCTTTCCTGTAGAATCTCTGTGGCTCAATCATAAAACTAAGTAGATTTCTTACACAGGATCTTCGTGTTCGAAAATCATACTGTCCATCCATTATTATGTCATTACTCTCCAGGTATTCTACTCATTTGGTTTTAACTATTTGTTCTAGTATTTTTACTACCATGCTTGTTAATAATACGACCCTATAATTTAGAGGGCCTTCTCGGCTACCATTTTTATAGACTGGAAAAATGTTTGCCTTTTTCCATATATCTGCTAAGATTCCTGTGCACAGAGATGTCCAGAATATTAATTGGAGTGGAATGCTCAGCTCAGTTGCACATATCTTGAGGTTATCTTGAGATGATTTCGGGGCTTTAGTGTCCCCGTGGCCCGGTCCTCGACCAGGCCTCCACCCCCAGGAAGCAGCCTGTGACAGCTGACTAACACCCAGGTACCTATTTTACTGCTAGGTAACAGGGGCATAGGGTGAAAGAAACTTTGCCCATTGTTTCTTGCCGGCGCCTGGGATCGAACCCGGAACCACAGGATCACAAGTCCAGTGTGCTGTCCGCTCGGCCGACCGGCTCTCCAACATTATCGCAGCATCCAAGGCAAAACTCCATTTGGTCCAGCTGCTTTATTTCTTCCTAGCCCATTGAGTAATTTTTACAGTCTCCGTGGTGTAGTGGCAAGACACTCGCCTGGCGTTCCATGAGCGCTCTGGCATGGGTTCGTATTCTGGCCGGGGAGGATTTACTGGGCGCAAATCCTTAACTGTAGCCTCTGTTTAACGCAACAGTAAAATGTGTACTTGGTTGTAACAATGATTCTTCGCGGCAGGGGATCGTATTCCAGGGACCTGCCCGAAACGCTACACGTACTAGTGGCTGTACAGGAATGTAACAATTCTTGTATATATAAAAAAAAAAAAAAAAAAAAAAAATTATTATTATATTATAAAAAATTATATATATATATATATATATATATATATATATATATATATATATATATATATATATATATATATATATATATATATATATATATATATTATATTATAAAAAAAATTATATTAAAAAAAATAATAATAAAAATAATAAAATATCATTATATTATTATAAAAAAATTATATATATATGCAAACAAGCCTGAATGGTCCCCAGGACTAGATACAACTGAAAACTCACACCCCAGAAGTGACTCGAACCCATACTCCCAGGAGCAATGCAACTGGTATGTACAGGGACGCCTTAAACCACTTGACCATCACGACCGGACATAAGGAAGTGATATATGAACCACTTCCCCGCCGGCACTCGGATGGTAATCTTGGGCATAGCATTTTATCAAATCACCTCATTTTTTGGGGCAACACGTGAGGAACACAAATGCTAACAAGCCTGAATGGTTCCCAGGACTAGATACAACTGAAAACTCACACCCCAGAAGTGACTCGAACCCATACTCCCAGGAGCAATGCAACTGGTATGTTACATTTGTCCACTATCCCTTTCTCAAAGTTCCCTTTGGTCTCTCTCCTCACTGCTGTGTATTTGTTTCTTGCTTGCTTGTAGTGCTGGTATGTTTGAGGATTAGGCCTCTTCCTATATTGTACCCATTTTCTTGTCTTTTTCTCTCTGGCCCTCTTGCACTTTCTATTGAACCAATCCTGTTTTCTTGTTCTACATCTCTGTTTTGGAAAGCATTTTTGTGTGCCTTCATTATATTTTTTCCAAAATTTGGCATACATCTCATTTACTTCTTTGCCTAGCAATGAGTTTGTCCAATTAAATTCATTAAAGAACTAGCTATGTTCACCATAGTGTCCTCTCTTGAAATCAAGTTTTTCAAACGGTTTCACTGTCACCATTCTCTTCTAGATTATATTGCAAAGCATATTTAATGTCCAACAGGACTTGATCACTCTTTTTCAAGGGAGGAAGGTACTGGATGTCAAATATCTCTTCTTCTTTCCTGGTAAATATTAGATCCAGTATTGACGGAACATCCCCTTCCCTCATTCTTGTGGCCTGCTTAACGTGTTGATACATCAATGTCTCCAAGATGAGGTTTACAAATCTGCCTGTCTAAATGTCCTCCGTTCTTGCTTTGTAGGCCTCCCTGTCTATTGCCTTATAGTTGAAGTCCCCCAGTACCAACAATTGTGATTTACCTCTATCTGCTTTCATGATAATCCCTCTCATGACCATTATGAGGCCCCTTTGTTTGTCATCTGGTTCCTCCTCTGTCCATGTGCTGCTTGCTGGTGGGCTGCAGACATTTACGATAATCAGTTTATCATCCTGATTCCAAACCTGCAATGCCATTATGTCAACTTCTCGAGGGATGTTGATTATTAACTCTCTTACCTTCAGGTATTTTTTACCAGCACAGCCACTCCTCCCCCCTTCCTAGTTTTCCTGTCACGTCTCCAAACTGAGTTGCCTCTTTGGAATACGACCTCAATTAATTTTTTTTTCTAGCTTCGTCTCTGTTAGTGCAACAATATCTGGGACTTAACCATCGCACTGCGCACCTGGTTTCGGCAAAAACTTTATAGTGCAACTGTTAAAGACATAGTTTGTTGTTTTTATAAATGTTCAGGTAAAGTTAATGTCAAAATGTTTCCAAACTCAACCATCTTCATTTCAAAACACAAAGAGTGATGGAAACCTTAAAAAACATTAAAATATAGCCTAATTAAAAAAAAAAACTTTCAGAGCGCCTTAGGGTACATCTGCGCAGTACAGTGGTTAAGCTGAATTATATCTTTTCGCTGCAATGTTATTTATCTCACTCCATCTATGTTGGCATATAAAATTTTAGGAACATGTTTCCTTTCCCTTTGTCCTTTACTTCCCCCCCCCCCCTTCCACTAATGATTTTTGTTGCTTTTTTTATGTACCATTTCACTAGCTTTCAAGTCCCTAACACCACCACCTAACACCTTTCTGTCTTCATTTCTATTCCCATTCAGACGTTTCTCTTCATTAAGGTTCATTTTCAGCTTTTTCTGTCTTCCTTTGAGAGGTCTTGTCTTATTGACCAAAGCTTGCCATCCTCATCACACTGCAATTTACTAGTATTTCTAAGTACTTCCATNAAAATTGAACAAATTTGAAAAAAAAAAGTCAAAATGAGCATCCTACCTGACAAACATGGAACGAACCTTTATGATATTTCTCCTTTTTTCCAATTTGTTCAATTTTTTTTCACTTTTTTTTATTCAAAACTGGAGCAGGCTACCTGACATACACTTAATGAACCTTTTTCTATAAAAAATGAAAAATAAAAAACAATTGTACCAATCTGAAAAAAACCAGCGTTGAATGTAATGAAACGCCATTTTCTGGGTGAGCCCCTACGGCTCCCTGGAGCTTATCGGGCTAATGTATGTTATATTAGACCGGGACATTAGCTAAGGAGTTCAGACCTACTAGGGACCAGCGCCAGAACCTGGCCCCTTCAGAGAGGTTTCAGGGAGCAATGGCCCTGGAAAACCCCTTTGTGGTTGGGGTTTTCCTTATCTGCCATCGACCGGAGTTAGGCACCCAGAAAGGTAGGCATAACAAAACAAACCCCACATGGTAAAAAATCTAACAAAAACCGAACAGATAGGTAGAAACTCCCTACAATCACAAGGAGCAAACAAGCAAACATCACACTTTACTGCCGCGCCGATCGTCCACGCAGCCCTCCCCGCCCCGAGAGGGGGAGGGGGGAGCCCCGGACCTACCGCGCCGGTTGCCAAGCTTCAGTTCGGAAGCTAAGCTTCAACCAATGCGAAAAACTGCCGACCGGTGGGAGGGAGGGTTTCCAGGGAGCCTCCGGGGCTCACCCAGAAAATGGCGTTTCATTACATTCAACGCTGGTTTTCTGTGGGGAGCCCCTACGGCTCCCTGGAGCTTCATACCTAGCTTGGCAGCCAGCGCGGTAGGTTCGGGGCTCCCCACTCCCCTCTCGGGGTGGGGAGGGCTGCGCTGACGATCGGCGCGGCAGTAAAGTGTGATATTTGCTTGTTTCCTTGTGATTGTAGGGAGATTCTACCTATCTGTTCGGTTTTTGTTAGTTTTTATTACCATGTAGGGTTTGTTTTGTTATGCCTACCTTTCTGGGTGCCTAACCCCGGTCGATGGCAGATAAGGAAAACCCCAACCACAAAGGGGTTTTCCAGGGCCATTGCTCCCTGAAACCTCTCTGAAGGGGCCAGATTCTGGCGCTGGTCCCTGGTAGGTCTGAACTCGTTATATTAGACCGGGACATTAGCTAACATACATTAGCCCGATAAGCTCCAGGGAGCCTCTGGGGCTCCCCACAGAAAACCAGTGTTGAATGTAATGAAATGGCATTTTCTGGGCGAGACCTGGAGGCTCCCTGGAGCTATCCAGGCTGATATGCTAATGTCAGACTTTGGCATCAGTCATGTGTATGGAGTACTTTGGGCCTACCAGGGACTACGGCCAGAACCTGACCCCATCAGAGAGGCATGGGGGCAATGGCCTATAGAAGCCCTCTGTGTGGTTGGAAGCATTTTATGTCTGCCATTGACTGGGTTAGGCACCCATAAAGGTAAGCATCCCAAAACAAACTCCTATTCTGGTGAAAATATTGCTACCAAAAGCTGAACAAGTAGATAGAACTCCCAAACAAAAACGAGCAAACTATTATGACGTCACCTGTTGCCGCGCCGCCATCTGCACAGCTCCCCCCCGCCCCGGGAGGGGAAAGGGGGAGCCCCAGACCTACCGCACCAGCGATCCACACCCAGTTCTGAGGCTGGATGCCAAAACACGCAAAAACCGCCGACCGGAGGGTGGCAGGGATGCTGAGGAGCCTCCGGGTCTCACCCAGAAAATGGCGTTTCATTACATTCAATACTGGTTTTCTGGGGGGAGCCCCTACGGCTCCCTGGAGCTAACTACCCACAGAGGAAAAAAAGAGAGACTTACCCGGGAGGCGGTTGCTGCTCACTCCTCAACCAGAAGTCGAGACAAGTGGCTGCATCCGCCGACCCAAAGCTACACAGGCCCGACTGGGTCCAGGGACATTAACAAGGTAACAACCCACCATAAGGTTAGGTTAGGTTAGGTTAGGTTAGGTTAGGTTAGGTTAGGTTAGGTATGGTTAGGTATGGTTAGGTAAGGTTAGGTTAGGTTAGGTTAGGTTAGGTTAGGTTAGGTTTAGTTAGGTATGGAGGGGGCGGAGAGCAGCCAGGACCCTGTTCGACCACCAAAATCCCTGTATCCGAATGTCAGCCCAAGACATATTGCCAAAGATGGCGGCAAGAGCCGCGAACTTGCGAATGTCATGGGAATGGGGATAGACCGCAAGCTAGTTAGCGTTAAGAAGCCTGCGGACGACCTGGGAGACCCGAACAGGGAAGAAAGGAAACCGGATCAACCCAAAGCGCGTCCCCGGACACAGAAGCCGTCGTGGTGTGAAAATAACAGCGGAGAGCCGCAACGGGGACACCAAACATGATGCACCCCTGGCCTAACGAAAAAGTATCAACAACCCAGGGACCCGAGGAAAACAGCAGCTTCATTTCCCCTGAAAAGATGGAGACGCTGCAGACAAACAAACCGATCACCCCGAATGAAAGAGCAGAAACCCCTGCGCCGGAGGAGAGCATGAAGCTCACCAACCCGACCCCCAGAGGCTAATGCCAACATGAAAAGAGCCTTTAAAAACAATCCAGAACCAAAGGGGCCACAACAAACTGAGGAGAAGAAAGAAAAGAAAGCACTCTGAGCGAGTCAGGATGCAGAGGAACAGCGGAACCGGGAGAAAGAGGTAAAGAAACCCCCACCTCGACCAGTCCTGCCAGAAGGCATCAACCCCGATGGCCTCGCAGTCGGGGAAGGGCGCTGCGACCAAGCCGACACGAAGAGGCCCACCTCGGGGCGTCCGAGCGTCTGGCAAAGCCAACGGAAGGAGTTGGCATCAACCCTCCATTCCGTGGAGAGGGGAACGAAACGAGACAGGCCATTGGCCAAGACGTTGGACATTCCCCGCACGTGAACTGCCAGGAGAGCCCAACCCCGAGAACTCAGCAGACGAGTCACCTGAATCGACCAGCGCCAAAGAGCCAAGTACCACATCAACACCCCCCCTGGGGTTCGATGCAATGCAGTTCTGCTGGCTCGGGTAGGCACCAAGGCACTGAACCCTGAAAAACCTGAAGAGGAAACCTGCAACGCAGCAACCGACGCAAGGCCCTGCTTGATACCTGCTTGATGGGGTTCTGGGAGTTAGTTTGTAATGAGTGAGTTTGAGTGACTCAAACTACTGACTTGTAGTTTGAGTGACCCGGCCCCCAGGGTCCGAACCCAGCTATCGCGAGAGGGGAGGAAGGGGCGTCCCACGAAGGAACCAGAACAGCGACGAAGCCAAAACCCGACCCGGCGGGTAGAACCAGCGTCGCGAAGTTCAAGTTTCCGCATAGCCCTCGAGCAACCGCCGGGTGACTCGGGAGCCCCCTAGAAGCAGGAGCATGCGGGACCACAGCCACAAGGAGAGACTCCGGAGGAAGAGACAAGGAAGTGGTCCAAGAGTCCCACACTAGGCCCAGCCATGTCCGAACCTGGGAGGGAACCAGATGGGTTTTTTCCCCAGTTCACCAAGAACCCGAACCGGCGAGCTGAGAAAGAACCAAATCCCTGGCCAGCAGACAAAGGACTGCTGGGAGCCCAAACCAGCCAGTCGTCGAAGTAGGCCAACACCCGAACACCTAACAGACGTAGATGGGCCACCACGACCCGTGTAAGGTGTGTGAACACGCAAGGTGCCATGTTCAACCCGAACGGGAGACAACGAAAGTGGTAAGCACGAAGCCCCACAACAAAACCGAGCCAGTCTCTGAACCCTGGATGAATCGGGATGTGCCAATAAGCATCCCGGAGGTCCAGGGACACCATCCAAGCACCCGGTGCCAACAGGAGCTAAACCTGGGACAGCGTGGTCATCCGGAATGAGAGACAATGAACCCAGGGGTTCAGACGGGACAAGTCCAGAAAGAACTGCAGGTCCGTGCAGTCCTGTTTCGGGACTGGAAACAGATGGGAAATCCATCTGAGGGACATTGTCGTTTCGACCACGTCCAAGCGAACCCACTCCAAGACGACCTGACAGCGCAGGGGAAGAAGCCTGCCCTGCCAGCCCTGAACTTCCCGCTGGGAAAGGGGCCATCCAACGCCACAGGAGGCCGTGCGAAACGACCCGAAACGCCCACAAATCGTTGGACCAGGCATGAGCGAACAGCACAAGCCTCCCCCCCATCGCCCCGTCAATGGGGCGAACCATGAAAGGCCCGGCACCCCTTACGAGACCCAGAACCTCGCACAGAGTGAACACTGCGCTGACCAGATGAAGGCGGGTCCAAGGGAAAAACCTAACCCGAACCCGACACCAGTGGCCTACCACGACGAAAGAAACCCCGAACCTTGGCATGACCCTTCCGAGAAGGTCCACCATGGGACCCCCAGAGAACCAGCAAGTCCGACATAGGACGGCAAGAAGCCGAAGCAGCCTGTATATACTGCGCAACGGCGGAAGCCTCAAACAAGAGAGGAATAAAAAGGAAGATATCCTAAGAGCCAAGGCCCAAGCGGATTCCACAGAGGAGGCAAGCACCGTCTGCCGACACGCGAGCCGGGAAGCATAAAACAGAGCAACTGCATCCCACAAGATCAGTGCGAAAAGCTTCAGCAAGGCAGCCGACGAGCGAGCCGCCGAGGCCAAGGCGCCAGACCCAGGAACAGCCCCAAGTGCCCCCACATTCTCCATGAACCAGTCGGAAGACAGCTCCAGGAAGGAAAAGAAGTGAAAGGCCGCAACCAAAAGGCCCCAAGTGAGCAAGTCCTCTGCCAACTGCACCGCCGAAAGGGAGGGAACCTGCACATGGAGCTGAATGACACCAACATCCTGGGGTAGGGCAGGAGCAAACAAACACTAATTGAAGTGCTCAAGGTGGCCCCCTTAGGAAAACCTGAAGCACCGTCGAAGCCACCCGCCACTCAAGCGTGCAGGAATGGCAGAAGGAGTGCCAAGCCTCCAAGACAAAGACAGGACAGTCTGCCAGCCAGGACGACTCCAGAACTGCGTAATGGAGCCAGAAAGGGAACGAAGTCCCAAACCTGAAAGCCAAGAGATCCATTGCCGAGGTATAATCCGGGTCACGCAGGAGGTTTGCCGCAAGGGTCGCCTGCACCGCAGCAGGATGGATGCGATAAGTCAAAAACCTCCAGAAAGACGGAACCGAAGCACCCGGGAGAACACGGAACTGAACCAGGGAAGGGGCAGACACCAAGTCCAGACACCAAGGGAGGGGCTGACGTGGGAGCCCAAGGCCCCCAAGTCAGCCCCTCCCCAGCCCCAGGGTCCTCCTCTGCAAGACCCTGGGGGCGAGTTCTTCCCCAAAGCACCGACCCTGCCAGATAAGGCCGGTGCAGCTGTAGAAGCTGGATAGAATGAGGCCAACTGGTCAGACCCAGAGGATTCGGCTGGGGAAAGAGACTCAAATGCCTCCGTCGCCACACCAGAAGTGGCATCCCCCGAGGTTGCCCGAGTCTCAAGACCAACTAACCCCTGCCCCGACTCCGAAACCCTCAGATGTTTCGGGGCCGGAAGCAAGGGAGGGGGGACCAGAATGAACAACAGAAGGGAAAGGACTAGAAGGTGCGGACTGAACCAGGGTCGAAGCGACCCCCCACCCCCAAGTTCAGGTCCCTATAGGCAAAACGAGGCAGCCGTGGGGCATCCGGGTGAGCAACCAAGTGCGTTGCAACAAACGAAACCTAGAATGCAACGCCTGCGCAGCCTGTACCCGAAGATGATTATCCACAGATTGGGTAAAGTGAGTCACCAGCAAGCAGCAATACTCACAGGACTCGGGGGTCGAAAGCGTCACCGACCCAACGGGCTGCGTGACGGAGGCAAAAACAGTGAGGGTTGCCCTGAGACAAGGGGACCGAACAACCTTCAAACTCGCACGAAGCGAGGGGGGGGACCCCAGGGTCACATCCATCACACCCACACCTCCCCTAGGGGATTTCCAGGGTTCTGAGCATTTACTTGAAGAGGACTCGCTCTCAGGTAAACCCTGGCAGGGTACTGCTAACCGGCGCACAAAACTACCAAACAAGCTGTCTAAAGCTGAACCCCAGGGATGTGTACACTCACGGGGACAAAGCTGGGGGGAACCACCAGGTATCAGGGTGAGGCCAAACACCAGTGGCAAATAGGGCAGAACCCCCCACCAAGGCAAAAAGAAAAAGAAAAACAAAACGCTGCAGGAGGACAACGTACCCCAAGGAACAGAGCCGGCCGCTGTGATTGGTGACAACAAGCTGCACAGCACCCTGCACCCCTTACCAGTGCAAAATTGCCTCCTACCCTAAGGTAAACTAGGGAGACAAAACACCCAAGTACCCAAAGGGCAGCCAAAAAACTGAGCAATTAAATGGACCCACAGAGGCAGACCCTGAGGAACTTATGGAAGGTAACCCCAAGCTCCAAGGGCAGTACTTACAAGGCACCTAGGGAAGGGAACCATAGGCGCATGCAGCCTGAGTACTGAAGAATAACTCCTGGCTCTCGCACCCCTAGAGTACAGCCGCTACACACAAGGCACTGCGCAGCAAAAAGACTGGAGCCAGAGTACACAACCGAGCCAATAGCATCAGCCTCAAGAACTGGGGTGTGGTTCGCCGGCGCGGTGGGTCTAGGACTACCCCCTTTCCCCTCCCAGGAAGGGAGGGAGGAGCTGTTCAGACAGTGGCGCAACGACAGGTGACATCATACTAGTTTGCTCGTTTTTTGGGGGGGAAGTTCTATCCACTCGTTCGGCTTTTGGTTGCAATTTTCACCAGAATAGGGGTTTGTTTTGGGACGCCTACTTTCTGGGTGCCTAACCTGGTCGATGGCAGACATAGAATGCTTCCAATCACACGGGGGTTTCTATAGGCCATTGCTCCCTTTGCCTCTCTAGAGGGGGGCCAGGTTCTGGCTCGTGGTCCCCAGTAGGCCCATAAGAACTTCATACCCATGATTGATGCCAAAGTCTGACATTAGCATATCAGCCTAGTGTGCTCTGGGGAGCCATAGGGGCTCCCCCCAGAAAAGACCATCTGAGCAGTGAGAGGCAGAAGGCAGGAAGAAGGAATCCTCCAGAAACATGACACATGGACACTAATATTATATGGCAGTGAACCTGGGGGGCAGCCAAGGATCAAGCTCAAACATTGAGGGAGGATAGGGAAAATGCTCCACACGAGCTTAGAAAACCCCATAGGGACAATCAGAGACCAGGAAAGTTTGAAGGGCACCCTTGGACCCACCTCGGGCTCCTCCCCAAACCTGAAGCCCAAAATGACAACCTTGGGGCACAGCTGAGTTCTGTATGTAATGCTTGAATGGTGAAGAAGGCATTTCCAAGCCCTAAAAGGACCTGAGCCAAATACAATTACTCTACTTTCCAACTTGAATTTAAGCTCTTCATGTTTCTATCTTTTCTAGCCAGGCAACTCTTGCTGCTATTTTTAAAAAAAAGCAGCTGATATAAGTATATGTGGGATGGGTTTAGCATTGATAAAATACAAGAGAGATATAGTATGTTTGAAACATGCAAGGGAATGAAATGCAGAGTTGTTGAGTGGCTCAGGCACAATATACTGAGGTGGTATGGACTTATTAGTAGAATGACTGAGAATCATTTAATGCAAAAGATATTCAAGGGAGAAATAATGTGATAATACGGTAGAGGCAGATGACCGGTATCGTTGAAGCAAAGTGTGAAGCAATACATGAAAGAACCGGCAGGGAAGAGGTCAAAGATCTTCAAAGCATGAAAAGTTTGTGTGATAATAAGAGCATTCTGGAGAAATGTTTGCTGTGGCCATCTCCTGATGGACAGCTCCCAGAAGGAAGGCATCAGTTTTATATTCTTACTGGCAGACATATTTTCTACTCACAGATGATTGATATTGTAATACAAATGCATAAAAATTCTTGAGGAAACAGAGCCAGCAGACAGTACGATGATCACAGGACATGTGGCAGAACTCGACCAATGACAAACTAAAAACCCGTAGTCACAAACTGGACAATAAAGTAATCTTTAGTAAAAGATTTCTAAACAAAATTTGCTTTTGTGATTTCACTGCAGCTGATCAAAAATTCAGATCCAGAAAGAAAATGGGTCCAATATTTAAAGAAAACTCTTATATTGAGTTCCAGATTTTAGAGGTACCACTGCAATAATATATTTGACATACCTCATATTTTCAAGAATATCGGATTCAAAGGAGCCTTGTTCATATGGATTTGAATTACCAATACATCTCCAAAGCTGATGTCATCTTGTAGTAGGCCTTCACTTTCATTTCCATCTGCAATTAAATATTTAGAAATAAGTATTAAATTTAAATTAGGAAAGTTTTAATCTCATTAAGCAGCTCAAGACGGTAGTCTGAGGTCAAAATATTCTGGATGTGAACAATGTGATGTAATTAATAATGAGAGCTGCAACGATTACAGTGCTCTAATGAAAACAGTGAATACAATTGTTCAAGGTGTGCACAGTGCACAGGCTGATGTAATGTGGGAATATGGTTGTAATCAGGAATAAACCCTTGGGACCACAGAACTCTAGGGGAGGTCCAGCAAAACACGAACACAGTATAAATATTAAATATGTTTGCAAAGTACAGTACAGTAGTTAATTAAATGAAACAGAATGCAAAAAATCAGTGTTGAATGAAATGAAACGCCATTTTCTGGGCGAGACCCCGGAGGCTTCCTGGAGCTATCAGACTGATATTACCTATATTAGTCTGGGGCTTCAGTTACATGGAGCTCTGCCTACCGGAAACCATGAGCCAGAACGTGGTTCCCCTCAGAGGCGCAGGGAGCAATGATCTATGAAAACTCCACTTTTTGAGAGCATATTCATTGTCTGCCGTCGACCGGGGTTAGGCACCCAGAAAGGTAGGCTCTCCCAAAACAGACCCCAACGGGTAGAAAAATGCAATCCAAGACCGAACAGAGCCCAAGAACTTCCTCCAAGAAAACCAAGGTAAGAAACAAATCATCATCAACCCGACGCCCCGCTCGTTCGCGCCGCAGCCATGCCCACCCGAGCCGGCCGCCTGCTCACCAATTCAAAGACTGAGCAAATGGAAGAAAACCGCTGACTGGAGGGAGGGAGGGAGGTGCCAAGGAGCCTCTGGGACTCATCCAGAAAATGGCAATACATTACATTCAATGCTGGTTTTCTGAGGGAAGCCCCGTCAGCTCCCTGGAGCTAGCTACCCAAAGATAAGTAAAAGAGAGACTTACCCAGAAGGCAGCAGCAATGTGTGCCTCAAGTCGAAGACAGGACAACTGGCTGAAACCGATGGCCCAAGGCCAAACAAGACTGCTAAGGGATCGGAACATTCATGAGATAACGGGCGGCCAGAACCCTGTTTGACCTCCAAAACCCCCCTTGCCCAAATGTCAGCCCAAGACATATTCCCAAACACAGCAGCAAAAGCTGCAAACTTCCAAACATCACGGGCATGAGGGTAGACTGCAGGCTGGCTAGACTTGATAACCCTTCGGACGACCTGAGATACCCAAGCCCTGGAACAGGGAATGAGGGATATCGCATCAACCCAAGAGCATCCCCGGACACAAAACCTGAGGCACACAGGTAATGACATAAAGCCACAACCAGACACAAGACATGATACACCCCCAGCCAGGCCAACCAATCATCAATGACCCATGGACCCCTCCGGAAGTCCATCATCTCATTCTTCACCAGAAAAGAAGGAGACGGCTGGAGAAAAAAAAAAAAAAAAAAAAAAAAGTCCAACAGAACCAGAAAGAGCAGAAACCCCTGCGCCGGAGGAGAGCATGAAGCTCACCGACCCAACCCCCAGTGGCCAAAGCCAACAAAAACAAAGCTTTTTGAAAACAATTTTGGACTGAAGGGGCCAAAACAAATTGAGGAGAAGAGAGAAAAAGAGAGCACCCAATCCAAAGACCAGGATGGCTCTGGCGGAGCCTGAGCAGGCCAGAGGTAGAAAAATGCTCAAGAAAGAGAACAGAGACCAAGTGACATCCACCCCAAATGCAAACTGGAGCGTCAGTGCCAGTGCCGCACGATAAGAGGCGGCAATATTTGGTATAAGATGTTTGTCCTGAAAGAGCCAAGAAAGGAAAGACAAAACAACATAAACAGAAACGGAAGTCAACCTATGAAAAGAAAGGAAGTGGCAAAAAGAACACCAAGAGACTTCATACTGTCGCCGAGAAGAAGACCGCAGGTAAGACATGAAGAGAGAAGCCACCTGATCATCATACACACGCGTCAGAAATACCAGACGCGAAGCGCGGAAGAATATATCAAACCAGCAAGGTATCTCACCGGCCCAACCTGCTGAAAGAGGCCGAGTCATGAAGAACACCCTGGGGTCGGACACTGAGCAAGCAGCGCCTGAAACCAAGGCTGGGTCAGCCACCATGAACCAGAAGGAGAACCCGCCCCTGATAGGACTCCAGTTGAGCTAGAACCCGAGCAACAGCTAGACTAGGGGGGGGGGAAGAGGTACAGGTAACCCAACTTCAACCAGTCCTGCTGAAAAGCATCTACACCGCGACGGCCTCCGTCACCAAGGCAGCCAAAAGGGAAGGGACCTGGGGTGCAACTGTAGCAAGCCAACCTCACGAGGAAGGCCAGCTTGAATGAGTGGCCTGTCAGGTTGATAATGATTTGTTTGTTACCTTGTTTTTCTTGGGGGGAATTCTTGGGTTCTGTTCAGTCTTGGGATGCACTTTTCTACCAGTTGGGGTCTGTTTTGGGGCGCTTACCTTTCTGGGTGCCTAACCCTGGTCGATGGCAGACATGAATATACTCTCACAGAGTGGAGTTTTTTGCCGGCATATAAGATGCACATTAGTGGTTTTTTTTTATAAAAAAATGCACCACATCTAAAGCGGCAGTAATACAGATGGGAGACAGAGCGCCGTAGGCTAGGGAGCATGAGGCGCAAATAGGGCAAGGATGTTAGGCACAAAATCAGTGCCAATACTGAAAACAAGCCAAGTTATTACCGAAAACCGCGTTACGAAAATATTGAAAAGAGGTTGGATGACCACAGTCTGTGAAAACAAGACTGAGATGGAGATGAAAGATGGAGGAATCAATACCGGTGGTACATGCAGGAGTACCCAAAGGAGCCACAGAGACATTAGACATTAGACTTGTTCAGTGGCAGAGTAGTAAGGAAACAGAATGCAGGTGGCAGTGATGTGGTGGAGGCTGACACCTCCCATAATATCAAATGTAGAGATGAAAGAGCTTGAAAAGCTCCGAAATGTGTACACCAGTAGAAGGATGAGTAAGAGGCGGGCCCAAAGACCCGAAGGCCCCCTGCTCCCGCAAGAACAACTAGTTGAATACAAACTTACCAAAACTACAGATGACACATCGGCAGTGATGAGGGAAGCTCTCAACAATTCACGGACCTCCCTACTCATTTCATACATAGGGACATAACCCACACCTGAGACATAGCAGACATAACCCACACCTGAGACATGTCATACATAAGGTAATGACTGAGTTACTGGCAAGAACAGTGGTTCATTAATGAAGTGAAAAATGCCCCCCAAATTGGGAAACGAATGAAAACTTTCAACTGCCTGGCACCCATATGCAAGGAGTGGATGATGACAAACCACTGCGGTGGGATGGTGCGCCACGGCCAGGTGCACCGCTCTGTCGGCCAGTTGCAGCAACACAAAACATCACATCCCAAAACCCAAGTTTCACAACCTGTATAGCAAAACTCTTTCCAAAAATAGAAACAACGAAACCACTGATCTGAGAGGAGGTAAAAGCAGGGGTATCAAAACCACATTTAAATAACGTACAATAAATGAATGATGAAACAAACGAAAATAGTTTGGATTTTTTCCTCAGTACAAAACATCCAAGCAAAAGAAGGATGTTTTTCAAAGAAAGCAAATTGATGCGAACTCAGAAAGGGAAGGAGGGGACGAAAACCCCTCATCCTCTGCAGCATCAAACCACTGCCCAGAGAGCACATAGGCCCAAGCAAGGGCAAAAAAAGCTCAAGAGCTCCAAGTGGACTCCCCGAGCCCCGAGAACCCAAAACAAAGGCCCCAGGGCAGAGTTCTCATCCATGCCCTCCACCCCTCAAGAAAAGGTGGAGTATAGGGAACAGGCTTCCAAGAATGGAGTCTGCTGGGGTGACCCAGAAGCCCCAGCGGGAAAACGAGCTCAACCACCTCCGTGCCCGAATAGGAAGGGGCAGCCCCCGAAGCCACTTGAGCCTCATCCTGAGCGAAACCCCGCCCCGACTTTGAAACCTTCAGACGTTTGGGAGCCAGAAGCAGGAGGAAGGCAGTGCAGGGCCAACCACGTCCACCAAGAAAAGAAGTGTGTGTGTGTGTGTGTGTGTGGGGGGGGGGGGGGGGGGCAGAAGGAACCAAGGCCGAAGTAACCAAGGCTGAGTCCCTAAAACCCAAGCGCGGCAGCTCTGGGGCCGCCAAGCAAGCAAACAACCAAGCCTGTTGCATGAATGAAAATAAAGCATGAAAAAAGGTGCTTCCTGATCCCTGAGATCATCAGATAAGGGATAAGTAAATTGAAATACAAGTAGGGAACGAATCCCTCAAGACTGAGTCAGTGGTGCCCTCAACCCAACAGGCAGCATGATGGAGGTCGTACGGATAATCGTCTCCCTGGAGCAGAGGTGACGAAGAACTTATGACTTCGCACAGGGTGAGAGTGGACTCAGAAGTCCATGGTACCACAGACCTGCCATGGGTTTTCCTGGGCCTGCAAGGTAAATCAGCCCTACAGAAAGCCCTGGCACTGGGGCCAGCTAAGCCAGTAGAACCCCCTGTCAGATAGCGGGCAAACTGATCACCAGTAGCAGCTGTGAAACATCGGGGGTAACAAAGGAGGACTACCAACACAACTTAAGCTAGCTTAATAAGAAGCTATGCAGACCTCCATCCACAAAAGGCAAAAAAAACCAGCGTTGAATGTAATGAAACGCCATTTTCTGGGTGAGACCCAGAGACTCCCCGGAACTTACTAGGCTGATATGCTAATGTCAGACTTTGGCATCAGTCATGTGTATGGGGTTCTGCGGGCCTACCGGGGACCACGAGCCAGAACCTGGCCCCATCAGATAGGCATGGGGAGCAATGGCCTATAGAAACCCCCATGTGGTTGGAAGCATTCTATGTCTGCCATCAACCGGGTCAGGTACCCAGAAAGGTAAGCATCCCAAAACAAACCCCTATTCTGGTGAAAATTTTGCTACCAAAAGTTGAACAAGTGGATAAAACTCCCCATAAAAGAAACGAGCAAACGAGCATGACATCACACGTTGCCATGCCACTGTCTGCACAGCTCCCCATCCCTGGTAGGGAGAAGGGGGAGCCCCAGACCCCGGCGTTGGCTATCCACCCTTCAGTTCTGAGGCTGGATGTCAAAACACGCAAAAAAACGCCAAACGGAGGTAGGGAGGGATGCCGGGGAGCCTCTGGGGTCTCGCCCAGAAAATGGCATTTCATTACGTTCAATGCTGGTTTTCTGGGGGGAGCCCCATCGGCTCCCCGGAGCTAACTACCCACATTGGAAAAAGTAGAGGACTTACCCGGGAGGCAGTCGCTGCTCACTCCTCAACTCGAAGTCAAGACAACTGGCTGCAACCGCGGACCCAACGCAACACAGGCCCAACTAAGCCCAGGAACGTGCACGAGATATCGAGCAGCCAGGACCTTGTTCAACTACCAAAATCCCCTCACTCAAATGTCAGCCCAGGATAGGTTGCCAAAAACTGCAGCAAGAGCAGCGAACTTAGAAACGTCATGGGCACGGGGATAGACGACAGGCAGGCTAGCTGTAACAACCCTGTGGACCCAAAACACGATGCACCCCCGGCCCGATCAACCAAACATCCACAACCAAAGGACCCCTCCGGAAAGCAGCAGTCTCATTCAATGCCAGAAAAGGAGACAGCTGCAGACGAACAACCTAACGCCATGACCGAAGGGGCAGAAAACCCCTACGCCGGAGGAGAGCATGAAGCCCACCGACTCGACCCTTAGAGGCTAATGCCAACAGAAAAAGAGCCTCCGAGAAACAATCCCGAACTGAAGGGGCCATAACAAACCGTGAAGAAGGAATGAAAAGAGAGCACTCTGTCCAAAGACCAGGATGGCTCAGTCAGTGCACAAGCAGGCCGGATGTGAACAACGCACGAGACAGCTCGTGAACGGCACAGACAACACCAATACCGAAAGCAAGCTGAAGCGGCTCCGCCAGCGCTGCAGGATTCGAGGCAACATTATGGGGCAAGATGACAGCCCCGAACCTCCACAAGAGAAGGACAAGACCACGCTAACAAACGCAGCTACCGAAGACGAACCTCAAAAAACCCCACACTGCCGCCAAGAAGAAGCACGCAGGTGGCACACCATTAACGAAGCCACCTGTCTACCAACAGAGAACGAGAGACTCAAGGCAGAACTGAACCAGCCCCGTCATGGGCCAATCGAGCCTAGGAAGAGGCGGAGCCGCAGGAAGATCTCGGGTGCGACCACGGAGCCGGCAGAGTCGGAAACCCAAGCCGACCTCTGCCCAAGCCGGCAGAGGAGATGGAACGTCTGCTGTACAGAAAAACATCCCAACGCCAGCGAGCCTGACAGGAGAGCAGAGATGACGGGTCTGACACGAGACTCCAGCGAAGGGACACCACGATCTAAAATGCCAACAGGCAGGGAAACCGGGAAACCAGAAACCCAAACCTGGCAATAGGAGAGCCAAAAGGCACAAACAAAACACAACAATGTGTAGCCAACAGAAGGAAAGGTGCAAAGGCATGCCACCAGACCAGTACCTGAACCAAAGAGTACGGGCGACGAGGACATGATCATCACATTCAAGGTTCTCAAAGGAATTGAGAGAGTAGAGAAAGACCGACTACGGGACCCCAGGGGCACACGCACCAGGGGACACTGGTGGAAGGAGAGCCCAAAGAGCCAGAAAAACGTTGGAAAGAAGAAACCCGCACAGTAGTAAGGACAGGTGAGAAGCGGGACCAAAATACCAGAGCTCAACTCCCGCAAATACAACAAGGGAAGTACACGAACCAGTGCCCGGCCGAAAGCAACGCCAGACCACAGAAACTCACCTGCCGAGCGTAGGCACGAACATGTCACGACACGTTCATTACAAATCTATACATGAAATACTGTACATTACAAATCAAATCACGACTCATCATTACAAAGTGATGAGGATGGGAAAGTGTGGTCGTTAAGACAAGATCTTTCAGGAGAAGACAGAGAGAAGCTGAAACTAAACCTTGTAGATGCAAAACATCTAAATGAGAGCAGAAACGAAGAAGAAATCAATTCTTTTTCTACAAAGTGATAAGGGTAGGCAGGCCTGTAAAATGGTACAAAAGGCAAACCAACAAAATTGCTAGAGGGGTAGTGAAGAATAAGGAGAGGGGAAACATGTTCCTGAAAATAGTATACATCAATGTAGATGGAGTGAGATCGAAGATACAGGAATTAAGTGATGTAATACAGTTACAGACACCTGACATTGTTGCACTCACGGAGACAAAACTTGAAGATGTTATTTTAAATGAGATCATATTCCCAAGGGGCTACTCAATTTGGAGATGGGACAGAAAAATTAGGAAAGGCGGTGGCGTTGCTGTGCTGGTGAAAGAACACCTAAAGGTGAACAAAATAATGATTGCCAATTCACGAGAGGTTGACATAATAGCACTAGAGATCTGTCATGAGGATGATAAACTAATGATCATAAATGCATATAGTCCACTGCCAAGCAACACACTGACAAAGGAGGAGCTAGATAGTAAACGAAAGGGTCTTATAATAATAATGAGAGAGATTATAGTAAGAGTGGATAAAGATAGATCACGATTGTTGATAGCTGGCGACTTCAACTTGAAATCCATAGACTGGGAAGTATATAAAGCTAGAACAGAGGATTTTTGGACCTGTAGATTTGTAGACCTCATCTTGGAAATATTCTTGTATCAACATGTTAAACAAGCTACGAGGATGAGGGAAGGGGACGTTCCCTCCATGCTAGATTTGATATTTACCAGGAAGGAGGAAGAGATATTTGACATTCAGTACCTTCTTCCCTTGGGTAAAAGTGACCATGTCTTTTTGGGAATAAAGTATGAAATGTGTTATAATCTGGAAGACAATAAGGAGGTTGAAGCAGTTGAAAAACCTGACTTCAGGAGAGGACATTATGGCGACCTTAGAATTTTTTTTAGTGAGTATAATTGGACAGACTTGTTGCTAGGCAAGGAAGTAAATGAGATGTATGTCAAGTTTTGTGAAATATATGATAAAGGCACAAAAAAAATTATATCAAAGCAGAGATGCAGAACTAGGAAACAGGATTGGTTCGACAGAAATTGCGAGAGGGCCAGATACCAAAAGACACAAAAAACCAACGTTGAATGTAATGAAACACCATTTTCTGGGTGAGTCCTGGAGGCTCACCGGAGCTATCCCAGGCTGATATGCTGATGTCAGACTTTGGCATCAGTCATGTGTATGGAGTTCTTAGGCCTACCGGGGACCACGGCCAGAACTGGGCCCCCTCAGAGAGGCAAGGGGAGCAGTGACCTATAGAAACCCCCGTGTGGTTGGAAGCATTCTATGTCTGCCATCGACCGGATCAGGCACCCATAAAGGTAAGCGCCTCAAAACAAACCCCTATTCTGGTTAAAATTTCTACCAAAAGCCGAACTAGTGGATAGAACTCCCCAACAGAAAAACAAGCAAACTAGTGTGACGTCACATGTCACCGCGCCGCTGTCTGCGCAGCTCCCCCCTCCCCGAGAAGTGGAAGGGGGAACCCCAGACCCTTCACGCTGGCTACCCACACCTAAGGTCTGAGGCTAGATGTCGAAAACACCCAAAACCGCTGACCAGAGGGTGGCAGGGATGCTGAGGAGCCTCCAGGTCTCACCCAGAAAATGGCGTTTCATTACATTCAATACTGGTTTTCTGGGGAAAGCCCCGTCGGCTCCCCGGAGCTAACTACCCACAGATGGAAAAATAGAGGGACTTGCCCGCAAGGCGTTTGCTACTCACTCCTCAACCCGAAGTCGAGACAACTGGCTGCAACCACCGACCCAAAGCAACGCAGGCCCGATGGGGCTCAGGGACATTCACGAGGTAACGAACAGCCAGGACCCTGTTCGACCACCAAAAACCCCGTGCCCGAATATCAGACCAAGACATATTTCCAAAGACGGCAGCAAGAGCTGCGAACTTACGGACGTCATGGGCACGGGGATAGACCGCAGGCTGGCTGGATTTGATAACCCTGCGGACAACCTGGGAGACCCGAACCTGCGAACAGGGAAGAAGGGAAACCGGATCAACCCAAAGCGTGTCCCCGGACACAGAAGCTGTGACGCAAATAATGGCGAAGCGTCGCAACCGGACAGAAAGCATGATGCACCCCCGGCCGTAGCAACCAAACACCAACCACCCACGGACCTCTTCAGAATGCCGCAGTCTCATTCTTTGCCAGAAAAAAAAGAGACGGCTGCAAGCGAACAAAACAATCTCCACGACCAAAAGAGCAGAAACCCCTGCGCCAGAGGAGAGCATGAAGCTCCCCGACCCGACCCCCAAAGACTAATGCCAACAAGAAAAAGAGCGTTGGAGAAACAATCCCGAACCGAAGGGGCCACAACGAAACGAGCAGATAAAAGGTAAGCAAGCACTCTGTCTAAAGACCAGGACGGCTCAGGCGGCACATGAGCAGGCCGGAGGTGAAACAAGGCACAAGACTGCTTGTGAAATGGCGCAGACATAACATCGATACCAAAGGCAAGCTGAAGCGGCTCCGCCAGTGCCGCACGACACGAGGCGACAGTGTTAGGCATAAGATGACAGTCCTGAAACAACCAAGAGAAAAAGGACAAGACCACCCTAACAGACAACGAACTAACATGACGAAGACGCAAAAAGAAACAGAAGGACTGCCAGGAAACTTCATACTGCCTCCGAGAAGAAGCCCTCAGGTAGGATACCAACAAGGAGGCCACCTCATCACCATAGAGATGATGATAGACTCGAGTAAAAATAAACATAGGCGAAGATTCGAGGAGAAGATCGAACCAGCCACGTGACGTACTGGCCCGATCTGCTGAAAAAGGTGGAGCCGCGGGAAAACCCTCGGGTTCGGACACCTAGCAAACAGCGCCTGAAACCAAGGCTGGGCCGGCCACCAAGGGGCCAGAAGGACAACTCTCCCCTGGTAAGTCTCCAAGCGAGTCAGGACCTGGAGCAACAGCTGAACCGGGGAAAAGAGGTACAAGAAACCGACCAGTCCAGCTGAAAGGCATCGATCCCGATGGCCTCGCGATTGGGGGAAGGGCGCCGCATACACGGGAAGGCACCTCGACCACGCCGACGCGACGAGGTTCACCTCGGAGCACCTGAACGTTTGGCAAAGCCAACGGAAGGGAGTGTCGTCGACCATCCACTTCGTGGAGAGGGGAACAAAGCAAGACAGGCCATCGGCCAAGACATTGGACACTCCCTGCACGTGAACCGCCAGGAGAGCCAAACCCCGAGAACTCAGCAGACGAGTCACCCGAAGCGACCAACCTCAAAGAGATAAGGACCGCATCGAACCCCCGCAGTTCAGGCAATGAACCACAGGAGAGCAGTCCAAAGTGGAGCTGAATCGTCGATCCGCGGGCAACCCGAATCCTCCGAAGAGCAAACCACACCACCGCAAACTCCCACACCGTGCTGTGAGCTCAATGGAAGGACAGACCCCAACACCCCTGGCCGGTCTGGTGAGCACTGGTCACAAAGCCCCAGCCGAGAAATGACGTATCCGTGTACACATCGAGCAAGGGCTCGGGTAAGCGCCAAGGCACTGAACCCCGAAAAACCCGAAGACGCAGCAGCCGATGCAAGGCCTCTGGGGGTCAAACCCAGCGATCGCAAGAGAGGCGAAAGGGGCGACCCTGAAGAAACCAGAACACCCGACGAAGCCAAACCCAATCCGGCGGGTAGACTACCATCGTGAAGTTCAGGCTCCCGCACAGCCCCTCGAGCAACCGCCGGGTGACCCGAGGACCCACCAGAAACAGACGAGTGCGGGACCGCAGCCGCAGGAGAGACTCCGGAGAGAGAGACAAGGAAGCGGTCCGAGAGTCCCAAACGAGACACAGCCAAGTCCAAACATAAGAGGGGACCAGATGGGACTTCCTCCAGTTCACCAAGAACCCGAACCCAGCGAGCTGGGAAAGAACCAAAACCCTGGCTAGCAAGCAAGCCGAGCGGCTGGGAGCCCAAACCAGCCAGTCGTCAAGGTAGGCCAACACTCGAACACCTAAGAGACGCAAATGGGCAACCACGACCTGCGTAAGGCGCGTGAACAAGCGAGGTGCCAGGTTCAACCCGAATGGGAGACAAATAAAGCGGTAACTTAAATGCCCCACAACAAAACTGAGCCAATCCCGGAACCTCGGATTAATTGGGACAAGCCAATAAGTGTCCCCGGAGGTCCAGGGACACCATCCAAGCGCCCGGCTCCAAGAGGAGCCGAACCTGAGACAGCGTAGTCATCTGAAAGGAGGGGTAATGAACCCAGGGAGTTCAGACGAGACAAGTCCAGAATGAACCGCAGGTCCGCGCAGTCCCGTTTCAAGACCGGAAACAGACGGGAAACCCATCTGAGGGACGACGTAGTTTCGACGACGCCCAAGCGAACCCACTCCAAGACGACCTGACAAAGCGCAGGGGAAGAAATCTGCCCTGCCAGCCCCGACCCCCCCAAAGGGGGGGGGGGGGAGGCCACCCAACGCCACCGCAGGCCGACTGACATGACCCGAAATGCCCACGAATCGTGGGACCAGGCATGGGCGAACAGTGCAAGTCTCCCCCCATCGCCCCATCAATGGGGCAAACCGCAAAAGGGCCGGCGCCCCTTACGAGACCCAGAACCCCGCGCCGACTAGATGAGGGTGGGTCCGAAGCAGGAGCCGAACCCGAACTTGACACCAGTGGCCTACCATGACGAGGAGAACCCCGAGCCCTGGCATGACCCTTCTGGGAAGATCCACCACGGGACCCCCAGAAAACCAACAAGTCCGACATCGGATGATAAGCCGACGATGCAGCCTGGATAAACTGCGCCACGGCCGACTCCTCAAACAGAAGAGGACAAAAAGGCGACGACAGCCTAAAAGCCAGAGCCCAAGCAGATTCCACGGAGGAACCCAGCACCGCCTGCTGACACGCGAGACGGGAAGCATAAAACAGGGAAACCGTATTCCACAAAATCGGCGTGAAAAGCTTCAACATGGCAGCCGACGAACACGCTGCCAAGGACAAGGCGCCGGATCCTGGGATGGACCCAAGCCTCATTACATTCTCCACTAGCCAATCTGAGGACAGCTCCAGGAGGAAAAAGAACCGCAAGGCCAAAGCCAAAAGGCCCCGGGCACGCAAGTCCTGCGCCACGAGCGCCGCCGAAAAGGTGGGAACCTGCACATGGAGCTGAACAACGCCCACATTGCGGGGAAGGGCAGGGGTAAACAAGCACTCATTCAGGTACTCAAGATCGCCTCCCCCCAGGAAAACCTGAATCACCATGGAAGCTTCCCACCACTCCAGTGTGCAGGAACGACAGAAGGAATGCCAGGAATCCAGAACAACAAGGGGCAGTCCGCTAGTCAGGAAGACTCCGGAACCTCGTAACGAAGCCAGAAAGGGAACGAAGTCCCAAACCTGAACTAGGACGGATCCATTTTCGAGGCATAATCTGGGTCATGCAGGAGGTACGCTGCAAGGGCCGCCCGCACACACCAGGTTGGATGCGATAAGCCGAAAACCTCCGGGAAGACAGAACCGACGCACCCGGGGGAACGCGGAACCAAACCCGGGAAGGGGCAGACACCAAATCCAACTCGTACGCAGAGGGGGGAAAAGAAAACCCCACACCTTGTAACAACAAGCCCCGCTCAGAGGGAAGAAAAACCCAGGCGGGGTCCAGCGGGATCCAAGGCCCCCCAAGACAGCCCCTCCCCAGCCTCGAGGTCCTTGACAACAGGACCTGGGGGCCGAGTCCTCTCCCCAAGCACCGACCTCAGAAGACAAGGACAGAGCAGCAGTAGAAGCCGGAAGAAAGGGGGCCCACTGGTCAGACCCAGAAGCTTCGGCCGGGAGACAAGACTCGAATGCCTCTGCTGCCCCCCCCCCCCCCAGGAAGGGGCATCTCCCGAAGCTGCCCAGTTTCGAGATCAAGTAACGCCTGCTCCGACTCCGAAACCCTCAGACGTTTCGGGGCCGGAAGCAGGGAGGGGAAGGGACCACAATGAACAACAGGAGGGGAAGGACGAGGAGGTGCTGACTGAACCAGGATCGAAGCGAACCCCACCCCCCAAGTCCGGGTCTGGAAAAGCAAAGCGGGGCAGCCCCGGGGCATCCGGGTGAGCAACCAACCGAGCGCGTTGCAACAGACGAAACCTAGCTTGCAACACACGTGCCACCTGTACCCGAATAGAATCAGAGGATTGGGTAAATTGAGTCACAAGCAAGCAGCAACACTCACAGGACTCGGGGTCGAAAGTATCACCGACCCAACAGGCAGCGTGGCAGAGGCAAAAACAATGAGGGTCACCCCGAGACAAGGGGACCGAGCAACCCTCAAACTCGCACACAGGCATCCCTGTTTACAGGAGTTGTAGCTGATGTGTGGAAAAAGGCTAACATAGTTCCAATCTACAAAAGTGGAAGCAGGGAAGACCCCCTTAACTATAGACCGGTATCATTGACAAGTGTAATAGTCAAAATATTGGAAAAAATAATTAAAACTAAATGGGTAGAACACCTGGAGAGAAATGATATAATATCAGACAGACAGTATGGTTTTCGATCTGGAAGATCCTGCGTATCGAATTTACTCAGTTTCTATGACCGAGCAACAGAGATATTACAGGAAAGAGATGGTTGGGTTGACTGCATCTATCTGGACCTAAAAAAGGCTTTCGACAGAGTTCCACATAAGAGGTTGTTCTGGAAACTGGAAAATATTGGAGGGGTGACAGGTAAGCTTCTAACATGGATGAAAAATTTTCTGACTGATAGAAAAATGAGGGCAGTGATCAGAGGCAATGTATCGGACTGGAGAAATGTCACAAGCGGAGTACCACAGGCTTCAGTTCTTGCACCAGTGATGTTTATTGTCTACATAAATGATCTACCAGTTGGTATACAGAATTATATGAACATGTTTGCTGATGATGCTAAGATAATAGGAAGGATAAGAAACTTAGATGATTGTCATGCCCTTCAAGATGACCTGGACAAAATAAATACATGGAGCGCTACTTGGCAAATGGAATTTAATGTTAATAAATGCCATGTTATGGAATGTGGAATAGGAGAACATAGACCCCACACAACCTATATATTATGTGAGAAATCTTTAAAGAATTCTGATAAAGAAAGAGATCTAGGGGTGGTTCTAGATAGAAAACTATCACCTGAGGACCACATAAAGAATATTGTGCGAGGAGCCTATGCCACGCTTTCCAACTTCAGAATTGCGTTTAAATACATGGATGGCGATATACTAAAGAAATTGTTCACGCCTTTTGTTAGGCCAAAGCTAGAATATGCAGCGGTTGTGTGGTGCCCATATCTTAAGAAGCACATCAACAAACTGGAAAAGGTGCAAAGACATGCTACTAAGTGGCTCCCAGAACTGAAGGGCAAGAGCTACGAGGAGAGGTTAGAGGCATTAAATATGCCAAAACTAGAAGACAGAAGAAAAAGAGGTGATATGATCACTACATACAAAATAGTAACAGGAATTGATAAAATCGATAGGGAAGATTTCCTGAGACCTGGAACTTTAAGAACAAGAGGTCATAGATATAAACTAGCTAAACACAGATGCCGAAGAAATATAAGAAAATTCACTTTCGCAAACAGAGTGGTAGACGGTTGGAACAAGTTAGGGGAGAAGGTGGTGGAGGCCAAGACCGTCAGTAGTTTCAAAGCGTTATATGACAAAGAGTGCTAGGAAGAAGGGACACCACGAGCATAGCTCTCATCCTGTAACTACACTTAGGTAATTATAATTACACTTAGGTAATTACAGCAAGCGGGGACTCCGGGGTCACATCCATCGGACCCAAGCGCCCCCTAGGGGATTCCAGGGTCCTGAGCGTTTACTTTAAGAGGACTCGCGCTCAGGTAGTCCCAGGCAGGGTGCAGCTAACCGGCCCCCAAAACTACCAAGCAAACATCTATAGCTGTACCCCAGGGACGTGTACACTCACGGGGGACCTAGCAGGGGGCGCCACCGAGGAGAACCATGGAAGGGCAAACACCAATGGAATATTAGGGCAGAACCCCCCACAAGGCAAAAAGAAAAAGAAAAACAAAACCCCGCAAGAGGACAGTGAACCCCAAGGAACAGAGCCGGCCGCTATGTCGGGAATACAAAGCTGCGCAGCACCCTGTGCCCCTACCAGTGCAAACTGCCTATTACCTGCAGGTAACAAGGGAGAACAGAACACCCAAGAGCCCAACAGGCGGCCGAAAATCCGAAAGGTAGAACGGACCAGCAGAGGCAGGTCCCGAGGAGCCTGTGGAAGGTGGTCCCAAGCCCCAAGGGAAGGCAGCCCTAGGCGCATGCAGCCCGAGTACTGAAGATAACTCCTGGCTCTCGCACCCACAGAAAACAAACACCACACACGAAGCACAGTGCTGTAGCGACATCGGAGCCAGAGCACACGACCTTCACCTATAGAATAAGCCTCAAGAACTGAGGTGTGAGTAGCCAGTGTGAAGGGTCTGGGGCTCCCCTTTCCCCCTCCCGGGGAGGGGGGAGCTGCGCAGACAGCGGTGCGGCGACGTGTGACGTCACACTAGTTTGCTTGCTTTCTGCTGGGGAGTTCTATCCACTAGTTCGGCTTTTGGTAGCAATTTTAACCAGAATTTTTGTTTGTTTGTTTTGGGGCGCTTACCTTTCTGGGTGCCTGATCCGGTCGATGGCAGACATAGAATGCTCCCAACGACACGGGGGTTTCTATAGGCCACTGCTCCACTTCCCTCTCTGAGGGGGCCTGGTTCTGGCCATGGTCCCCTTTAGACCCTAAGAACTCCATACACATGACTAATGCCAAAGTCCGACATTAGCATATCAGCTTGGGATAGCTCCGGAGAGCTGACAGGGCTCCCCCCAGAAAACAAGAAATAAGTGATGATGAAAAATTATATATTTACTACACATGATGCTACTAAAAAATGTATTGATGTAAAAAAACACCTATAAAGAAAGGGCTTTTGTTGTCACTAAGTAGCTGTAATGTACAAAGTTGTATATAAAGTTAAGTGATTTTTATTTACAAGTATAACATTTTAACATGCACAATTGTATAAAAAAGATACTAACCATGTATTGTTAATACCACTCTAGGGATGAACGTTGGAGTTTGTGGTGTTTGTGGAGTTGGAGGGTGTTGGACTGATGAAGGGTTTTGGTTGGAGGATGGACTAAGTGGGCCTTGACCTGGAGATGGAGGGTGATGTGAAGATATGGGCTGGACAGGAGAAGGAGGGTGGTGTTGAGGATGCGTAGGGGATTGATGCTGTTGGTGTTGCTGGTGTTGTTGTTGTTGTTGTTGTTGTTGTTGTTGTTGTTGTTGTTGCTGCTGCTGCTGTTGCTGCTGCTGTTGCTGCTGCTGTTGTGTGTTGCTGCTGCTGCTGTTGCTGTTGCTGCTGCTGTTGCTGCTGCTGCTGCTGCGTTGTGTTGATGCTGTTGCTGCTGCTGCTGTTGTTGTTGATGCTGTTGTTGTTGTTGATGTTGTTGTTGATGTTGTTGATGCTGTTGATGCTGCTGTTCTTGTGTTGTTGTTGCAGTTGCTGTTGGTGATGCTGTTGTTGCGACTGTTGAGACTTTGTTGCTGGTGGTGAGCAGGAGACGTTGGACTGTGTTGCGGGTAGGGAGGCGGTGGACCCGTTGGTTGGGATGAGGTGAGAGTGAGCAGATGAAACAGTTTGAGAAAGCGACTGAGTGAGTGCTGGCTAGTTGGGATGGGATATGCTGGTGGGGGACCACTTGGACTTGAAGACGCAGTACTACTGTAGTAACTGCTTCCCCCACTGCTTTCTAAACTAATGTCCATCAGTCTTGTCTGTAAAAAAAAAAAAAAAAATAAAAAAAAAATGTGACAAATGCATCAAGCACATGAGAAAATCAGATATATTAATATTTTTATTATAAGCATAGAACAACTTGAACAAATAAAATATAAAATGCTTCATTATTAGCTGTTTTTAGGCGTCTTAGACAGTGATAGTAAAATGACATTGTAATACTTATATCTAGTAATTTAAAAAATTAAAAGAGGCATAATGCGGTGTCATACCTGCTGTTGCATATTATTGTTTCCACTAGACGCATAGCTACTGTTCGAACCTGGAGAGTTATCAATCTGAAGAAATAATAAAATTTTAGGCTTCAAGTTTTATTTAATCCTTTACTTAAATTTTAAAAATATAATATAAAAAAAAGAAGCACAGTTAGCCCTGTTGCCTCAATCATAAGAGTATAAAGTAAAATGTGTGTATATATATATTACCTGTGGTGTGTGTGTGTGTGTGTTTTGCAGATGAGAGCGGCAAGTACACATGGATATCTTTTACTGCCAATTTGTTTTTTTTACAAAACAGTGATTAAGTTAACGATTTCCAATTTTATAATATTTACTTTTGAAATTTCATTTTATTTTGTTCACACCACATTCGGAAAGTGTGTTCCAGTTCTTCCTAACTCAATTAAAGAAAAAATAGTATCACATCTCTCACTTTCTCTCTCTCAGTAATTTTTTTTTTTTGGCTGACTCTCCCCTCTGGATCTACCTATAATCAAAAGTAATCTTCCTTATCCATCTTATCATAGCCTTTCATAAACTGTACATTGTTAGGTTTCCCTTTTTCCTTTTGTCTTTAACATGTAAATTATTTCTGGCACCCAGGTTGGTGGCATGCCTCTGCACGGTTTCTAACTTGGTGTAGAGCTCAGCTTTGAACTCATCAATGTTATCAAGAAGTTTCTTAATGCTTGTCCATCAATATGTAATAATGTCAACCAAAAGTATACTACTTATGTATTAAATACCACAAAAATAAGGATCGACTAATAATTACATTTTCTGTGAAATTTTTTATTATGTTGCAGACAAACTTTTGCCAGAAGGAGTTTGTAATCGCTTAATTGTCCGAATGGCAGAAAACTAGGAAGTTATTAAGAAGATATTTCAACATATGTCTCTTGGTAAAGTAAAAATTTATTTACCTAGGGCCTAATTTTTTTTATTCATTGGTATATTGTAATACAGCACCGAAAAATTACTGCATTTTTACTTTCACTTAAAGTGCAATTGCCATTTCCCAATTTGCCTTTAATGTGTCCGAGTGCCTGCCCCACTTTACAACCACCTCCCACAACCAACGCCCGAGATGAGTGGCCTACAAAAATATGAAATATTCTGCTACTTTGAATTAAAACAAAAATGTTGACTGTAACAAAATGCCTCCTTCTGGTGAGACTTTAGTGGCTCCTTGGTGCTTGTTGCCTATCAAGTTCCACCCAATTCATCCATGTCAGGCCCTTATGAGTCATAAATAAGCCTACTGGGCACCAGAGGCCAAAATCTGACACCTTTAAGAGAGGCAAAGGGGCAGAGGACAGCAAATGACCCCTAACCTAGAAAATGCCACCAAAAAGTTGTACAAATCAAAACAGACATCAACCAAATCCTGAGACTCATGAACCATTCAGTGAAGCAATTCTCCCCTTAGTTACACTTGCACACTACCAAGGGGCAGTGTACCTTCCTCCTCAATCACTAACCTAAAACCCCTCAAGTCATATAATCAGGAAATCAACAAACTGAAGCCCCCAACTTGGGGCAAGGGAGAGTGCAAGGACACACCAGAAGGAGGCATTTCATTATATTCAATGCTGGTTTTCTGGGAGGGTTCCATGGTAAATCCTTAATACTATGTCACCATTGGTGACAGCACCAAGGGGCTGAGGGAAAGCCGCAGGATTTAACCCCCCAAAATGGATAATTAGCGATGAGTTAACAGGCCCTACAGCCACACAAGCCCAACACAGACCAATACCACTCTCTAAATAAGTCGCCAGCACTTTGTTGGACCCCCCTCCCCGAGTTTGAATATCCATCAAAGTCATGTTGTATTTGAAAACTCTGTGGACAGAGCTACAAATCTACAAACACTATGTGCCCAAGAATAGGCTGGCTAAACTTGATGACACTGTGGACAACCTCAGATAAATGGGCCCTAGAACCAGGGACACTGGATCCCCAGAGCACCTAACCCCTCTGGGCACCACTAGTGGTGCAGAGGTACAGTACTGTAATGGCAATGGGCCATAACCAAAAATAATAAATGATGCACCTCTGCCAAATCAATCAAGCATCACTCACCCAGGGAACCCTCTGGAAACCAGCCATTTCATTCTTAGCCAGAAAAGAAGGAAAAGGGTGTAGACAAGTGACCAAAAGAGCAAAACCCTTCTTTTGAAGGGAAGCATGAAACTTTCCAACATAACAACCAGAAGCATGGGTTAACAAATATAGCCATGAAGAAACAATCCACGATTGAAGGGGCAACAAAAAATCATGGAGAAGAGAGAAAACTAAAACCTTGTCCAAAGACCATGAAAACTCAGGACTGTGAGTTTTCAACAGCAACAACAGCAAAACTGTCAACATGAGCAGGCATGAAGTGAAAAAATGCCCAAGAAAACTTGTGAAACTAAGAAATGCAACATTAACCCCAAATGCCAACAGTAGCAGTTCTGTCTGGGCTGAATGAAACTAGGCAACAGGATACGGTATGAGAAGCCTATCCACAAACAATCAAGACAACCATAGGCATAGAAAACAAGGACAGGCAACAGAGAAAATGATGGAAGGAGTGCTAAAAATCCTCATACTGTTGCTACAAAAACCCACAGGCAAGATATGAAAATATCAACCACCTGCATATCATACAAAGTGTGATACACGAGGCAAAAACTCCAAACGATTAGATCAGAGGAAAGCCTCAGAACACTTAAGAAACATCTCTGGGCTGGTCCGCTGAAAGAGGCACCGCAGCGAAAAACAGTGGGTTTGGACAATGGGCCTGAAGGGCCAAAAAGTCAGTCTAGGCTGGTCAAAAGGGAGCCAACAAGAGAACATGGCCAGAGAACATTTCTAGTTTGGACAGAATCCGGATAAACAGCCAGACTGGAATAAAGAAGTAAAGTAAACCCCACCGACCCCAATAACGTGCAAATGAAAAAAAAAAAAAGTCACGTAAGCCAGAAGTCACCAGTTCCACACTGAAGTGAAAAGGTCCGCTCTGGGGTGGCCAAACATTTTGCAAAGCTAATGACAGTACACAATGTTCAAGCTGAACAGGAGAACCAGAAGTGGTATGCCTGACACTCCTCCACGGAATCAACCAGTCCTGAACCAGGGATGAATAGGAATTTGTTAATAGGCATCCCTTCGGTCCAGGCAGGGCCAACTTTAAGCAAATTGGACCAAATGGTCCCAATTGAACAACCCCATGCCCCATGAGCTTTGTGCTAGGGTAATTTCTGCTCCAGTCTTGTCAAGNTATATATATGCTGTGTATATGTATGTATGAATGTATGTCATACCTAACAAAGAAAGCATTACTTGGCCTAGTATGCAGGTTCAATTTGCCAAACAGGATGATTTGAATTATTTTCAAATATTACTTTCCAAATTGGTTTATTTGAATTATTATTATTATGCCCTGTATTATATTATGAACATGAATTCCTGACTTGGGTTAGGTTTGGTAAGGTTTGACGAAATTTCACAATAAAAAATATATAAATTATATACTGTATATAAATAAGTCCTGATCCACTTACAAAGGCATCTGGACAGTATATGGTTGAGTGTGTGTATATATCCCAGGTATTTTATATCCATGTGTGTGTGCGTGAACATGAGAGAGAGAGAGAGGGGGGGGAAGAGCGGGGGGGATAAGGGAGGGGGAAGGAGAGATGGTTTTCGAGGATCATCTTGCCACACTAAGCTCTTCTTATTGCTCAGCTGCAAAGTGAGCAATAAGAAGACAGCATCAACTCTTGCACTCAATACATGAACTTTTAGTCACATTTGCATTACAGTATTTTGTTTTAATATTTTTGTTGATGATTTTTTCCAAAGTTCCAGAATAAGTATGACAAGTAGAAGAACGAAAATCCTGCACTGAATTCCCTGAAGTAAACTACTAGGGGCATTTCTCTATGATGAATGGAGTAAATTTTAATGATATGAGCATCAAGAGGGAATTGTAAATTAGTAAAATAAAATGGTACCCATCATTTAATTTATGAATACTGGGATGGATGCAAAATAACGGACAAACTTGTAGTCAAATTGTTTAAGAAATTTAATGTATAAATATGGTTTAAGGAGAGTAAAAATTTTAGTTGTATATAAGCAGACAAAAATGAAATATATCAGTTTAGTTGAGTGTCTCCCCTAAATACAGCTGTGTTAGGCAACACTGAAATTACTGGCAGTATATTTCGGATTCTTGTGGGTAATCTAAGATGGTTAAACCTCATTACAGAGATAGTGTCAAGTCACCAAGAATTTTGTGGTTATGTTATTGCATGAGAAAGTAAGCACCATTTTACATACAAGTATATTTATTTATTTTATTAGATAAGAAAATTACCATTTTAGAATACGGAATACTTGCAAAAAACTTCAATGGAAGGAGCATTTAGAACACACCACCATTACCTGGAAATAACTCAACTGTTGCCACCATAGCATTAAAGTCACACTCCCCATAATCTACATGACAGTAGTGGCAGTAGAGGGGTGTAACCTTGAGGAGATTTAGTAGCTACAGACATTACAACTCAGGTGGTTGGCAGCTTCAGGTGGTTACCAGCAGTCATGGTTGAGTCTGTATTGGCAATGTTTATAAGAGTCAATATCCAATGCAGATGTAGGCAGAGGTTAGGGTCCAGAAGATGTGGAGGATGTGGTGCGGTGGTCTCTCCGGAAGCTTTCCTCAGTTTCTTGGTCCACTAGTAACTGGTCTACTGTACCCTGGTCCACCATCATACTCAGCTCATTTTCATCAAGCCTACTGTTGATTAAAAAATACTTTTATCATATTAATGACAATATACATTTAACCCAGTGCATAATTAACTGCCATTATTTCCAATTCTACTATGTATAAACTCATAAGCCATAAATATGCATTCACTCCTAGGTTGGCCAATTAATTCAATTGGTGTAACTCCCATTCACAATTGTTTGGGAAGTTAAAAAAAAAGCATTGAATGCAATGAAATGTCATTTTCTGGGTGAGCCCAGGAGGCTATCAGGTTGATATGTGTTATATTTGACTGGGGCATCAGTCAATTGGAGTTGAGCTTACCGGGGACCATGAGCCAGAACTTGGCCCCTCCCCCCCAGGGATGCAAAGGGACCAATGACCTATGGGAAACTCCCATGTATTTGGAGGCTTTCTATGTTTGCCACTGACCAGAGTTAGCACCCAGAAAGGTAGGCATAACAAAACAGACCCCCCACATAGTAAGAATATTGCAACCAAAGACCGAACAGAGAGGCAGAACTCCCCCCTACTTAAAGAAACAAGCTAACAAGCAAATGCCACACTCCACCGCTGGGCCGCTTGTCCGCGCAGCCCTAACCCTCCCTGGGGGGGGATGGGGAGCCTTGGACCCCCTGCGCCAGCTACTCAACAACTCCAGTTCAAATGCTGAGCATCAAAACTCCCTTGTTCGCCTTAGGGTAATTTGCACTGGTAGGAGCACAGGGGACTGCACAGCTGGTTTTCACCTATCATGGCGGCTGGCTCTGTTCTGCCTGGGTATGTTGTCCTCTTGCGGAGGTTTTATTTTTGGTTTCCCCTGCCTGGTGGGGGGTATGCCTTTGCTTGGTTGCCCCCTATCTGTATATTGTGCACTTCTGTTTTTCTGGTAGTACCCCCCCCCGCTATGTCCCCATGAGTGTACACGTCACGGGGGTTCAGTACTTAGAAGGTTGTTGGTAGACTTGGGCGCTAGTTAGCAGTACCCTGCCTGGGCTTCCTGAGCATGTGTTCTGTCTCAGGACCCTGGGAATCCCCACGGGGATGCTTGGGTGGGTCCGATGGATGTGACTCCTGAGACCCCCACTCGCTTTGTGCTAGTTCGAGGGTTGCTCTGTCTTCTTGTCAGGGCACCTGACAGCCGAGTGGACAGCGCTTCGGATTCGTAGTCAAGAGGTTCCAGGTTCGATCTCCAGTGAAGGCAGAAACAAATGAGCAAAAAGTTTCTTTCACCCTGATGCCCCCTGTTACCTAGCAGTAAATGGGTACCTGGAAGTTAGACAGCTGCTACGGGCTGCTTCCTTGGGGGTGTGTAACAAAAAGGCCTGGTCGAAGACTGGGCTGTGGGGTCGCTAAGCTCCGAAACCATCTGAAGATAACCTCAAGATTGCCTCAGGGTGACTCGTCATTTTTGCCTCCGTCATGTTGCCTGCTGGGTCGTGACACCTTCGGCCCAGAGTCCTGTGAGTTTTGTTGCTTGTTTGTGACTCAGTTACCCAATCCTATGATGACTATGCGGGTACAGACAGCACTGGCGTTGCACGTTGTGTTCAGGTGGTTGTAAAGCACTAGGTTATTTGCTACCTGGAAACCCCAAGGCTGCCCCGTTTTGGTTGTAGGGACCCGGGCTTGGAGGTGTTAGTCGCTTCGGTTTTGGTTCCATCCGCACCCGCCTTGTCTTTTCCTTGTTGTGGTTCCATCTGGTCCACCCCACCCCCCTCCCTGCATCCGGCTCCGAACCGTCTGAGAGTTTCGGGGTCGGGGCGGGGTTTCGATGCTCTTGAGACTTGGGCAGTCTCGGGGATTGCCCCTTCCGAGATGGCGACTTAGGCATTCAAGCTTGTTTCCTCCAGCCGTGGTGAATGGGTCTGACCAGTGGGCTCCATTCCTTAGTGTTTTTACGGCTGCCCTGGCTTTTTCTTGTGAGGCCGGGGCTTTGAGGGGGGGGGGACGGCTCGGCCCCTGGGTCTTGCCGTGGAGGTTCCTGGGGCTGAGAGGGGTTGACTGCGGGGCCTTGGCCGCATTGACCCTACTTCGGTTTTTGTGCCCTCGAAGCGGGGCTTGCAGTTGTTAAGAGTGAGGTTTTCCTTCCCCCCTCTGCGTACGAGTTGGTTTCATGTCTGCCCCTTCCCGGATTCGGTTCCTTGTCCCTTCGGGTCCATCGGTTCTGTCATGCCTGTGGGTTCTTTTATCCACTTTCTCCACATTCTATCTAGGACACGTATTTTCCGTCATGTCAAGTTCTTGTTCACTTTGTATTGGGATCCTGCATGGCCATGGGCCCATATGATTTTGTGCCTCTGTGAGTTTGTGCTTGATTATCAGGGGTCTCGAAGGTTCGGGTGGATCTTCGTGCTTGCCATATTATTGGAAAATCTGTCTATTTCCGGTGAGGTTTACTTCTGGTCCTTTATGGGCCTCGTTGGTACTCTTCCATATTGCTTATCGTCTTTCCCCGTTTCATCTAATATTTTTCTCTCCTCTTCTCTTAGTAATCTGTCTCCGCAATTATTATGATCGTTTAATTAACCGTGTAGGCTCCCTCCCCGACGGGATGGTGGAGCCTCCTCGGTCCTCATGCGTTCTGCGCATGGCCCGAGGGTGATCGTTTTGTTATGGTTGGTATAATTACCTAAGTGTAGTTACAGGATGAGAGCTATGCTTGTGGTGTCCTGTCTTCCCAGCACTCTTTGTCATATAACGCTTTGAAATTACCGACGGTTTTGGCCTCCACCACGACCTCACCTAACTTGTTCCAAACGTCTACTACTCTGTTTACAAAAGTGAATTTTCTTATATTTCTCCGGCAGCTTTGTTTTGTTAGTTTAAATCTATGACCTCTTGTTCTTAAAGTTCCAGGTCTCAGGAAATCTTCCCTATTAATTTTATCGATTCCTGTTACTATTTTGTACATAGTGATCATATAGCCTCTTTTCTTCTATCTTCTAGTTTTTGCATATGTAATGCCTCTAACCTCTCCTCATAGCTCTTGTCCTTCAGTTCTGGGAGCCACTTAGCGGCATATCTTTGCTCCATTTCCAGTTTGTTGATTTGCTTCTTGAGATATGGGCACCATACAACCTCTGCATATTCCAGCTTTGGTCTAACAAAAGTCGTGAACAATTTCTTAAGTATTTCGCCATCCATGTATTTAAAAGCAATTCTGAAGTTAGAAAGTGTAGCATAGGCTCCTTGCACAATGTTCTTAATGTGGTTCTCAGGTAACAGTTTTCTATCTAGAACCACCACTAGATCACGATCCACTGATCCCCAGTACCAGCTATTGATACTGGTAATGGCTCCAAAGAGCCTCCACTTATGGGTTATTCATGCCCATGCCACCTTTTGGGTGGCTTAATCTTTATCAATCAATCAATCACCCCTAGATCCCTTTCTTTGTCAGAATTCTTTAAAGATTTCTCGCATAATTTATAGGTTGTGTGGGGTCTATGTTCTCCAAATACACATTTCATAACATGGCATTTATTCACATTAAATTCCATTTGCCAAGTGGTGCTCCATATACACGTACTTATTTTGTCCAGATCTTCTTGAAGGGCATGACAATCATCTATGTTTCTTATCTTCCCTATTATCGTTGCATCATTAGCAAGCATGTTCATAAAATTATGTATTCCATCTGGTAGATCGTTTATGTAGACAATGAACATTACCGGTGCAAGAACTGAACCCTGTAGTACTCCACTTGTGACATTCTTCCAAACCGATACATTGCTTCTGATTACGGCACTCATTTTTCTATCAATTAGGAAATTTTTCCTTCATGTTAGAAGCTTACCTGTCACCCATCCAACATGTTCCAGTTTCCAAAACAACCTCTTACGTGAATTCTGTCAAAAGCCTTTTTTAGGTCCAGATAGATGCAGTCAACTCAACCATCTTTTTCCTGTAAAATCTCTGTGGTTCGATCATAGAAACTAAGTAAATTCGTTTCACAGGATCTTCCAGATCGAAAACCATACTGTCAGTCTGATATCATATCGTTTTTCTTCAGGTGTTTTACCCATTTACTTTTAATTATTTTGTCCAATATTTTGACTATTACACTTGTCAATGATACATGTCTGTAATTGAGGGGGGTCTTCCCTGCTGCCACTTTTGTAGATTGGAACTAAGTTACCCTTTTTCCATACATCAGCTACAACTCCTGTACACAGGGATGCCTGAAAAATCGGTTGAAGTGTAATTACCAAAGTGTAATTACCTAAGTGTAGTTACAGGATGAGAGCTACGCTCGTGGTGTCCCGTCTTCCCAGCACTCTTTGTCATAAAACGCTTTGAAACTACTGACGGTCTTGGCCTCCACCACCTTCTCACTTAACTTGTTCCAACCGTCTACCACTCTATTTGCGAAGGTGAATTTTCTTACGTTTCTTCGGCATCTGTGTTTAGCTAGTTTAAATCTATGACCTCTTGTTCTTGAAGTTCCAGGTCTCAGGAAATCTTCCCTGTCGATTTTATCAATTCCTGTTACTATTTTGTACGTAGTGATCATATCGCCTCTTTTTCTTCTATCTTCTAGTTTTTGCATATTTAATGCCTCTAACCTCTCCTCATAGCTCTTGTCCTTCATTTCTGGGAGCCACTTAGTGGCATGTCGTTGCACCTTTTCCAGTTTGTTGATGTGCTTCTTAAGATATTGGCACCATACAACCGCTGCATATTCCAGCTTTGGTCTAATAAAAGTCGTGAACAATTTCTTTAGTATTTCTCCATCCATGTATTTAAAAGCAATTCTTAGGTAGAAAGTGTAGCATAGGCTCCTCGCACAATGTTCTTGATGTGGTCCTCAGGTGACAGTTTTCTATCTAAACCACCCCTAGATCCCTTTCTTTATCAGAATTCTTTAAAGATTTCTCACATAATTTATAGGTTGTGTGGGGTCTATGTTCTCCAATTCCACATTCCATAACATGGCATTTATTCACATTAATTCCATTTGCCAAGTGTTGCTCCAAATACTTATTTTGTCCAGGTCTTCTTGAAGGGCATGACAATCATCTAGGTTCTTATCTTCCCTATTATCTTAGCATCATCAGCAACATGTTCATGTAATTCTGTAATCCCTGGTAGATCGTTTATGTAGACAATGAACATTACCGGTGCAAGAACTGAACCCTGTGGTACTCCACTCGTGACATTCCTCCATCCGATACCTTGCCTCTGATTACGGCCCTCATTTTTCTGTCAGGAAATTTTTCATCCATGTTAGAAGCTTACCCGTCACCCCTCCAATATGTTCCAGTTTCCAGAACAACCTCTTATGTGGAACTCTGTCGAAAGCCTTTTTTAGGTCCATAGATGCAGTCAACCCAACCATCTCTTTCCTGTAAAATCTCTGTTGCTCGATCATAAAAACTGAGTAAGTTCGTACACAGGATCTTCCAGATCGAAAACCATACTGTCTGTCTGATATTATATCATTTCTCTCCAGGTGTTCTACCCATTTAGTTTTAATTATTTTTTCCAATATTTTGACTATTACACTTGTCAATGATACAGGTCTATAATTAAGGGGTCTTCCCTGCTTCCACTTTTGTAGATTGGAACTATGTTAGCCTTTTTCCACACATCAGCTACAACTCCTGTAAACGGGATGCCTGAAAAATCAGTTGAAGTGGAATGCTGAGCTCAGGTGCACATTCTCTCAGAACCCATGGTGAAACTCCATCTGGACCACTGCTTTGTTCTTACTTAGCTCCTTGAGCATTTTTCCACTTCGTCTCTTCCACCTCTATGTGCTCTATGTTGTTCTCTGGAATCTTATTGTGTCTGGTTCCCTAAAGATTTCATTTTGTACAACACACTTTGGACTTTTCGTTTAGTGTTTCACACTTTCCTTTTCATTTTCCGTGAATCTATTTCCCATTATTCACCTCTGAATATTATCCTTTACCTGCAATTGGTTGTTTATGAATTTATAGAATAGACCTGTT
>WNGS01000009.1:2573253-2595073 GCA_020271785.1 Procambarus virginalis
ATATATATATATATATATATATAATATATATATAATAATATGCGCACATATACATATACGCACACACGACACACTTGCATAAACACACAAGTTATTATGTAACTAATGAACTCAACCTTGTAAAGGATTCAAACCTTAGATAGCCTGGTGCTCCAAACATGCTAGCGTATTCAGTATTTTATCCACTTTACCATTGCAGACTTTACAAAAGTTGTTGATATCCGAGGCTATTTGACCAACAACCTGAAAGCACTCACAATGGGAAGAGAACACAGATCGTTTTCATCAAATCACTCGCTCACTGAGGAGAACGCGAGCCTCAATGTACAACACACTTGCATTAACGTTGTGGCTCGTGTTCTCCTCAGTAAGTGACTGATTGATGAAAACGTCCGGTGTTCTACACACACAGAAAGCACAATAGTGTGATACATCAAATGAACAAATCCACAAGGGCTGGGATGAGGGTTCGACATGTGTCCGAGATGATCCCAGACACGCCTTAGTCGATTGCGCTACGACATGGTTAAAAGAATTACAACCGAAAGTGCTACTGCCCTCACACGGATCCCGCAGCCTCTCTGAGACACAAACCCAGTTTTTTTTTTTTTTTACACAATTCCCCCCATGTACCCAAGCTGTGTCAACAAGCTGTTCTACCTCTTCACCCTTACTTCTGTCTGGTTTGTGTCTCAGAGAGGCTGCGAGATCCATGTGAGGGCAGTAGCACTCCCGGTTGCAATTATTTTAACCATGTCATAGCGCAATCGACTAAGGCGCGTCTGAGATCATCCCGGACGTTGGTTCGAACCCTCATCATGACCCATTTGGATTTGTACATTTGATAGGTGTTCTCTTCCCATTGCGAGTGCTTCCAGGTCGTTAGTCAAATAGCCTTGGCTATCAATGACTTTTGTAAAGTCTGCAATGGTCAAGTGGATAACGTACTGGATAGACTGCCATGTTTGGAGCACCAGGCTATCTAAGGTTTGAATCCTTCATGAAGTTGAGTTCATTAGTTCATTAGTTACATATAACTTGTGCGTTTATGCAAGTGTGTTGTACATTGAGGCTCGCGTTCTCCTAAGTAAGTGACTGATTTGATGAAAACGATCAGTGTTCTCTTCCCATTGCGAGTGCTTTCCGGTTGCTGGTCAAATATCCTTTGCTATCAACAACTTTTGTAAAGTCTGCAAATTGTCAAGTGGATAATGTACTGGATACACTAGCGTGTTAAGGTTCGAATCCTTTACGAAGTCGAGTTTTTTAGTTATATATATATATATATATATATATATGTATGTATGTATGTATGTATGTATGTATGTATGTATGTATATGTATCATTCACCAGGGTAATAGGAGTCTGGAACACCCGACCTCCTGCATGAGAGGCGAGTGCTCTGTTGACTGAGCTAGTGAACTAGCTACTATAAGGAAAAATTTCAGAGGCACCAAACCACTGCCTAAACTGAAACTTTAAGCCTTCCCTGGGCTGCCACTTGAGCATAGTAGTAGTCTACTGTGGTCTACTGTTTAGCAAAAGGTTTCCTTTGCAAACAGAGAGGTAGACGGTTGGAACAAGTTAGGTGAGGTGGTGGTGGTGGAGGGCAAAACCATCAGAAGCTTCAAAGCGTTATACGACAAAGAATACTGGGAAGATGGGACACCACGAGCGTAGCTTTCATCCTGTAACTACACATAGGCATTTACATTTAAGTAATTACACACACACACAGTAGATGTGTGTGTCATCTAAGTAGTAACCTAATTACTTACATGACACACACATATACATACACATGTGCAGTACAATGGGGCCTCGACTTACGATGCTAATCCGTTCCCAGAGATGGATCGTAACTCGAAATATCGTAAGTCGAAGCGATTTTTCCCATAAGAAATAAAGGGAATTGAATTAATCCGTTCCCCACCCTCCAAAATATTAACATACAAATACATTTTATACTGAATACAATGTTTTTTTCTAGCTACAATACAGTACCAAAGTTGATCTTGCCTTTATGGAGAGCTCTTGATGATGTATGGAAGATGGTGATGAGGGGGGAGGAGGAGAGTTGTTACTGTTTGGAAGGGGAGTCCCCTTCCATTATAACATCAGGCAGTGAGGACCTTTCTGGTGTGCTCTCCCTGGCACGTTTTGCCTGCATACCACTAGGTCCTGGTTGTGGTTCAGTGCTTGTTTGTCTCACTACAAATTTGTCAAGAGACATTTGTTTTTCCCTTCATTTTAACATTTGTTTGTAATGATGCATCACAGTGTCATTGAATAGGTTAAGGCCTACTGCAGCTTGATTTGGGTGAGTCGTTTCAGCAAAGATTTGCAATTCTTCCCATGCTACACACATTTTCTTAATTGTTGAGGAAGAGACATTCTGTACTCTTGTTTCTGCTCTATGGTCATCCTTACATGGGTTTTCATATGTTGAGCCTTACCACTGACTTTCCTGGGACTCGTGGCGTGATATATATTAATTACTTAATGTTCAATATGCAAAAAATCATGACAAACGTGGAATTTTTTATAGGCGCGATCGTCACTAAGCGGGCAGCTGTAGTAAACTGAGGCAGGTCGGACCGCGTGACCGGGAATCACTCGCTCGGTCGACCTGAACGTGTACCAACAAATATCAGAAGTCGACGACACCATCGGATGTCGAGTCGCATTTTTCGATCAAATTTACATCGTAACTCGAAATTATCATAAGTAGGGGCAATCATATGTCAAGGTGCCACTGTATATATAAATGTATAGCTGTAGCTTAAAATAATTCAGAACAGCTATTGGTTTTGTAAACAGACTTTTTTAAGAATGCTTTCAAGCATTTTGCTCTCTTTCTTCTCAAAAAATGGTAAATATATGTATAACGGTAAATATAATACATTATAATCTGCGGTACAAAGTTCTCATGGGCACACAAGAAAACTTTTTAAAGATTATTGCCAATTTGGGCATAGACTCTCAAAAAAGGTTTCCATCCCTGACCTAAATGCAGTTTCACAAAATGTTTCATTTTTTTTTTTCCACCACCAGCCTGCATATTCTGCTGAGCCTTCTTGGTCTTTGAATCAGGTGTTTGTGTTTCTTTCGTCTCCTTTGTTATCAGTTGCCCCTCGTTTTTTTATTTTGTTGCTGGCCTTCACCTCCATTTGAAGGAGGTGAAGGTTTAGGACCTTGTTCTCCCCTAGAAGTGTAGGTATTATTCTTTTGGCTCTATTGCGGTTTCTTCATTGTGGCCTTTTTCTTTTCAGAGTCAGCTTGAGATGGTTGGCTTCCAGAGGTTATTGATTTTTTAGTTATTCAACTGGTGGTAATTACCTAGTGTAGTTACAGGATGAGAGCTATGCTCATAGTGTCCAGTCTTCCCAGTACTCTTTATCATATAATACTTTGAAATTACTGATGGTTTTGGCCACCACCACCACCTCACCCAACTTGTTCCAACCATCTATCACTGTTTGCGAAAGTGAATTTTCTTATAGTTCTTCGGCAGCTTTGTTTAGTTAGTTTAAATCTATGACCTCTTGTTCTTGAAGTTCCAGGTCTCAGGAGTTCTTCCCTATCAATTTTATCGATTCCTGTTGCTATTTTGTATGTAGTGATTATATTGCCTCTTTTTCTTCTATTTTCTAGTTTTGGCGTATTTTATGCCTCTAACCTCTCCTCGTAGCTCTTGTCCTTCAGTTCTGGAAGCCATTTATTTGCATATCTTTGCACCTTGCATCATTTGTTGAGATCTTGAGGTTATCTTGAGATGATTTTGGGGCTTAGCGTTCCCACGGCCCGGTCCTCGGCCAGGCCTCTTTTTTTTGTTACACACCCCCAGGAAGCAGCCTGTAGCAGCAGTCTAATCTCCCAGGTACCTATTTACTGCTAGGTAACAGGGGCATCAGGGTGAAAAAAACATTTTGCCCATTTGTCTCCGCCTCCACCGGGGATATAACCCGGAACCTCATGACTACAAATCCGAAGCGCTGTCCACCCAGCTGTCAGGCGCCCTCAGTTCAGTCCAGTTCAGTTATGGCGGTCCATGGTGCCATTCCGGAAATCTAGCCAACTTGTAAATAGGCCTATGTTGTTTGGAAGTTTGTCATTGGCATAAGTATTTTTTAAATTGTCGTGGGATGATATCTGGGCTTGAGAGGACAGTTTTGGAGGTCTCCTAGGGTCTTAATAACTTTTACCTAGTCAAAGTTCCAGGTCCTCTTCGAGCTTGTGTTGCCCTGAGTAGGTCTCTTTCCTTTGGGGGTTTGATCTTTGCTTTCTGCCTTCCGTGCCAAGTCCCATTTTTTCTCATCTGTGGTGAGGAAGCTACAGGGAGCTATCATTCAGCCCCTCCAAAAACCAGTTTTGAATGAAATGAAATGCCACTATTTTGGGACTGAGGATGAGGGAGTAGCTTCTGTGTTGCTGCCACCTAGTAGTGGTCAGCTGTTACTAAGGGTGTATGACCAAGCTATTGGGTGGACTGTTTGCCGAGTCATTTTCTGCATTGTTTGTTTACTTTCTGTGAACCTTGTAACTTGTCTGTTTTGCTTCACTTTCTTTTTTGGGGGATTGGATTCTTTGGTTAGGGTGATCATGAGTTCCTGCTCCCTGTGCCTCTGTGAAGGTGAGGATGAGGTTTGGCCTCTGATCTCCAGTAGGCTTTTGAAGACCTGCAAGGGCTGATGTGACTTATGGGTGTGGAGGTATCTCAGTGCAGCTAACTACACAGAGCTACCGAGGCCCTCCCAGAAAGAGGCATTTCATTAATTCAACGCTGTGTTTTTCTTCACTTTCCCGACAGTCACACTCCATTCCCACACCAAATAATGTACTTCATAATCATTTATCTTCAGTTTAATTTTGTTTGTTATAATCTTACTCCAGACCATTCCTCTCTAGTCATAGAAATATTTGCTTAATACTGGTGAATATTTTTTAAATAATTTATTTGGTGTTATGATGACAGGCATCAAATAAATATCATATTTGAAATATTAGATTTACCCTCAAAACATCAAATAATATGATAAAATATTATATTAAATCACAAAACCATCAAATAAGATATTTAGTTAGTTTTAGATTAAACCACTTGGTAGTGTATAGTGTTGCTAAGTTTGTTATCTTGAGTGTCTCTCCTTTATTAGAGCCTAAATACCCCAATATTGGGAAGTGTTAGTAGCATTCTTACCATTGTCTCTACAACCCCGTGTGCTTCACCCCAGTTCATGGAGGAGGCGAGTGTTTCTACCTTACCAAACTTTCTACCAGATAATAAGAGTGGCTACAAAATCTTGCAGCAAAGCAGTTACTCCTCTTTACTCACCTGACAGTAGTTTTTATTTGATGTGTGATATTCTATTTATATTCTAGCAAGCACTTGAGTAATACTGAAGTTTGATCATTATGGATGAGTCTCACTGAAGTGTTGGCTAGGACAAGACTCACACATAGTATCGTTCACATCTGCATAAACAGGATTGATGCTTTACTGGGGTTGTACTTAATGGCGGCCACTGCTCTCTGCATTAAATGTACCTTTTCAATAAAGCTAAATTTTTAATACGTTTACTTCGGTCAGCCATATGGCTGTTGGCCATACTCATCTTAACATTTCAATTTAATAGACAAGATTTTTTTCTGTGCTGTATTATAATCAAAAGATTGTTGATCAAGTATTTGTAATTTTGTCTGTTCTCCAGTGTTTTTGGAGAAGAAAAAGTACAATGAAATGTGTTTGTGTGTTTTATGTCATGTACTGCAGTCTTTATAGAACATCTTATGTATTCATTCATTGCTGCATTTCTTATTTCAATTGTGAAAGTTATTTAATTATTCGCCCATGTATTTTCATAAGGAGTCCTTGCATGCTGGACCGGAAGCCAGATGGCATCTACAAGAACAAAGTAAGCATGTAGGCAGTTGTATTTTTCTGCAGGTTGGCAGTGAGAGGCAGCTCCTCAATACCAAGCATATGAGGAGCAGCCATATTCGGTATATTCTTTTTCAGTGTTAAAAAAATTTCTGAAGGTTGTAGTTCCTTTGAAATACAACAGTGTAGCAACTGTCATAAGAACATTTTTATCGCAGAATGCAATTTAACCAAAAATCCTGTTCCTGAGTGAACACTGCACTGTCAATAGGAGGCTTTTTGTGTTGAACCCTTGCTGCTCCCAAGTTGAAGCTGGCCAACCTCGACACTACAAGCCAAAACTGAAATGACAATGATATCCACTTATTAAAGTGTAACATGAAGGTCATCTACAGGAGGTTGTTACCAGCTACTGTTTTCTTTTTTTTATATATATATATATATATAGTTTTCCACTTCTCTTAATAGGATTACTCTCAAGCTTTGGTGGCAACTTAATTCAACATCGTCATGTTTATGAATTTCTTCACTGTTTCCATGTATTTGGATGTGAGAGTTCTTAGTGTCTTATCATTGTGTTGACATTAAGTGTAAACCTACAATCATTCAAATATTTATTAAAGATAGATCTCATGCAAGTCCCAGCCAGAAGCAAATAATGTTAAAGGACTTGTCGTGCAGTTGAGCCTCAACGTGTGTGTGTGTGATGGAACTTTTGTAATTGGGGAAAACCAAGTAAAACTTTTTTATATGATAATTTTAGAAACAAGTTTGACATGTATACAAAGTGATGCGATGTTTATGTAAAACTGTGGTATTAAACTGTTTTTCTTGTCATTGAGGTGTTCAACCTTATGATTTATTTTTTCAAAGTTTTTTTATAATTTAATAATTCAGATGTTCTGGGCTGCAGTGTGTATCACAAAGATGATTTACCTTTGGTCAATTATGATATAATGTATAATTTGTGTGTGTGTATGTGTGTGCGCGCGCAATATAGAGTATTTGTAATTTATGGGTATTGCCGCCTTGCTAGATGGCACCACGTGTGTTATGTTTATATTAAGTAGCTTTTTATTAAGGTGTTCGTATGTTCCATTTGCCTTGAGAAGGTAAAGGAATTATAATTTTGTTATACCAGTACTATTAATTAGAAACTAAATACATATATTGGTTGTTATAATGGAAATAATAGCACAAGAAAATTCTGTAATTGTGAACATTATAAGTACAAATTCATTAGGTGTACATATTTAACAGAAGGACTTTATAGCTAATATATATAGAAATATTCTTTGATTTGTGAATTTCACCATGACCAATATTCACTGTGATGAGGGAGCTATTAAGTATATTTAAGGCTATTTTCACCTTCATGATTGGAAATTTGAAGCACAGAATATTCATCACAGAGATTAATAGATAAATATATGATATAGAGAATGTTATCTGTAATTACAACATCACATATATAAGTTATGCTTACACTTGGTAAGATTGAGTCACATTTTATACTGAGTATACATTACTGATACATGATGATGTCACCATAATTCAGTATTAACAGTAGTATAGTTAACAGCATTTGATTAGGTACATAGCATTATATTTTGTTATTGAAGAGTATATATTGGGGGCTTGTAAGTGTAATTACTGTGTGTGTGTGCATGTGCATGCATGTGTGTGTACATAGGTTGTTTGTGCAAGTGTGAGTAGTGAGTATACAGTGCCTCTATACATATACACATTACTGTATATATATAATTTGTATGTATATATGTAATGTATGTATGTACCTAGTAGGCCAAGTTGCCAGACAAGCTGAATTTTCTTGATATTATATATTTAAATTGATTTTTGTTATTATGGAATGATAAAGTTTTCTATTACAGTATATATGATTTTATATTTTTAATTTGAGCCAAAACTAACATAGAAATTTGATCAAGCCTAACCTACCGAACCTAAACAAATATAACGGTCAGTAATTAATTTTCTTAACCCTTAGACCGGGCAATATATGAATTGACAAAAAATAATTTAACAAGTTTTTAAAACTTGCACAAACACTTTCCAATTTTTTTTGCATAATCAACTAGGCAAATGCTCCAACTTTGTCTAAATGATCACAGCATAACTTGAAAAACCAGAGAATCAAAATTAATTTTAAAACTGAATATTGAAAAACTTCAGATTTTCAATTCAGAATAAAAAAAATATGAACTATCATTAACTGTTTATTTAATGTTATTATTCTCTCAGAATAGTATATGATCTTCATTTTCATTAAATTAGAATGTAGGTTTTTAGTTTAGCTTACTATAAAAAAAATCATCAATAGGACATTTGAAATATGCGGCAAATTTAGACCAAAAAAAATTATAACTCCTAATGTGTAAAGTTTATGAAAAATCCATTCCGATGGGATTGTAGGACAGACAGCAGAGCACACAATATGTCAAAATAGTGAGAATCGGTTAATAACTGGAATTTTAGAAGCCACTCGAAGTTGAAACTCTGGTTTCAGAGATAATTGAAGTTAAAGTTATCAGCAATGAATAAAGGTAGTTTTAATTCGTTAATTTAATTGTATGTTTTAATAAATATTGTTTGGGATTCGTACTCGAATATGTGAAAGTTGTAGGTCAATATGTGTTGAAATGAAGTCAAGAAAAAATAACCCCCAAAAAACACAAATACTGGTATAGGGATAATTATAATAAATATATTGATTTCGGGGATATATTTAGGGTATCCTTTATATACGTGAAAAAGCCCTAATATGGCCCCTAATCATCAAAACAACCTAAAGAGACAAAGAAAATAGAGTTTGAAATCAGAGAAAATCAGCCCCCAAAATTAAAATCCCCAAGTTTTGCTAGTTGTGACTGCCTTATTTGTTGACCAATTTCATTCTGTCTTCACATAGTTATGAAAATATATGCATTCTCCAGGATGTAAAGGTTAAAACAAAATCAGATAATATACAAAGGAAAAAAATAACTAAAATCTTAAAAAAAAATCTGAAAATTTTTTTTGGGGACATTGATGAAGGTAACATATATTAACATTGGACAATGTATTTATATGATATATAACAAAATAGATCATATTAACATAGTTATTCATTGTTTTGTGTTGTTATATATTACTCGGCAATGATATAAAGGTACCAACTGCATATCCACTTTGTGGACACTTCATACTACTATTCTTCTTCTTTGAGCATAGGACAGTTGCTTGCATTTCTTTATTACTGCGTAATCCTTCAGTTACAGTTGATTAACTGCATAATAATTGAGCAATAATTGAGCAGTTGATTAACTGCTGCTCGTTATTTGGTTAACAGTTTTATTAGGAGCTGTTCTTCTCATCAATAAAACGTTCTTATTTTTAAAAAATTCGTCTAAAATCAATTTCTGAAAATATTTTCATGAGAGTTTCACGACACTGAAGCCAATAAGTTTGAGATTTGTTTAACATTTTTAAGTTATTTTTACATAATTCGAATATTTTTCGATGTTATGCCTCCTAAATCCGCAGTAATATGCGCAGTCTAAGGGTTAAATAATAATACTAGAGTAAACCAATTTGAAAAGAAATACTGGTATTTGAAAATAACAAAAAAAACTCTGCATGTTAGGCACATTGGGTCTTGTATACTTGGGCAAGTACAGTAGTATGGTTCTGGAGATCGATATATATATATAATATATATATATATATATATATATATATATATATATATATATATATATATATATATATATATATATATATATATATATATATATATATTTATATATATATATATAATATCAGTATATTTTGGTAGCAGTCTCTCTTGTAAACATACAGTATGTTATTAAATATGACCGAAAAGGTAAGTTTAATAATTCTAACACAAATTTTCTCAATATTTCTTATGTTTCTTTTCACTGTCAACGGTAATTGAAAAATCAGTTCTCCAAAATTCATAAAATGATAAAAAAAAAAATTTGGAGAACTGATTTTTCAAATCAGTTCAGGAAAGGGAAAGGTGCCCTTTCCCGACTGCGAGGCTCTTGGAGGGCGACTTTTGGCAGAACTGGTCAAGGTGGGGTTACCTGTACCTCTTCCCTCCGGTCCAGCTGTTGCTTCAGGTTCTGGCTTGGTTGGCGTCCTACAAAGAAAGAGTAGTCCTCTTGCCCCCTTGGTGGTTGGGCCAGCCTTGGTTCCAGGTGCTGCTTGATCAGTGTGCGAACCAGGACGTTTTCCGTGGCTACACCTCTTCTAGCAGATCAGACCCATCTCACACACAGCTGGTTCGGTCTTCTCCACTCTTCACGTCTGGTCTTTTTGATATGGGTTTATCACCATTTGCACGGTGATTAGGTGGCTTCATTGCAGATGTCCCACTGAAGAGCTTCGTTGCTGGTGTCCCACCTGAGAGCTTCGTCTTACTGACAGTATGAAGTTTCCTGGCGTTCTTTCCGCCATTTTCTCTCTGTTCGTAGGTTGTCTTCTATTTCTGATTGGGTTTCTTGTCCTTTCTGTCTTGGCTTTTTCAGGACCGTCATTTGGTGCCTAATACTGCCTCCTCGTATCATGCGGTGCTAGCGGAGCTGCTCCAGCTTGCGTTCGGGGTGGATGTCAATTCTGCCCCGTTCTGTGAGCTTTCTCGTGCTTTGTTTCACCTCCAGCCTGCTCATGCGCCACTTGAGCCATCTTGGTCCTTGGACAGGGTGCTCTCTTATCTTTCCTCTCCGCAGTTTATGGTTACTCCTTTGGTTCATGATTGTTTTTCCACGTCTCTGTTTCTGTTGGCATTGACCGCTGGGGTCAGGCCGGTGAGCTTTATGCTCTCTTCCAGTGCAGGGGTTTCTGCTCTTTTGGTCCTGGTGGTCGGTATGTTCGGTTGCAGCCTTTTCCTTCATTTCTGGCGAAGAATGAGACGGCTGCTTTCTGGAGGGGTCCTTGGGTCATTGATGCTTGGTTGGTCAGGTCGGGGATGTATCATGTGTTATATCCGGTTACAGCTCTTCGCTGTTATCTGTGCGCTTCGGATTCGGTGGCTAGGGATGCGCTTTGGGTTGATCCTGTTTCCCTTGTTCGCTGTTCCAGGGCTCGGGTCTCCCAGGTTGTCGGCAGTGTTATTAAGTCTAGCTACCTTGCTGTCTATCCTCGTGCCCATGACGTTAGGAAGTTTGCTGCATTGGCTGCTGCGGGCAGCCCCTGCTGTGGGCAGCCCCTACGGCTCTAGGGAGCCATAGGGGCTGCCCACAGAAAACTAGCGTTGAATGTAATGAAATGCCATTTTCTGGGTGGGTCCCCGAGGCTTCCTGGCAACCCTCCCTCCCTCCGGTCGGTAGTTTTTCGCATTGTTTGATGCTTTGCTTCCGAACTGGAGCGCTAGGTAGCCAGCGCAGGAAGGAGAGGGTTGTGCAGATGAGTGGCATGGAGGTGGAGTGTAACATTTGCTTGTTTGCTTGTTTCCTTGAGATTGGAGGACAGTCTGCCTCTCTTTTCGTTTTTTTGTTGTAATTTTCTTACCATGTGGGGTTTTTGTCATGCCTACCAATCTGGGGTAGCTAATCCTGGTCAATGGCAAATAAGGAAACACCCCAACCACACGGGGGTTTTCCAGGGCCATTGCTCCCTGAAACCTTTCTGAGGGTGCCAGGTTCTGGCTCATGGTCCCCGATAGGCTGAACTCCATAGACTAATACCCTTGTCTAATATATCATACATAAGCTTGATAGCACCATGGAGCCTCTGGGGCTCACCCAGAAAATCTCTGCTTTTTCAGGACTTTATAAAGTGGAAAGTACCAAATTCTACTATCTAATTGTCTTTTACATCAATATACAGTATATACGATGGTCCACATAGTTACAAAGAGTACTATATAAACAGGAAGATGGGTTGGTTATATAAATATTATTATTACCAAGATTACAGCTAATTAAGTATTGAGAAGCATTTATATATTAATGTGTGTGGGACAGTGGATGATTACTCGGTCTGTCAGGTTAAGCAGTGTTGGGTCTGGTCAGTCACTATTATGTGGATAAAATGACTTTATTTTAAGTCGTTCCACCCCCTCCCTGTCCGGCCCATTGTTGCCGTGAGGGGGCTTGGTGGGCGGGTGCCGGAGTGTGATGTTCCATGGGACAGTCTTCTGCCCTTTTGTGACCTTATGCTCCTGCTGCTGTCCTCAGAAATTCTGCTGGGCGTCTTTTCCTTTTCCTTATATTTCGTTTTTCTCCCCCCTTTTCTCCTTTCTAATTGTCATTTCCCGTTGACCTTTTGCCTGTTTTGATTATTCTTTCGGCCTTCTTTTGTTTTGACACCCGGGTGTTTGAGGAGGCATACTCTTGCACCTGTAGAACTGTAGTACCCTACGTCTCGAATGAGGGGACATTTTATTGTCAATCCTCCTTTCGTCACTGAACCCGATCTCGACGGACTGATGGTTCTTAAGGTGGCATTTGTGGGGCGTATACTGTACTCGTGACGCAAGATTGGCAACATGTCTCTTGTTGGGTGTCTTGCCTCTAACTGGCTCCGTGGTGGGTGTGGGGGCACATTTGTGAATGAAAGTCTGACCTCTCGTTGTATGTCTAATTCTGTTCCTCTTATACCTTCTCAGGCTTGTGGGGTGGACGACCAAGCCCCCGAGTTGGACCATGTTGGAAGCTCGGTCTCTGTAGCCCCTGCTGCATTGGGCCCCAACCTTGCTCCTCTTTTGACCCTCCTGACTACTCCCATTGTCTCCCCCTCCCTCTGTGGTTGGGTCGAGAGCCACAAGCCGCCAGTGGTGACCACCTCGTCCCCTGGTACGGCTCAGTCTCTCATTGTGACTACTGCTCCTTTTAACCCCTCTGGGGGTTCTCAACGCCGTCCACGCCACGGCCGCACTCGCTCGATCCCTTCCCGTACTGATGCGTACCAGGCCTTGTTTGGTCCCGCTTCGTGGGCCAAATACATTGGTCTCCTCCCTCTGAATTCTACACCTTCTGACGATTTCTCCCTCCATAGGCACCTTGTTGATTCAGTAGATGCCTCTGTTACTTTCAACCCCACCAGTCTCGGAACACGTGTCGTTGCTGCTTCTTCTCAGGATGCAGCCACCCGCTTGGCCGCCTTATCCTACCTTGATAAGACCCATGTTCGGGTCTCCAAGAACATTATGTTGAATGCCAGTGTTGGCACTATTCTCCTCCCACCCCATGTTGCAACTGGTGTTAGGAACCTATAGGATTGCCACGAAGATACTTGGTATATCCTCGAAGCCCAGGGCCATTCTGTCCTCCAGGTAGACACGTTTACTCGTCCCCCTTGTGGTCGTCGCCATCAGCCCCTTCGGGTTGTGAAGTTTACCTTTGATGGTAGGACCCTTCCGCCCTCTGTCATTCTTGCTGATACTCCTGGCTCCGTCCAGGAGTACATTCCCTCTCTTCAGCTCTGTAATAAGTACTGGAGGTTTGAGCATGGTGCCCTCCGGTGCTCCAGTACTGTCTCTCTCTGTCACTTGTGTGGGGACAAAGGTCACTCTAAGTCAGAGTGCACTTCTCCCTGGGCTCACTGCCTCAATTGCGATGAGGCCCACCCTACCTTCTCCCGAGCGTGTGTACATTACAAACTTGAGGCAGCCATCCTCACCTTGAAGCACCGGGAACGTTTGTCTTTTCCTGAGGCGAAGCACCAAGTTCGCCATCTTTCCCCTTTCGCTACTGCCTCTTATCCTCTTGTGTTGCGCTCTTCTTCTCCTCATCCTTCCCACCTTCCTCGGTCTCACAACCGTTTCCAGGTCTTATACCCAGACATGCTCACCGCCGCCTCCTCTGTTCCTTTAAGTTCTGCCCGGAAGGGTCCCCCGTCTGGGGTTGCCCTTCTTTTTACCCGGTCTGTCTTGTCTTTTTCCTCGTCTCCCTTCGATCCTCCGTCTCTTAACTCTCCACACCACCTGTCAGTGCGGGCTGAGGTCCATCAACTCTCCCAGTGGCCGTCGTGTTGTTTGTTCTCGCTCTGCTTCTCCTGTTGAGACGCTTGAATCTGTTGCCCAGTACATTGTCGTTGCGACACCTGTCTCTTTGAGTCAGAAGTGAAAGCCTGGTTTCTCTCCTTCCTCCTCCCCGGCAAGTAAGAAGGCTTCGCTTTCTTCCTCACCCCCTACTTCTGACACACTCGCTCCATTCCCTCCCGTTTCGGTGGTTGCGCCCCCTGTTCCTGCTATGGAGGTTTCTTTGGCCCCCGCTTTTTACCCTTTGTTTCTTCATTGTCCTCTGTTGCTGTCCTGTCTCTTCTTGTCAATGTCTATTCGTCAATGGAATATTCACGGATATTACGCCAATTTCCATGAGCTCCAACTTCTGATTTCTCAGTTTTCACTCCTTTGTGTCTTGTCTCCGGGAGCCAATGCTTGGTGCTCGTCCTGGTCACTTCCGTGGTTATTCCTTTCTCTTTCCCCCATCCCTCCGGCTTTTGCTGGTGCCCGTTCCTCTCCTGCTCTCTTGATTTGTTCTGATGTTCCCCCTACTTTTTTCGTCGCCTCTCCAGTGTTCTGCTGCACGTGTCTTTGTGGGTAAATTGTACACGGTTTGTTCCATTTACCTCCCCCAAAATATCCTGCTTTCTCTTCCCAATCTTAAACACCTACTGGACTTCTTGTCGTAGCCTGTGCTCCTGTTGGGTGATTTCAATTGTCAACATGTTCTCTGGGGTGATGTCCCGGGGTCGTCTTCTCGAACCGTTCATCCTCTCTTCTTCCCTGTCTCTTCTGAATTCTGGTGAGCCCACACATTTGGGCTCTCGGACTCGCACCCTTTCCTGTCTTGATCTTTCTCTCTGCTCGTCGTCTCTTTACTTGGATTTCACGTGACGAGTTCTTGATGACCTCCATGGCAGTGACCATTTCCCCATCCTTGTTACCTTTTTCTCTTTTCACCCTCCCTTCTCCTTCCCTAGGTGGCAGTTTGCTAAAGCAGACTGGAACCTATTTACACTCTCTGCTGCTCTCTCTGACCTCTCCATTCTGCCTCTCCCTTGCGCCCTCCTCCTTTTTCATGACACCATCTTCAATGCTGCCCTCCACTCTATTCCTCGCTCTTCCTCTCGGGGACCATGGAAGTGTGTTCCCTGGTGGAATGTGGACTGTGCTTGGGCTGTCCGCTGTAAGCGTGCAACCTGGAAGAAACACCGCCTTCGGCAGACGGCTGATTCTTTTCTTTTGTTTTGAAAGGCGAGTGCGGTAGCCCGTAGGGCATCCATACAGCTAAGCATGAATGTTGGATGTCTTATGTTTCCACCATTACGTCCGAAACTCCTCTGTTGCAGATCTGGAAGTGTGCCAGCAAGATAGCGGGTAAGTTCGTTCTCGATGTCTCTTGGGACATCCCCTAAGGACTTCCGCCCTATTGCCCTCAGGAGTTATGTCTGCAAACTCTTTGAACATATGGTTAACATTCGTCTGCTGTGGTTCTTAGAACACAATCACCTCCTCTCCCTTTCTCAATATGGTTTTTGCAAGTGCTGCAGCACAACAGATGTCCTGGTGAACTTGGAGGTCTATATTCGTACTGTACTGCTTTTGCTGCGAAGACCTCCATTGTTTCCGTCCTTTTTGACCTAGAAAAGGCTTACGACACCACTTGGCGATATCATATTCTGTCCCAACTTCATTCTTTTGGCCTTCGTGGTAATCTCCCTCTCTTTCTCCAAAGCTTCCTCTCTTGTCGTTCCTTTCGAGTGAGGCCTGGTACCACTCTCTCTGCCTCTTTTCAGTAATACGAGGGTGTGCCCCAAGGTAGTGTTCTGAGCACTACACTTTTTCTGGTTGCCCTAAAATGGTCTTCTTTCCTCTCTTCCTTCTGGCATCTTCACAATCTATGTCAACGATCTTACCCTTTGTTGTCGGGGTGATGATTCGCCTCTCCTTCAACGGCGGCTTCAACTTGCGATTGATGCTGTGTCATCATGGCCTGCCGATCATAGCTTCCGGTTCTCTACATCTAAGACTTGTGCTGTGACTTTTGCTCGGACGCGTGTCATTCTTCGTCCTTCTTTGTCGCTTTATGGTCAACCTCTTGTGTACAAGAATTCTGCTAAGCTTTTGGGGTTAATCTTTGACACTCGTTTGTCTTGATCGGCCCATATCTCTTACCTGCGAGCTGAATTCTCTAAGGCCCTTACCCTCATTAAGGTTTTATCCCATACTTTTGGGGAGCGGATAGGCTTGTACTTGTCGCTTTACATTCCCCTCTCGTCCTGTCTAAACCCAATTATAGTTGCCCTGCTTACTCGTCTGCTTCTCCTTCTATGCTTCGCCCTCTTGATGCTTTGCACCATACTGGGTTGCGCTTCAGCTCTGGTGCCTTCATTCAACTCCCGTCCTCAGCTTGTATGTTGACACTGGCCTCCTGTCTCTCCATGACCGCCATGATCGCTAGTGTCTTCACTATCTTGCACGGTCCTTGCAACATCCTTCCTCTTGCCTCTGTCATGCTTTGACTTTTATCCCTCCTGTGGTTCCTCTTCACCGCCTCCCTCTTTCTGCCCGGTTATCTTGTTTACAGGATTCTCTTTCAGTTCGTATTTCTAATGTATCTCCTCATGTTGTTCTTTCTTTGCCCCCATGGAGAGTCCCCCTTCCGAAATTTTGTACATCCTTATCCCGCATCACTAAAGCTTTTACCCCTCCTACTGTTCTGAAACGCCTTTTCCTTGAGCACTTCGCACTCCCACTCCGTTTCCATCTTCACTGATGGGTCTAAGTCTGCGGACAGTGTAAGCTGCTCTGTTGTGTTTCCTGATAGCACTCATATGTGTCGCCTACCTCCGGAAACTAGCATCTTCACAGTAGAACTTTATTCTATTCTCTATGCTCTTCGTCTCCTGCTTTCTCGTTGTCAATCTTCCTTTGTAGTTGTCGTTGACTCTCGTAGTGCTCTCGGGTCCTTTAATCTGGTCCATCCAGTGGTTGTTGAGATTCAGCATTGGCTGTTTCTTATTTCCAGTAAATTTAAGTCAGTTGAGTTTTGCTGGGTTTCCAGCCACATTAGTAATTACCTAAGTGTAGTTACAGGATGAGAGCTACGCTCGTGATGTCCCGTCTTCCCAGCACTCTTTGTCATATAACGCTTTGAAACTACTGACGGTCTTGGCCTCCACCACCTTCTCACCTAACTTGTTCCAACCCTCTACCACTCTGTTTGCGAAAGTGAATTTTCTTATATTTCTTCTGCATCTGTGTTTAGCTAGTTTAAATCTATGACCTCTTGTTCTTAAAGTTCCAGGTCTCAGGAAATCTACCCTATCGATTTTATCAATTCCTGTTACTATTTTGTATGTAGTGATCATATCGCCTCTTTTTCTTCTGTTTTCTAGTTTTGGCATATTTAATGCCTCTAACCTCTCCTCGTAGCTCTTGCCCTTCAGTTCTGGGAGCCACTTAGTAGCATGTCTTTGCACCTTTTCCAGTTAGTTGTTGTGCTTCTTAAGATATGGGCACCATACAACCGCTGCATATTCTAACTTTGGCCTAACAAAAGTAGTGAACAATTTCTTTAGTATATCGCCATCCATGTATTTAAAAGCAATTTGAAGTTAGAAAGCAGGGCATAGGCTCCTCGCACAATATTCTTTATGTGGTCCTCAGGTGATAGTTTTCTATCTAGAACCACCCCTAGATCTCTTTCTTTATCAGAATTCTTTAAAGATTTCTCACATAATATATAGGTTGTGTTAGGTCTATGTTCTCCTATTCCACATTCCATAACATGGCATTTATTAACAATAAATTCCATTTGCCAAGTGGTGCTCCATATGCTTATTTTGTCCAGGTCATCTTGAAGGGCATGACAATCTATCTAAGTTTCTTATCCTTCCTATTATCTTAGCATCATCAGCAAACATGTTCATATAATTCTGAATACTAACTGGTAGATCATTTATGTAGACAATAAACATCACTGGCGCATGAACTGAACCCTGTGGTACTCCACTTGTGACATTTCTCCAGTCCGATACATTGCCTCTGATCACTGCTCTCATTTTTCTATCAGTCAGAAAATTTTTCATCCATGTTAGAAGCTTAACTGTCACCCCTCCAATATTTTCCAGTTTCCAGAACAACCTCTTATGTGGAACTCTGTCAAAAGCTTTTTTTAGGTCCAGATAGATGCAGTCAACCCAACCATCTCTTTCCTGTAATATCTCTGTTGCTCGATCATAGAAACTGAGTAAATTTGATACACAGGATCTTCCAGATCGAAAACCATACTGTCTGTCTGATATTATATCATTTCTCTCCAGGTGTTCTACCCATTTAGTTTTAATTATTTTTTCTAATATTTTGACTATTACACTTGTCAATGATACCGGTCTATAATTAAGGGGGTCTTCCCTGCTTCCACTTTTGTAGATTGGAACTATGTTAGCCTTTTTCCACACATCAGCTACAACTCCTGTAAACAGGGATGCCTGAAAAATCAGTTGAAGTGGAATGCTGAGCTCAGGTGCACATTCTCTCAGAACCCATGGTGAAACTCCATCTGGACCAACTGCTTTGTTCTTATTTAGCTCCTTGAGCATATTTTGCACTTCGTCTCTAGATACCTCTATGTGCTCTATGTTGTTCTCTGGAATTCTTATTGTATTTGGTTCCCTGAAGATTTCATTTTGTACAAACACACTTTGGAACTTTTTGTTTAATGTTTCACACATTTCCTTTTCATTTTCCGTGAATCTATTTCCCATTTTCAACCTCTGAATATTATCCTTTACCTGCAATTTGTTGTTTATGAATTTATAGAATAGACCTGGTTCTGTTTTACATTTATCTGCAATCCCTTTTTCAAAATTTCTTTCTGCCTCTCTCCTTACTGCCGTGTAGTTGTTTCTCGCATCTTTGTATTGCTGGTATGTTTGGGGGTTTGGCCTCTTCCTGTATTGATTCCATTTTTGTGTCTTTTGGTCTCTGACCCTCTCGCAATTTCTGTTGAACCAATCCTGTTTCCTAGTTCTGCATCTCTGTTTTGGTATAAATTTTTTTGTGCCTTTATCATATATTTCACAAAACCTGACATACATCTCATTCACTTCCTTGCCTAGCATCAAGTCTGTCCAATTATACTCACTAAAAAATTTTCTAAGATTGCCATAATGTCCTCTCCTAAAGTCAGGTTTTTCAATTGCATCAACCTTCATATTTTCTTCCAGAGTATAACGCATTGCATACTTTATTCCGAAAAAGACATGGTCACTTTTACCCAAGGGAGGAAGGTACTGAATGTCAAATATCTCTTCCTCCTTCCTGGTAAATATCAAATCTAGCATGGAGGGAACGTCCCCTTCCCTCATCCTCGTAGCTTGTTTAACATGTTGATACAAGAATGTTTCCAGGATGAGGTCTACAAATTTAGAGGTCCAAAAATCTCCTGTTTTAGCTTCATATGCTTCCCAGTCTATGGAATTCAAGTTGAAGTCGCCGACTATCAACAGTCGTGAACTATCGTTATCCGCTCTTGCTATGATCTCTCTCATTATTGTTATTAGACCTTCTCGTTTACTATCTAGCTCCTCCTTTGACCATGTGCTGCTTGACGGTGGACTATATTCATTTATGATCATTAGTTTATCATCCTCATGGCAGATCTCTAGTGCTGTTATGTCAATTTCTTGTGGATTGGCAGTCATTATTTCGTTCACCTTTAGGTGTTCTTTCACCAGCACAGCAACGCCACCGCCTTTCCTAATTTTTCTGTCCTGTCTCCAAATTGAGTAGCCCCTTGGGAATATGACCTCATTTAAAATAACATCTTCAAGTTTTGTCTCCGTAAGTGCAACAATGTCTGGTGTCTGCAGCTGTATTACATCACTTAACTCCAGTATCTTCGATCTCACTCCATCTATGTTGGTGTATGCAATCTTCAGAAACTTGTTCCCACTCTATTTATTTTTCACTCCCCCTCTCTGTAATGATTTTGTTGGTTTGCCTTTATGTACTTATTAGTGTCTAAATGAGCGTGCGGATGCTGCTGCTAGGGAAGCTGTCCACTCTTGTCCCAACTCCCATAAAAGTATTCCTTATTCCGACTTTTACCCAGTTATTCATTCCTCCATCCTTACCCGTTGGCGGGATTGTTGGTCTTCTGTTACTGGTAACAAACTGCGTACTCTTAAGAGTAGTTAGTCCTCATGGCCGTCCTCCTACCACCGTAACCAGCGATGAGAAACGGCTCTGGTAAAGTTGCGTACTGGCCATACACGCTTAACTCACGGTCATTTAATTGACCGCCGCCCTGCTCCTCATTGTCCACATTGCATTCTCCCTCTTACTGTCGTACATATCCTTGTTGAATGTTCTGACTTCCAGGACGAGCGTGTGTCTTGTTTTCCAACTGTCCCTCACGATCGCTTGTCCTTCAATAGAATTCTTGGTGACTCGGATACTTTTGATATCGTTCACCTTATGTGTTTGTTTTCGTATTGGCATCCTTGGTGATATTTAGCGCCCTCTGATTATTCCGCACATTTGATGGTACTGTATAGCCTTCCCGGTTTGGTGCCTTCTTTTGATTATTACTTACTTAGCCAATGCCTTCCATTGTCTAGTGGAACCCCAACAAGCCATAGTTTTCAAGCTCTTGATAGGGTATAAGTGTGCCATTCTTATCCAATAGATACGTTAATGCACCACAGTCATAGTTCACTAATTATATATTGCATGAGTTCCAAATTTAATCATAATATTAGGGAAATTGTGCATCACAATGAAGACCATAGTTTGCAACCAATAACATGTACATGCAGTATCTTGAAGTGAACCAAGGATTTGACAGGTGGCCAATTCATATAGAAACACTTAATTTGCCTCTCTGCTTTAACCCTTTAACTGCGTTGCCTCCAAATATGACACCCCCGTGGTGCGCAGGAAATAAATTCTCTGGAAAAAATTCTTTTTTCTTTTTAAAGTGTCAAAAACCCTTCCCTCAGTATGGGTATGTAAAAAAAAAGTCGTAATTGTACTTACTTTGGCTGCTATGGGGTCCGTAAGTTGGGGCGTGACGTCATGATTCCCCGTGCGCCCGTGCTGTAAGCTCCCGGGGCGGTCGGGGCGGGGCGCGCGAGTTGCCGCGAATATATTTTCGTTCATTTTTTTCGCACAGTTCCAAATACATTTTATTTGTTTTTACGTACTAATCCTATGTATAGTGAACACGTACACTATATTATGGCAGTAAAATAACCGTACTGTCCGAAGACACTGTGTTACGTGCATGACACTTGTGTACACATGCTGCACATATTTACTATGTATCATGCTAATTTATGTATACATATAATCTATTTACACACTACACACTGTCACACACTATATACATTCACCATCAACACACTCAGAACACCTCGAGTGAGAGCAGCCACACCCAGCCAGTCTCCCTCACTCCAACATCTTACTCGCCAACATTGCTCCTCCCACCATACTGTTATATTTCTTATTACACATGTTCTATATACCTATCTACATGTTTTATTTACCAGAACTATGCAAGTAAGCCGGTATTGTGTCCAAAAGTACAGTGGCCACCATACACTGCATGAAAAATCACACAGCAGACAGCAGACGACGCTACGATTACGTCACCTCCCTCACCAAAATAGCTCCTCTCAACATTCTCCTGTTACTGTTCTTACACTATATACACACACTATATATACCCATGTACATATGTGTTGCCCATAGCGAACCACTAAGCTATTATGGTGAGCAAAACAAGAGTGGCAGCCACACACACACACACTATGAGGCTACCTCAATTCTCTCCCTCCCTCCCTCACCAAACTTTCCTCCTTCCACAATACTACGCACAACGCTAATTATAACCACAATCCTGCTATTATCACAATCCTGGTCACTAATTCCTGTAAATGAATAATTGACCACACGTTTATTT